>LPNX010561084.1:84349-224550 GCA_001517045.1 Pseudotsuga menziesii
TTCTTAAGTTTATGACCCCGAATTTCATTGTGTTTACCAAACACAGATTCCAACTTGTCCCAAGCAACATCAGGTTCATCAATTCCAGATATGTGGAATCGTAAATCAGTAGATATTGACATCCCAATCAATCCACGAGCTTCATCACATCTATTTGCCCATTTAATTTTCTTATCATTATCAGTGGGTTCTGTTTCTTTCCCTGAGGTAATCCTGAAAACTCCCTTTCTTCGCAGAACATCCTCCACACGAGATTTCCATGAGAAATAGTTAGAACTTGTAAGTATAATATCACAAGGGGAGGCCATACTATAAAATACTGACTGAAAGAACAGAAACTAACTGTCTAGATGCAAATATCTCAAAAAATTATGCGGTTTAAAAAAAAATGGCACTTAAAACTGATTCTGGATGATGAAGTTATGCTTGATCAAAGAAAATGTTGAAGATGTCCCCAATAGTGACGTGGCAGATATTAACTTGACCAGTTAAAAAAAAGAACCCCCCTCTTCCAAAGATCTACCTTTGACAATCACTTTACAATAAAGTTGCTTTGAAGTGAATCACTTTTGTAGAATAAGTGAGGTTCACTTTTACAATAATATACTTTTAAATAGTGCGACAATAAATTAAAAGACTTAAGTGACTCACTTTTATTTTATTTTATTAATGTGAGATGTACTTTTACCATAAATTAACTTGAAAATAGAAATTGCATGCACTAAAAAGTAACTTGATGAGACTTGAACTCAAGACTTATCAAGATGTAAAGCAACTTTGAACCAAGTGAGCTAAGTTTAAAAGGTACGTAAAACTATGGAAAGAGGAAGGGGGTTTTTTTTTTTTTTTTTTTCTCTTCTCTCTCGTTTTCTGTGCTTGCTTTCTTTTCCTGCAAATCACAAAAAAAACAAAAAACAAAAACAAACAAAAAAAATTCCACACAATGGGGTTAGATCTTGGTTAGCTTACCCAGAAATTCTACGTTTTCAAGTTTTCCCACTATTTCTGATTTGCCGTGATCGCACAAGGTGCACGGCAAAGAGCATACGTAGCCGAAAAGACAAGAAAAAAAAAATTCCCTCACTGTTTCTGATTCGCCGCGATCGCGCAAGGTGCACGGCAAAGAGCATACGCAGCCAGGGAATGCAACAGTCCGAGACTAAAACAAAAGATCTACTGATAAATTGATAAAATATGAGAGATTAAAAAAAATGCGTTACTGTAACATTATACCTTCAGATTTGCCGAAATGGGTGTTTCTGGAGCAAACGGAAACGGTTTTCGGTGAAACGAAAACTGTTTCCAAATGGAAACGGCGCTTTGGACGCAATGGAACAGCTCCCACGGGTTAGAAATGCACAGAAAATAAAGAACCAGAAACCCTTTCAAAGTTTCGGAAACACCGGTTCCATATCTTGATCAAAACCGAAAGCGGCTCTTCATAAAAGCTCTGATACCATGTTAGGGTGCACAGGGTACTCCCAAAGGACCGAACACCAAGAATAGCCGCTTCACACAAACAGATCACAGATCAATACACCAATGTTTGTCACGTGGTTAAAACCCTCGAGAGGGAAACAGTCCACGACCCCGGCCAAATAGCTACTCGGAGCAATTTATTATGCAAAAGAAAGAAAGTTACATGAGCTTCTCATAATCGATCAACTAGCCAAGGACCGTCTATGCTCTTTAAATAGAGATCATAGACAATCGGGTGTTAAGCCACGGATCAATGGTAGGTATGATCTAAGAGAAGTTGAACCGTCGGATCACTCTATGTCTAGAACATATCGTGACCGTCGGATTAGAATATTTACAAATGCATACTAATGCATACTAAAGAAACACACTTTTATCTAACGGATATATTACACAAGTTGATCTTAACTAACTCCTAAGTGTCTAAATATCCTAACAGAAAACGCATAGATAATGGGTCAGGCATAATCAAGGCCCCAAACCATTGAAAATCCTATAAAGAGAATTCTTGGCCTACTAGAGGGATATGGTCACTGATTTGGGGATTTCAACACAAGGCATGTATTTCATAAGGTCCAATAATGAAGAAAAATTTCTTAGGAATTAAAATATGCTTCTAGGGTTTGAGGGCCATGCAAAACATCTAAAAACACAATGCACACTGTATAAAGGGAATAATAAGCCCATGAGTGTAATACTTACACTAGTTGAAAATAATTGTAGACTAGGCATACATTGCATCATCATGTCCATGGCCTAGGAATGAAAAGTAAGGTATAATTCACATTCCATAACTCATGGGTCATGAAAAAGAACTTCAAACACCACACATGATATCCATATATAATCTTGGACTATTAAGTGGGACATGGGCACCATTTTGTTTGCAATCCATGTATGGATCTAGAGGCCTTGTCAATAATCTAGGTCAAAAAGTTAGGGACTTTGAACGTATCACTTTCTTATAGAACTTATGGGTTGTGCATGGGCCCCAAACTACCACACATGTTATGTAGATGAAATCGTTTGGTCTATAATATGGGATCAAATTAAAGGTTTTTTTCACCATGCATGCATCTCATAGCCTTATCCATGATCAGAGGAAAAATTATAGGTAATTAGACCTTAGAATAATATTTAATCGAGGATTTATGGGGAATGAAAATATCCCTAGACTACTACATAGACCTCATAAAGGGAATTTAAGATGCATGTCCTTGTTAAGGACCTTTAGTGTTCAATTATAGATAATCAAAATTTAACATAATACAAATTATAATATTTTTCAATACTTACTCATTTTAATGTGATGTTATGATGTGTATTGTAAGCGAGATAATAAATGCATACATGTCATATAAGGTGATCAAGTTATTTGATTGATTTTTTTGGGATAAGGTTGTAATCATCATAACACACTCCCATTTTTTATGAAATACATATGTGATCTAAAATATATTGCATGTAACCGTCATAATGCATATAGCATCACTTTCACCATTCACCATCAAGCATGAACCAATAACATTCATCGTGAACCAATCATATTCACCATGGACCATATAATGGTCATAATATATAACATCAAATCCACATCAATAATGTAAAAATACATAAACACGTTTTCATATACATTGGATGAAAATCATGTACTTGTATTAGAAATAGGTTCAAAAATACATTTTTATATGAAAAGGAACATCATTCTCAATACATATAATGGATTCTCATGTCCAAAAATAGAATAAGGGAAGTTAATGTCCTAGACACAAATAAACACAAATAAACATGTCCTTCCAAAAATGGAAAATCATGGATAAAGTGCATAGTGGGTTTCTCAATCTCCCTAGCCTCCATCGACACCCCAATGGTCATCTCCAAAATCAAGCTTCCTCCTCTTTGAGTTGGAGGAATCTTTATCCTCGTTGCGTATAATTGTAGATTGTCTCTTTGGGATCTGAAAGGGAAATAACAACATATCAGTTTTTCCACAATTCTATCAAATAGTGCACCTGGAAAATTAAATTAGAACTAAAATTTTGAGCACTCACCCAAGACGGGGCAATAAGTCGTCATGGGTTTTTCCATCTCCTCGATCCAAGTCTCTCTGTAATTATTCCATGCAACAATTAAAAAATTCAAATAATACGTAAAAATCAATATGCACTAATTTATTAATTTCATTCATGCTTTATAAGATTTTAATGAACTTCTAAATCCCATCATGAATATCTCAGGTAGTGAGGGATATTTCCCTTCATGGTAAGGAAGTGGAGCACTAGGATGTGTAACTTTCTCTTATGCAATTGTGGTGTAGGGGGTTGATGTAGGTAAAGGGGAGGGGAATGTTGTAGGTATGGTGGATGGGGATGATGTAGGGAAATGGTTGAGGGTTTATGTAGGATCAATGGATGGAGCTTATGTGGATGGAGAAAATGGATCCAAATGTTAGGAAGGTGGAGGAACCATAAGAAGGGAGTGGTGTGGGTGGAAATATAGCCCCAATGTATATAAAATGGATGGAAATTCACTATGGGGGAGATAGGTTTGTTGATGATAGGGGAAGAGTTCCTAGTCACAGGACTTTGCATGAATTATGGAAAAAAAGAATTTTGTGGAATATATGGAGGGATATGTGGGTATGGTGATTGAACAGTGGGAGATGGAACTTGAATAAACATATGTAATGTGTTAATTTAGTGGGAAAAAATGTAAATTAACCAAACAAACATAGTAAATATCACACAAATATATAATTGATTTCACACACGTTAGTTGAACAAGGGGTGATATGTTGAGCCCATGTGGCGACCTATGCTCAATATCATCAATAGGAACCTGTGGAAAAAAAAACAATAATATTGTTTCCCAGTAAAAACTTATGGAAATTAAGTCAATTTTTAAATACTATAATCATATACTCATTTAAATACATGTAGGTGAAGTGTTACAATATCAACTGTAACTTCCCTATTGGAATAAGGTTGGGAAGAGTAATCCTCCCACCTTGATTCAATTATTTCATCTTAAAATAATTGTACATGCCAAAACACATCAATTACATATTAAATACTCTACGTAATGTCTATCTAACAATCATAAAATGTACTGTTAGAAATATAATTGATCATTTATCGGAATTTATAAATCATGGACTAACCTCAAACACAAAAGTATACCATGTAGGATTATCCGTAGGGCCATGGGATGTATGGTCGCAATGAGCACACCGATGGGGTAATGATCAACTATTGAAAGGATAATTCCCCCCATTGGTTTTCATGGATGCTCCATGATCAATGAGGCTTGAAGGACCTGCACCTGATGGTCCTCCATCCTTATCTAATGGAACGTTCCTAGATGATGACTAAATGTATAGTGATACAATACACTATGTGCAAGATATTATATGGCTGTGGTAGTCTCATCTATGTGATACAAATTATTAGGTGTCAAGGGAGGGGATTTAGGCATACACCTAGGAGCATGTGGCCCTACCATTGGATTATTCCTAGTGGTGGGTAAATCCTAGGAATATCCAACACCAACCCCATGAAACACACCAATGTCAAAGTAGTTGGAGTGCAGGCCCAACACAAAATCCACATATAGTTTTTGAATAAAATGTAATGGACCCTCCCTATTGTTGCAAGGAGTTTTGTCGAAAACCATAAAACATCAACTCATCTAGTTCCATAGCTCATATGTGCACCAATCCATGCAAATGTTCCTTTTGCATGGACTACATGGTAGGTTGGTCCTAGAATTATTGGAAAAAAAACTGGAGTCTATTTTGAGATGTTGAAATATTTGATTTGTTCTTTAGTGAGACCAGTGGAATAATATGCACTCATCCTATCCATATACTATGTTTTCCTCAACAATTGACCTTGAGAATTGTCAAGTGAAGCAATGCTGTTATTCAGGGATGTGTCTACAAAAAGACTCAATGACTCCCTAGTTGTTCTAAGCTCTAGAGACAAGGTTTGTAACCGGTTTAAATGTTAGTGAGTCTGGCCTTCTTTGCTGGGATTCTCCTTGGGGTTATTTTTTACTTCAATTAGGTTCAAGGTTTTGTGTGCTTGGGTTATCCTAAGGTCAATTTTTTATGGGTTTGGTTCTTGGTTTTTGAACATTGTGATGGAGAGGCAATATGAAATTAAAAATGATTTTGTTTAAGTTTGGGTTCATTTCTAAAATAATTTAGAATGCATTTTTTAATTAAATCATTGAAAAAAAATGAAATTTCATAGATGAATCCTACCTGGATGATGTGTTGGAGACTCATTGGAGGCTTGGGAAGTAGAGGGGCATGCATGCTCTCCTTCTCTAAGATCCTTAAACGCATTTTGGATTGCCAAATAGGGTAGAATGGGCTTGAAATGGTTTTGAAACTTAGAGAAGTGTGTACGTGTTAAAAACAAATGAACACTAATAGTGTGTGTGCACCTCTATGCCATTATGATTCTTTACTGGTTGTTCAACAATTTTTGGACCACAAGTGCATGTATGATTTTAGGAACACATGCGCACTACTAATTTTTAGCATGAACACATGGTCACATTGCATTACTTTTGGGTGCCATTTTCATGTGAGTGCCCAAGAATAGATTTAAGAATAATCATAATCTTCTCATATGACTTCCACATAATTAAAAAACATTTTCTACATTTCCTTTCATATTTTGTTTTTGAAAGTTTTAAACCTATCTAGAGAAAAAAAACATACAAATTATTTTAATAAAAGCAGAGATTACATGACAACATTCACACATAAAACACAAACATTTACCCTGGAAATCATTGACCAAGAAAACGAGCGAACCTTGAAGCCACACCTCTTGTTTTCTCATTATAATTATGAATCCATCAAAATACAAAATACAGTTGTTCAACATCATCCAATACACTAATATATTAACCTAGATTAGAAAAAGACTTAAACCCCTTAACCGGGGTTGAATTACATATTTTTAGAATATTCCCCAAAATAGTTGAAAACAACCCCCAAAAAATTTGGCACTCACGAAAATAGCCTACCGAACATTTTCGTGAAGGTGTTGACAGGGATGATCACGCGCGTAGCCAAATGTTAGGAAGGTTGGGGAACCATAAGAAGGCAGGGGTGTGGGTTGAAATATACCCGCATTGTATGTATAAAGGATGGAAATTCCCTAGGGGGGAGATGGGTATGTTCATGATAGGGGAAGAGTTCCTAGTCACAGGACTCGGAATGAATTATGGAAAAAATGAATTTTGTGGAAGATATGGAGGGATGTGTGGGTATGGTGATTAAATAGCGGGAGAAGGAACTTGAATTAACATATGTAACGTGTAAATTTAGTGGGAGAAAATGTAAATTAACCATACAAACATACTAAATCCCACACAAATATATAATAGATTTCACACACGTTACCTGAATGAGGGTTGATATGTTGAGCCCATGTGGTGACCTATGCTTAATATCATCAATAGGAATATGTGGAAACAAAACAATAACAATATTATTTCCCATTAAAAACTTATGGCAATAAAGTTAGTTTTTAAATACTACAATCATATACTTGTTTAAATACGTGTAGGTGAAGTGTTACAATATCAACTACAAATGCCATGTTGGAATAAGGTTGGGAGGAGTAATTTCCTCCCACCTTGATTCAATTATTTCATCTCAAAACAATTGTACATGCCAAAAAACATCAATTACATATGAAATACTCTAGGCAATGTCTATCTAACAATTGTAAAATGTATTGTTATAAATATAATCACTAATTTATAAGAATTTACAAATCATGGACTAACCTCAGAAACAAAAGTATATCGTGTAGGATTCTCCACATGGGCATGGGAAGTATAGTCACAATGAGTGCAACAATGGGTTAATGCTCAATTATTGAAAGGATCATTTTCCCCATTGGTTTTCATGGATGTTCCATCGGATCAATCAGGCCTGAAGGGACTACACCTGATGGTCCTCCATTCTGCTATGATGGATTGTGCCTAGATGATGGCCAATTGTATTGTGCTACAATACACTACGTGCAAGCTATTATATGGCTTTGGAAGTCTCATATAGGTGATACAACTTCTGAGGTGTGAACGACGGGGGGTTAGGAATACACCTAGGAGCATGTGGACCTACCATTGGGTTATGCCTAATGGTGGTTCAATCCTAGGAAAATCTTACACCAATCCCATGAATCACACCAATGTCAAAGTAGTTGGAGTGCAGACCCAACACAAGCTCCACATATAGTTTCTAAATAAAATATAGTGAATCCTCCATATTGTTGCAAGGAGTTTTGTTAGAAACCATAAAACATAGACTCATCTAGTTCCATAGCTCATACGTGCATCAATCGATGCAAATGTTCCCTTTGCATGGATTGCACAGTAGGTTCGTCTTATGATCAATGAAAAAATAAACTAGAGTCTATTTTGAGATGTTGAAATCTTTGATTTCTTCTTTACTCAGATCAGTGGAATATCATGTATGCATCTGTCACATGCCCCAATTTTGTAAAATAATGTTATCTTATTTTGATTTTATTCCAAGAAATTATGTTAAATTTAATGCTAAGTTGAAACTGATGACTCAGCAGAGTCAAAGATGTGGAATGTAATTATGAATATTTTAATTTTAAATAAATAAAAGTGGAGACAACAGCTTGGGAGAGCTGTTAAAAAGAGTGTTACTGCTCAATTTGGTGGAGGAGACTAGGTGGAGAGAAAAAAGACAAATGGCAACATCCTCAAACACTTCTTATCTTGTAGGTGGCAACCTCCCTACATTTGGGGTCATGATTCCCTAAGAAAATGGGATCAGATCAAGTCGCTCAATTAATGACAACTAACTCAAAAAGACCTAGGAAATATGAATAAAAGTACCCAATGTAGAGAGCTGAGGCTGCTCATTCCAGGAGAAGAATCATTCAGGTGAATGTACTTCAAGGAATTCATTGGGAAGGGAAATTTTGGGGATGGTCTTTGAGGGGTAAACTGCAAGAATTTGATCTAGTACAACTTGCAACTGAATATCTTACTGTAGTATGTAGAGTTGGTATTAAGTCTCTAGAATAGTACTTTGTTGTTTTCTCCATCTAGTTCCAGCTAAGGAGACTAGAACAGGCTCGGGGGTCCTGAGAAGTCATTGTTTGAGCGCTCTCCAAGAGTTGGTAGGGAGGAACGGCCTCCCATTGTTGTTCTCATCCAGCTTTCAAGACAGGTTCCATTATCTTTTAATTTCCGTGGTATAGTTTATATCTGTGTGTGAGCAAATAATGAATGATTATATGTTATGCTGTAAATTGTAAAGCTCAAATCTCTTAGTTGTTTCAAGGCTGAATTTGTACTTTGATGAAAGATAAATCCTACCTGTGTTTTTCCCCATATGGAGTAATCAATATCGTACTCTAACATAGGTAGTGTGTTTAAATGAATGAAGTAATAGCAGGAATATGAATGAATAGAATACTTATGTTTATCAGAGTATTGTAATGTTTTATTTCAGTAGATAGTTGTTTTCTATATAGATTATCAATCTGTATTGTAGAGAAGTTGTCAGAACTAGACTATGTAATTAGAGTATCAGAACAGAACAAGACTCATATTATTTACTGACAGTAGTATGTTTAAGTATATAATTCATTTTCTACACAGTATCTACTTCTATAAACTATACATTTATACTGAAAGAGAAGAACTAGTATTACTAGATGAATGTTTATGTTTATTATATAGGTTGAGAAAAGAGGAAAAAATAATACAGATAGTTATTTTTATCCATTAGTACTAACTATTTTTTCCTGCAACTATCTAAACTCTAAGTAAGAACTTGATAAATACTTCAGTATTATTTTCTTAGTATTGTTAATTAAAGGACAGAAGTAACATACGCTTAAGTTATTATTATTATGAAACGGTCCTTATACATTTACAGACAGCATAGATGTAAAGAGTATTGACAGGTAGGAAAGTTCTTATATTCTTTTAGTAAGCCTACACAAACAATTTTACTAAATAAACACAATCATTACGGACTGCTCTCGGTCTCATTTATTATACAAATAAATACCAACATAAACTTAAGAGGATATATTATACATAGATAATAATATTATAAATACAAATAATATTATTATTAACAATAATAGTGATGTTTATAGAATTAATAATTCTTAAAAAACAAACTGAAGGAAAATGTAGGACATTAATCGAAATAACAAGTAACACTACTGAAATTAATATTCTATAAAAGATACATAGGATAAACCCTAGCTCATTTTCTGAGCGTAATTAATTTGTATTTTTATATACAATAGTAATCTAGGTTAAATATAAGTTAGTTCCTTTAAAAAAACCTATTTAATGGACCAACTAAAAGTATTATGCATAGAAATGAAACACATTACTAATCAACTTATACAAAATGTGTTTATAAGAGAAACAATGCTTTTCTTTTACTAACAGTATACATCTATAGAAATAAATATCAGTGTTAAAACCCTTAGAATTATTACATTTACAAGTATCAAAATATTAAAACCAAATTAACCTAAATTATGTAACCATTAATAACCAGTCTAATATAATTACTCACGGTCCTTTAAGGACTAAAAGAAAACTAAATAATTATTATAACAAGAATAATTTATATCAAAACGAGGGTTTTTACAAATCAAACCCTAATCCATAACCGCAATCAAAACAAGTAAGATTTTAGTTATGACTGTAAGTATCAACCTTAAGTTTTTATTTATAAACCCTTACAGAGTACATAAATAGAGTATAAACTTCATTACTTTCGAAAAAGGGTAAAACCCTAAATTTTCACACATAGTGCAATGTAAAACATTGTTAAACCAAACAAGCCTACTGAAAGCACTGTCATTACAAAATTTACAAACTTAAACCGGCCATGAAGCCAAAGCTTCGACTAAGGACAGTTCTCAATATAAATCAAGTCTACCATAGCAAGGGTTTGATTTAAGTATTTTCACAACAACTTGTAAAAACATTAAAACAATAGCATAACTCATGGCGAGACGAGGGAGGGTTCTCCAAAACCCTGGGCAAGTCCAACGACCACCCTAACACTAGCAGAGTGAAAATCCATCATTTGGACCACGAGGCTTACCCGTAAGCGAACCACGAGCCACAAATTTTGTAGGGGACTGTCTATTCATCATTGAACAATATTTACAAGCGGCAAGTACCTGTAAGCAAAGTAACAAACCACTGTTAGTTAATTATACCTTTACAAATTACTATAACAATAAAGTCAGAACAACGACGAAGTAAGTGAATTCACTGTATCATTTACCTGACAGAAGAGAATGACGAGCAACCTGAATGAACCATTATCACCTACAAACCTTGCCTTCTTAAACTTAACATCATGTGTTAGTTTTTCATCATATAAGCTAGCATTATGATCTTAGGATGTTTTCACTGAGAATAACAAGCACAGTAATAAACCATAAGCACATCACAAGAGACAAGAGACACAAAGAGTTTTCCTCGGGGAAACCATAAAGGAGAAAACCCGAGAACTTCCTCGGAGATAGAATCAGCACAAAATGGTAAAACCGAAAAACACTAAGATGCACTCCTGACAGCAACAATCTCTCTCTCTCTCACTCAGAGAAATTATCCTCCCTCACTCATGCGCCCCAATGAGTGAGTGTGTATATTGCAAGTGATAAATAGAGAGGCTCTCACTCTCTATTTATATTCTTCCGTTCACTTGAAGTGCAATCCAACATGTCGGCCTCACTTAACAATTACTTACTAGAGCCAACATCTCTAGGAGTGTCTAATAACCCTAGTTCCCCACCACTTGTGGGGACTTTTCATCCTCTGACCAATAGGAGGGTAACACAATGGTGGGGACTATAGCCCCGAATTACAATGACTCACCTAGGGCCGACTTCACTAGGATAGTCTTATAACCCAAGGGCCCCACAACTATGGGGACTTTAACCCTTGACCAATAAGAGGGTTACCCATAATGACCTGACATGACTTTCTCATTATAGAAACTTCCCAATCGGAACATGGGGGCATGACGTGACTCAAATACATCCTGGAATAAACATCAGGTTACAATAGATAAGAAATACAAGTGAATACATTCCGAAGTTACAATTACATCAACACTCCCTCTTAACTAGGAAGGAATTCTCTCAACACAATTTATTAGCACAAGTCTTCTTCTCTGTATCATCTGAATCATCGTCAACTTCTCGTCATCTTCATATTCAAGTCATTTTCATCTTTATTCATCTTTCATCTGGATCTAGATCCTCACTCGATCTGGATCATCGTCACTGGATCATACTCGATCTGGAACATCATCACTGGATCATACTCGATTTGTAACATCGTCACTGGATCATACTTGATCTGGAACATCGTCACTGGATCATACTCGATCTGGAACATCACTGGATATGGATCATCACTTGATATAGGTCATCATCACTGGACTGGATCTGGATTATCACTCGATCTGGATCATCACTGCTGGATCGAGATCATCACTCGATATGGATCTCTCGAAGTCATCATAACGGGATCTGGATCATAGTTTGATCTGGATCTCATCTGGTCATCATCATGTGTGTGCTATCTCGTCAAAGGAAGTTCTACAGAGCCAGCCTTCTTTCATGCTGGTTGTAGGCCTAGCCATTAGGTAGGTCTTTTCCCAACACTTACATCTGACCTACTCGTGAGAAAGGCATGCCGAGCACTTACATATGACCTACTCATCAGAAAGGCATGCCCAGCACTCACATCTGATCATGTAGTAAACTACAATCACATCAGAAAGGCCCCGTACTCACATCTGTCATGGAAGGAACTGAATCCTCTCACCATGATAGAATGGCCTACCCTTACATCTGACATGGAAGGAACTTAATCCTCTCACCATGAAAGAATGGCCCACAGTTACATCGGCCATTCAAGGAACTTAATCCTCTCACCATGACAGAATGGCCTGCACTTACATTGGCCATGGAAGGAACTTAATCCTCTCACCATGATGGAATGGCATGCACTCACATATGACCAGGAAGGAACCAAATCCTACACCCTCACCAGAAAGGCCCCCAGTCCCAGACTAAGCTACCTGGTAACTGACCAGGTGCCTCCACTCTCCCAAAGAGTGGAAGTTTCCCTTACATCTGTCCTACTTGACAGAATGGCCAACACTCACATCTGACATGGGAGGAACCTAATATTTTAGCCATGATAGAATGGTTCAGCCCTTACATTTGACCTACTCATCAAAATGGCTCTCTCAGTCTTGGACTGAGTGTTCCTGGTAACTGACCAGGTACCTCCATTCCCAGAATGGAAATCAGCACTCATATCTAACATGGAAGGAACTAAATCCTCTCACCATGACAGACTGGCTTAGCCCTTATATCTGACCTACTCGTCAGAATGGCTATGGATCTCAGCACTCATATCTAACATAGAAGGAACCGAATCCTCTCACCATGACAAAATGGGTCAGCCCTTACATCTGACCTGCTCATCAGAATGGCTTTGGGACTCATCAATTTCCCTTGGAGGAAACCTCGATCTAGAGAACACCAAGATTCTCCCTAAAGTACTCGAACTTCACTCTGGCCAATGGATTCATTAATACATCAGCTATATGTTCCTCCGTCGCAACATACTGGAGCTTCACTGCTCCTCTCTGCACCATATCCCTGATATAGTGATACTTTATCTCGATGTGCTTCGACTTGTCATGGAACACTAGATTCTCTGACAACTTCACGCAACTCTGCTTGTCACAATGTATACAAGTAGCATCCATCAGGAGATCAAATAAATTAGACAGTAGCTTCCACAGCCATACTGCCTCACAACTAGCTGAACAAGCTACGACATACTCTACTTCAGCTGTCCTCAGTGACACACAGGATTGCTTCCTAATAAACCAAGAGATCACACCTGATCCCATACTGAAGCAACACTCTGAAGTGTTCTTCCTATCGATGGCACTACCTTCCCAATCTGAATCAACATAACCCTCCAGGTTAATATTTTGATTCACATCATACTTGAGCCCATAATCAATTGTACCCCTTAGGTACCTCAGAATATGCTTTGCAGCAATCAAGTGAACATTTCTTGGATCTGTCAAGAACTGGCTCAAGGTGTTCACAGCAAAGCAAATGTCTGGTCTCGTGTTCGTCATGTACATCAATGATCCAATCATCTGACGATGCATTGTAGCATCAACCGTCTCTGATGAAGCATCACTCAATAGCTTCAGGTTCGATGCCATAGGTGTGGTCATGCAGTCCATCATCCCAAACCTCTTCAAGATCTCTACTGCATACTTCCCTCATCCGCAATCTGCCATACTTCCATACCTAGAAAATAATGCATCATACCCAAGTCCTTCATCTCTAACTTGGCAGCAATATTTCTCTTCGTATCAACAATCAACCCATCCATACTTGTTACAAACAGATCATCTACATATAGTAGAAGCATCACTGGGTTGCCATCTTCAACCTTGTAGTAAAGGATGGAATCCACTTTACTATCAGTAAATACTAGAGTCATCAGTAATCTACCCATCCTATCGTACCATGTCAAACCTCAAGATATTCTATAGTCACTCCCTCTGAAGTGAAGCATCATACTCCCTCTGTCTTCTGTGCTCTATGCACTGAAAACATTCTGTACTGGAGTGACAAGTAGCTTCCTATGATACTAGTATTCTATGTATCCATCTAGTGTATAGAATTTCATCTTCAACCTTGTAGCAAATGTTAAGATCTTCATCAATCTCATTATGTATGTGTTTCAACTCTTACTGGTTGCAAATGTCTCTTCATAGTCTATGCCTTCTTTTGTGAGAAGCCTCGTGCTACGAATATTTCTTTGTATCCCATGATATTTCAATCTACTGCATGATGGAGCTACGGACTTCTCTTCGGGTCTCGACACTGTACCCTGAAATCATTCTTCTTGAACTAGTCTTCCCTTTCTTCTTGGTGGTTGGAAGGTTCTGCATCAATGATGTCATTACACTTGTCATATTATTCTTTGTCTTTAAACTATCGTCACTTGTTCTTTGGAACAAGTCTTCATTCTTCTTTGCTTGCAGATGATTATGTATGCGGTATTTCCTGCAAGTCAAATGCATTTGTATGGTTAGAAACATTTCATAAGGAATAATTATACTGGAAAGTTCTTATGCATAAATATATGATCATGGAACTACTTTAGCCAATACAACATTCATCCATATCTCACTAAAAATTTCTAGATGCATTCCATCTCTACCAGGACAACATTGAGATTATGCACTAATCCAATATGTCAGCAAAGAGGTTTCATTCTAGATAAGTAGCAATGGGGAGTTGTATAGCACCATGAGCTACTTACCCATCACATGCATATTAGTGGTATATTGTCATTAATGCAAACATCCTATCATGCATGATACATCAACTGAATATAAACAAATGCATAACATAACAGTATTATGAAATGACAATTGAATACTTATCTTTATTTGTTTCATGGGTATACTCCTTCTTGAGTCTTCAGCTTCATCGTCTTCTTCATTCATGATAGCATCGTTTCTTATCCAAATGCTAAGGTGGATAATAAGTTCTTCAAGAGTTGAGATCTTCATATTCCTCATCGCTTGAGGGATATTCTTTGGATGATGAGAGCTTGATCTTCAGTTGCTTCCATATTCTCTTATCTTCTTATGGGTAGAGTTTCTTCTTCTTCCTGGAGTCTACTGAAAGTAATTACTTCTTTCTGGCACACATTCTTTGAATGAATGAATCCCATGATCCTAGGAGACCATTCAAGGTGGCTATCACCACTTCTACATTATTCACTTCTTCTTTTACTACTTCAAGTTGTTCTTTGATTTGAGAGACCCTTATGACTGCATGGTCTCTGCATTTTGGATCTTCACATTCTTCAACTGGTTTCTGATTTTTGTTCTTCCCTTCAAATAGCTTGGTCAAGGAATTAAACATATTTGGTGTATTTAAGGAAGACACTTGTAGTACAAGTTGATTCGTGACTGAATCAGCAATGATCTTCTGGGCCTTGACCAAGTTCTTCTTGTGAAAGGCTTCTAGCCTCATCTCCGTCTGGAACTGGAACCTCTATACTCATGTAGGTGTCCAATCCATTTTCTTCAGAGAGATCATATACTTCCAAGTTTGGAATTTTTCAACTTCCCCAAGCTTTTCATCAAGCGGATGTGATAGATCACTTTGAAATGAGAACCTCAAATGAAAATAGCAAAGGATTAGATCTTACCAATTTGAGGTGTCCGTCCTAGTTCCGGAGCTGGCTGATCTAGGGTTTGTCACAGAAACCCTAATTTTCAAAACTTGGAATATTTCAGATCTGATTGGATAGACAGATAGATCTCTTCAAATGGAGTTGTCCAATGTACTCCTTTTCTGAAAACAATGAAGGGAAGCTCCCGGAGCAGGAAGTCCTAATTTTCTAATTTCTTCTGCAAAAATACCTGTTACTGTTTCTATGATATCTCTGAAATTGATACTCCCCTGTGTCTGAAATTTCATACTAAGTTAACCCCACATGGACCTAATCCAACAACATAGTTTTCATCATAATTGGTTTCACCATTGTGGATTTATGATTCTTTTCCCAAGGTGACCTGTTATAGGACTGTTCAGAATAGCAAAGTTGCACGGAATGCCACGTGTCACTGGTTCATCTTCTGAGTCTGATATTTGGACCACCAAAATTAAATTCCATTCCCCTTCTGGAACATCTTCAATAATTCCATTTGGACCTCTGTATCCCAAGATATTACAATTCTCTCCAGGTGTCCTGTTTAGGGATGAATTCTGGAAGAGGCTAGAACCCTAAATTGGAGGGATCCTATCTCGCAGAATATAGCGAATATGACACTGAAGTTTGGAGACAGTGTACATCAGGATTTTATCTTCGGTCCCTGAAATTTTTAGTGTCTGAGACTTTTCCAACCTTGGAATATAGCGAATGTACCAAAACATATCAGTTTTAGTATTTAGGGTTTTTCCTAGCTCGGGGTTGAAGTAGGGTTTGAATTTCCCGGAGTTTCACCCAACCAAATTTCTTGATCTAGGTCTCTAAAATTAGTTTGTGATGAGGAGAAAAATCCTATGCTAGTCTCACTCAAAAATTCCTCTTCTGTAGAAATCCCTAATTTCCACATAAAAAACTGAAAATGCTCGAAATCGAATTCCGCTTCGACAAAAAGATGCGCCCTTCAATGGAGAGTCAACCTAGCATACTTTTGATGATGGATTGTGGAGAGAGACCCAAAAAGTAAGAATCCCTAGATTCTATAGCTGCACAATGTATTCTTCTTAGTTTAGCTCTGATACCATGTTAGTTTTCCATCATATAAGCTAGCATTATCTTCCTAGGATCTTTTCACTGAGAGAATAACAAGCACAACAATAAAACATAAGCACATCACAAGAGACAAGAAAAACAAAGAGTTTTCTTTGGGGAAACCATAAAGGATAAAACCCCAAAACTTCCTCATAGATAGAATCAACACAAAATGGTAAAACTGAAAAACAGTAAGATGCACTCCCGACAGCAACAGTCTCTCTCTCACACACTGAGAGAGCTTCTCCGCTGTCACTCATGCACCCCAATGAGTGAGTGTGTATATTGCAAGTGATAAATATAGAGGATCTCACTCTCTATTTATATTATTCCGTTCACTTGAAGTGCACTCCAACATGTCTCCCTCACTTGACAATTACTTACTAGAACCGACATCTGTAGGAGTGTCTAATACAATTAGTGCCCCACCACTTGTGGGGACTTTTCCTCCTCTGACCAATAGGAGGGTAACACAATGGTGGGAACTATTGACCTGAATTACAATGACTCACCTAGGGCCGACTTCACTAGGATAGTATAATAACCCAAGGGCCCCACAACTATGGGGACTTTAACCCTTGACCAATAAGAGGGTTACCCATAATGACTTGACATGACTCAAATACATCCCGGAATAAACATCAGGTTACAATAGATAAGAAATACAAGTGAATACATTCCGAAGTTACAATTACATCAACAGCATGCAGGGGTATCTCTCCCACAACGGCGAGCCACAAGAACTGTAACCAAATACTGAAGCACACTGAAAGCTACGAAGACAACGAAAGAAGTTTGCAAAGGAGGCGAGCTAAGGGTAACGAATATCTCCACTATGTGAAGAATAAGAACCTAGCCATGGAAAACAACTTTCAGACCACACACAAGAAACACTTGCATCATTACATCAAGGCTCAAGACAACCAAAGTGACGAAAAACGACGGCCGCCATGGAAAGGACAAGCCGAGTAGCTTCAAGGCTAGTGCAGACTACAGAGAAACAATGATAAGGGTTAGGTCACAAGCAATGTTTTATATCCTTGACACATGGTCAGGAGATGACCATGTGGTCTCCAGTAATCAATCATGTAGTGGGTCAAAGACTATGGTGCTTACGTAGAGCCAAAACCAATTATTAAATCATTGCAACAAGATTTTAAAACCATTGTATAATCCCAATAATTTTCCATGATGTTGTTAATAATTTGCACCAGATCATTTGCTAGTGCAAAGAAGTAATTTTCAATATTATTGGGCACGTTGGTCCATCGTGGTGACACTTAAACCTTTGTTAAAAAGCCTGATAATCACCCTTGCATAAAACTCCTTTCCACTATAAACCATATGTTAATACAATATCACAATTACAATTTGATTGGTGGCATAACTTCTTGTTAAACGATGTTGTTATTAGAATTTAGAAATCAATTCATGCATGTTTATTGATATATATGAAGATCAAGTTTTATTTACAATAGTTAAGAGATAAAATGTGCATATAAGAGAGTTCATGCTAGATATTAAATAACTATAGTTTCTCTAGTAACAAAAATAAACTATAGCTTATACATAGTAAACCTTTTGTAATAACGATATTACAAGTCATAATTTTATAAGTGGCATAATGTAGTAGTGCAAACGATTATAAAGTCTAAACTAGAATACGTTTAAAATAACAAACTACTTATAGATTGAATGTCTATTGAACAATTAGATTATGCATATCTATAAAACTTACATAAACTGGTAACTCAAATAGTATCAAAGTTTTGAAGTAGTACAAAACTGAAGGTAAGAATATTATTATGAATTTCTATTATATAGTTCAAGCGACAATACTTTGATAGAGCTTGGAGTATAACTCAACTTGGTTGTTATTCTCGTTTCAGTATGTCTAGTGGACAGTAAGGTAATTATAGAAGTAAACATGATAACTAGAATAGGAATGACCCTATTGAATCCAAAAATTACTAGAATCATAGAGTTTGACTTGGAAATAAAATATAGGTAACCATGAGCTCATATAGAAGGGCATGATGGTTTTAGTTTACACAATCGAAGGTTTTTACTGTCCAAAAGATAACAGGCTGTAAGTTTTCTTGCAAAAACAAAATGAGGGTCAATAATTACACAAGCAAGATAAGATACTATTGCATAAATACCGACAATAAAAATCATTATAAACATTACAAATTACATAGACTAAAGTAGAAATACTTGTAACTGAGTTTTTAATATTTAGAGTCATGAACATGTTGCACTGTCGTTACTTACTTCTGAACTGGTCTACTTGAAAAACTGAAGAAAACCAAATGGTTTTACCTTACAGGAGTTGTCTAGAGTTTAGCAGCTTAATTACTAAGCTTTTTAAATTGCAAATAAAATACTATTGACACTTAAAAATATTTTAATAGATAGTCGATCGATCATACATGTAAACCTGTAAGAATCAGTATTCATCTGCGTTAGCACGATTGCTAAGTAAGCCCCAGATTCAAAAGTAGATTCCACCTACTTGACATGAAAAGACTAATTAGTAAACTGAAGAAAATAGCACACAAAGAGATTTTAATCTTGTTACGAAAAATAAACTCTTAAGTTATTAATTTAGAGTTTTGTGAAAATAATTACTTGACTATTTCTTTTTATGCAAACTGTTAGCTGTTAGTAGACCGTAGGTATTAACATTTATGGTTATCTCAAAATTTTAATTTTTTGTTAAAAATTGGGGTTTTGACATGTGGTATCAGAGCACAAGGTTCAAACACTAGGCCTTGATGAAGACCAACTAACTTTCATAAAACAGTAAATTAAATTATTATGCTGATGTATTTTATTTTTAAATGTTACTCCACAGAGAATTGTTTTTCTGAAGTTTAATAGGCAGGTATGGAAAGGTTGGAAGAGTATGCACAGGAGGAGCCTCTGGCTACTGAAACAGGGAATTTACCAAGAGATCCTATACTAGAGGATTTAACTATAAATTCCTCAGCGTTGTTACAAACTGTAAAAGACTTAAAAACTGAAATGGAGTCTGTAAAGCGAGAGAATGAAAGGATTCTGAGGGCTGAAGAAGAGTTGAATCAGATCCTAATTGAAAAGTTTCAAACTGAGGATAGGGGTAGAAGATCAGAATCTGAAGATGCCAGTCATCAACAAAAATTTCAAAAGATGAAGCATACAAAAATTGAAATTAGTACGTCGTCTGAAGTGTTTGGTGAACGACAAAATTACCATACTACTAGTGACAGTAGTGATGATGATCTGTACGCCAAGAAGAGGAAATACAAACCTTATGAGTAAAATTTCAGGGGAATTCAAAAAGATAAAACCACCAACTTTTAATGGAGAGACTAAGAAGGGGGAGGAAGCTGAATCTTGGTTATCCAGGATGAAGAAGTACATCCAAATATAGAATTAGTCTAGCCAGTTAAAGGCTAGGATGGCTATATATAACCTCTCAAGAAAGGCTGGCATTTGGTGGCAGGACATGAAGAGAGTTAAGGGTATAAAAGAGAAAGAAGTTAACTGGAGTACCTTTAAAAGGTATTTCAAAAAGAAATTCCTGTTTGAGCAGTATTACGAGGAAAGAGCTAAGGAGTTTTATGAACTGAAGTTAGGTTCAATGACAATGAAGGATCTGAACAGCAAGTTCTTAAGTCTACTTAGGTATGTACCCTACCTTGTAGATGAGAAACCAAAAGTACAGTGATTCCTTAGTTTTCTACCGTATCATATTAAAGATAGAATTAAATATGATAACCCAAATACCTTGGAGGAAGCTATGAGGAAGGCTAACTTTTGTTTTGAGCAGAATCAGAAGAAAGAAAGCCTGGCCAACTGGAAGGCTAAGAAAAATAATGATCAGTTTGAATATAAGAAGAAGGATTTTGTGCCTAACAGAAAATTTAAGAATAATAAGGCCAAAAACTATTCTAATAACAAAAATTTCCAAGGAAATATGAATAGTACACCCAACAATCAGAACAATTTTAAAGGTAAGGAAACTATAAGTAATCATGGAAACTTTACCAATAATTTTGAGTGTAAAGAGCCTATCAAGTGTTGGAAATGTAATGGCCCACACTATGCTTCAGTCTACCCAAACTAGAAGAAGACTGTTAGTAACATTCATACTATATAGGAAGAGATGACCATTGGGGAGCTAGCAAGGAGCATGCCGAGAATCAACGCAACATTGGAGAACCGACAAGCTGAATATCAAACTTCCATGGTGGAAGTAGAAGGTATGATAAATCAGACCCCTGTAACTATTTTAATTGATCCAAGAACTGGTCTCAGTTATATTGCACATCAGTGGAAAAATGTAAGTTATTTGTTGATAAGTTTGAGAATTCATGGTTAGTTCAGTTAGCCACTGGTGCTAAAAGAAAAGTAACTTGTTTTGTGAAAGAATGTGCTTTACTTATGGATAAATTTGAAACTGTTGTTAAACTTAATGTTTTGCCACTTGGATCTTATGATTTGTTGATTGGTATGGACTGGTTAGAACAACATAGAGTAATTTTAAACTATTATGATAAAACTTTCACATGCTTAAACAGTGATGAACAACCAGTAAGTGTTAAGGGTATTCCTAGAAAAACTACTGTAAGACAGGTTTCTTCTTTACAACTGAATAGAGCTGTTAGAAAAGGATGTAAAGCTTACGCAGTAACAATTACCGATGAGGAAAGTGAAATTAATACAGATAAATTAAAAGTAGAAGACATCCCAGTATTAAAAGAATATGTTGATGTATTCCCAGAAGAAATTCTGGGATTACCTCCGAAGAGGGAATTGGATTTCACCATTGAGCTGGTACCGAGTGCAGTACCTAGCTTGAAGGCCCCTTATTGAATGAACATATTGGAACTTAATGAGTTAAAATCGCAATTAAAAGAGTTAATTGATAAAAAGTATATTCGACGAAGTGTGTCTCCTTGGGGGGCACCTGTCATCTTCGTCAAGAAGAAAGACAAAACTATGCAACTATGCATAGACTACTATCAGCTAAACAAAATGACTATCAAAAATCGATATCCATTGCCCCCCATAGATGATCTGTTTGATCAACTACGTGGAGCCACGGTGTTTTCAAAAATAGATTTAAGGTCTGGATATCATCAAGTGAGAATTAAAGATGAAGACATCTTCAAGACGGCATTTAGAACAAGATATGGTCATTACAAATTTGTCGTAATGTCATTCGGGCTTACTAACACCCCAGTTGTCTTCATGTGTTTAATGAACAACATAATGCATAAGTATTTAAATAAGTTTGTGGTTGTGTTTATTGACGACATTCTAATCTATTCAAAAACAAAAGAAGAACATAAAGAACACCTAAAAATTGTTTTGCAAGAGTTGTGAGAAAATCAACTCTTCGCAAAGTTTAGCAAGTGTGATTTCTTTAAGGATAGGATTGAGTATTTAGGTCACGTAGAGACCAAGGAAGGAATTTGCATAGATCCTAAAAAGATATGGGAAATCGAATATTGGCCAGTTCCTAAGGATGTGACGGATGTTAGATCTTTCATGGACATTACCAGTTGTTACCGGAGGTTCATTGAAGGCTTTTTGAGGATATCAAATCTGATAACTTCCTTGCAGAAGAATGGAAAGAAGTTCGACTGGAACCATAAATGTCAAGAAAGCTTTAAGAAGTTAAAAACTTTATTAACCAGCCCACCTATTTTAAGAATAGCAGATCCGAATAGAGAATTTGTAGTATGCACTCATGCCTATAATGAAGGCTTGGGCAGTGTTCTGACTCAAGAAGGGCATGTTATTGCCTATCAGTCTAGAAAGTTAAAAGTTCATGAAAAGAATTACGCAACGTATGATCTGGAACTAGCAGCTGTAATACACGCCTTAAAGATGTGGTGACATTACCTAATTGGCAGAAAATTTGTTTTAATGACTGATAATAAAGGATTGAAGTATATTTCAGATCAGTCTAATTTAAATGCTAGAAAAGCTACGTGGTTAGCTTTCTTAAGTGAGTATGATTTCGAAATCCAGCATATAAAAGGTAAAGAAAATAAAGTTGCTGATACATTAAGTAGCAACGCAATGCTGAATTTTGCAACAGCAATCAACACTTATGTTTCAGACGTAGATGAACAGCTTAAGGAAGGAATAAAACAAGATGAAATTTACCAGAATTTGCAAGCTAAAACTAAGGAAAACCCAACATAAAACTTAATAAAAGGTTACAGTTTAAATGAAAAAGAATTTCAGCTGTATAAAGATAAATTGTATGTACCTAACATACCTAAGGTCAAGCTATTAATTTTGGATGAAATTCATAAAACACCATGTTTAGGTCATCCAGGTTATCAAAAGACTATAACCATGTTAAGAAAAGAGTATTTTTTGCCAAATATGAAAACTGAAGTACCTGAATATATTGCAAGGTGTTTAGAAAGTCAACAGGTAAAAACTGAACACCAACACCCAGTTGGTTTTCTATAGCCTTTACCTATCCCTAGCTGGAAATGGGAAGCGATTAATCTAGATTTTATTATTGGACTGCCTAGAAATCAAAATCAGAATGATTCTATTATGGTAGTAGTTGATAAGTTAAGCAAACCAGCTCACTTTATACCTATTAAAACTACTTATAAAGCTGTCAATATAGCTGATATTTTCCTAAAATAGATTTTTCACTTGCATGGAGTCCCAAAAGTCATAATCTTAGATAGATAT
This sequence comes from Pseudotsuga menziesii, assembly GCA_001517045.1. NCBI lineage: Eukaryota > Viridiplantae > Streptophyta > Pinopsida > Pinales > Pinaceae > Pseudotsuga > Pseudotsuga menziesii. The sequence continues at coordinate 107,954 of LPNX010561084.1, forward strand.
CCTAAGTTTACAGAAAACTTTTGGAAGTCCTTGTTTAAAGGGTCAAACACGACATTAAATTTCAGTACTTCTTTCCATCCTCAGACGGATGGACAAACTGAAAGGGTAAATCAGGTACTGGAAGATTTATTAAGAATGTATGTGAAATACCATCCTGGTAAATGGGAGGACTATTTACATCTAGCAGAATTTGCTTATAATAATAATTATTAGACATCGGCTAGATTTAGTCCGTTTGAAATTTTATTTGAACAGAAATGTAATACTCCTATCCCTTGGAGTAATCGAGTAGATAGATTGGTACTAGGTCCAGAACTGTTGAAAGAAATGGAAGAAATTGTGAAACAAGTGCAGGGAAATATGAAAGTGGCACAGGATCGGTAGAAAAGTCAAGCAGACTTAAAAAGAACTTCAAAGGAGTTTCAGGTAGGTGAACATGTGTTCATCAAGGTAAGGCCCAAAAAGAGCTCTCTAAGATTAGGGAGTTATGCAAAATTGGAACCCCGTTACTGTGGCCCCTTTGAAATTTTGTCGAGGATTAGACAAGTAGCTTATCAATTAGCATTACCACCTAACTTAGGAGTACATAATATTTTTCACATTTTCGTTTTAAAGAAATATGTTCATGATGCTACTCATGTTGTTAACTAGAATGTTGTACAGGTGGAACCGGATTGTATCTTTGGGAGGAGGGAAATTACACTTCGAAAATGCACTATTGGAAAGGTGAAGCTGCAATGGAAGCACCTTAGTCCTGAAGAAGCCACCTGGGAATTGGAAAGTAAAATACGAGATGCATATCTAATTCTGTTCTAGGTGACTTTGGAGGATGAAGAATAAATAACATCGAGGACAATGTTATATTCTAAGGGGGTGTGTATGTCACATGCCCCAATTTTGTAAAATAAATTTATCTTATTTTGATTTTATTCCAAGACATTATGTTAAATTTAATGCTAAGTTGAAACTGATGACTCAGCAGAGTCAAAGATATGGAATATAATTCTGAATATTTTAATTTAAAAAAAATAAAAGTGGAGACAACAGTTGGGACAGTTGTTAAAAAGAGTGTTATTGGTCAAGTTGATGGAGGAGAATAGGTGGGGAGCAAAAATACAAGTAGCAACATCCTCAAACACTTCCTATGTTGTAGGTGGCAACCTCGCTACATTTGGGGTCATGATACCCCAAGAAAGTGGGATCAGAGCAGGTGCTATATATTTAAAGAGCACAGAGGGTCTTTGGGTAGTTGATCGATTATGAGAATCTCATGTAACTTTCTTTCTTTTGCATAATAAATTGCTCCATGTAGCTATTTGGTTGGGGACGTGGACTATTTCCCTCTCGAGGGTTTTAACCACGTGACAAACATTGGTGTATTGATCTGTGATATATTTATGTAAAGAGGTATCTGAAGGTATTCAGTCTTTTGGGAGTACTCTTTGTACCCAAACATGGTATCAGAGCTTTTATGAAGATCCGCTTTCAGTTTTGATCAGGATCTGAAACCGGTGTTGCCGAAAATTTGAAAGGGTTTCTGGTTTTTTATTTTCTATGAATTTTTTGCCTATGAGAGCTATTCCATTACATCCAGAGTGTCGTTTCCATTGGGAAATAGTTTTCGTTTCACCGAAAATCGTTTTCGTTTGCTCCAGAAACACCCATTTCAGCAAATCTGAAGGTATAATGTTACAGTGACGGATTTGTTTTTTTTTTAAATCTCTCATATTTTATCAGTTTATTATTAGATCTTTTATGTTTTAGTCTCGGATTGTTGTTTTCCCTGACTGCATATGCTCTTTGCCGTGCACCTTGCGCGATCGCGGTGAATAAAAAATAGTAAGGCAAAGTTTCTTTTTCTTGTCTTCTCGACTATGGATGCTCTTTGTCGTGCACCTTATGTAATCATGGCAAATCAGAAACAACGAGAAAACTTGAAAACATAGACTTTGCGGGTAAGCTAACCAAGTTATAACCCCATTGTGCGGAAAAACATTTTTTTGTTTTTTGTTTTTCATTTTTTTTTGTGATTTGCAGGAAAAGAAATCAAGCACGGAAAACGAGAGAGAAGAGTAAAAAAAAAAGTCCCCTTCCTCTTTCCATACTTTTACGTACCTTTTAAACTTAAATCACTTGGTCCAAAGTTGCTTTACACCTTGATAAGTCTTATCAAGGTACTTTTTAATGCATGTAATTTCCATTTTCAAGTTACCTTATTGTAAAAGTGCATCTCACATAAATAAAATAAAATAAAAATGAGTCACTTAAGTCTTTTAATTTATTGCTGCACTATTTAAAAGTCACATTATTGTAAAAGTGAACATCAATTATTCTACAAAAGTTATTCACTTCAAAGCAACTTTATTGTAAAAGTGATTGCCAAAGGTTGATTTTGGGAAGAGGAGGCTTCCTTTTTTTAGTTGGTCAAGTTTATATCTGCCACGTCACTATTGGGGACATCTTCAACATTTTCTTTGATCAAGCATAAATTCATCATCCAGAATCCGTTTTAAGTGTCGGTTTTTTTAAACTGCATATTTTTTCGATCTCTTTACATCCAGACAGTTAGTTTCTGTTCTTTCAGCCATTATTTTATAGTATGGCCGCCCCTTGTGATATTATACTTACAAGTTCTAACTATTTCTCATGGAAATATCGTATCGAAGATGTTCTACGAAGTAGAGGACTTTTCAGGATAACCTCAGGGAAAGAAACAGAATCCACTAATGATGATAACAAAATTAAATGGGAAAATAGATGTAATTAAGCTCGTGCATTGATTGTGATGTCAATCTCTATTGATTTGCAATTCCACATATCTGGCATTGATGAACCTGATAAAGCTTGGGAAAAGTTGGAATCTGTGTTTGGTAAACACAATGAAATTCGGGGTCATCAACTTGAGAATGAGTTGCTTTTCTTGAGTCCAAATGATTTTTCATGCATTCAAGACTATTTATCTAAGTATAAAACTCTTAGACTCTTATGTTCAGAATGCAATATTAAGAAAGAAGGAAAACAATGTATTTATCATATTATTTCCAAACTTGGAACTGCATATTCTATTTTTGTATCTACATTCTACTCCATAAAAAAATCCTTGACTACAGCTAGCTATCAAGATCCTAGTCTTGAATTCTTTTGTGATTCCTTAATTAGAGAGCAAGATAAGCTCATTCATCTTGGAATAATTAACAATGCAAATACATCTAGGAAAGCCTTATTGTCCCAACAGAAAGAAAAGTCCAAGCCTCCCAAGAAACATAATTTTCGCAATAATAAGGCAAACAAAAAGGGTCCCAAACCCTCTCAGTCAGCTCCTCCTTTAAAAAATGACAAAGGATCCAGGAAAAAAGGAAAGAAGACTGAGTGTCAATGCAATTTTTGTGGGAAAGATAATCATGATGAATCTAAATGTTTTAAGAAGATGGCAGCCTTGGAAGCAATAATGAAGAAGCACCACATCAGCGTAGATTCGTCTTCATAATCTTACTCTCATGGACATGCACTTTGTGCTTCTAGTTACTCTTATACTGCATCTTCTTCTTCTACTTCAATTGAATGGCTCATTGATTCTGGAGCATCTTATCATATGGCTAAGGATAAAGCCAGGTTTTCTACTATGCATGAATGTAACACCAAACAAATATTTGTTGGTGATGATAGATCTCTAAGTGTTGTAGGATCTGGAACAATTCCAGTAGAAAATGGTCATTTCAGTGATGTACTATGTGTTCCCAAAATTTCCTGCAATTTGTTATCAATCTATCAAACTACTCATTCAGGTGAAAGTAAAACTGTGACATTTACACCTCACCAAGTTGTAATCAAGGATTTTAAAAATCCTCAAAATATCCTTGCTACTAGAATTGTTGATGATATTACTAGGTTGTACAAATTTAACAACTTTGGGTCATCACCTTTTCCTTCAGTTTTTGTTGCTCATAGTGATAACTTGAGCAAACTTTGGCATGAGCGATTTGATCACTTAAATTATCGCTCATTGCAACAACTATGTAAAGACAATATGGTGACTCATCTTCCGCTGGTATCTTGCAACGATGGTGTTTGTTCCGGTTGTGTACTCAGAAAACATCATCGGGACAATTTTGACAAACGTGCCTCTTGGCATGCCTCAGTTCCCTTGGAGCTTGTGCATAGTGACTTGTATGGCCCTCTTCCATCTGCTTCATTTTCTGGTTTCAAATATTTCTTAACTTTCATTGATGAATACTCCAGACGCACTTGGGTTTACTTCTTAAAACCTAAGAGCGAAGCATTTAACATGTTCTTGGCCTACAAGGCCCTTGTTGAAAAACAATTTGGTCATCAAATTATTAAGTTAAGATCTGACAATGGAGGAGAATATGTTAACAACAAGTTCACTACTTTTTGCACTGAACAAAGAATCCAACAACATCACACTGTTCCATATACACCACAACAAAATGGTGTAGCTGAACGGAAGAACTACACTTTAAAAGAAATGGCTAATTGTATGATCAAATCTAAGGGACTAAGTCTTCAATATTGGGATGAGGCCATAAATTGTGCAAATTACATAGTTAATCGCACACCCACTAAAGTTTTACAAGGTATAACACCGGAAGAAGCATGGAGTAAAATTAAACCAGATGTAAGTCACTTTCGTGTGTTTGGTAGTGAAGCATGGGCTCACATTCCAGATGAAAAATGGAAAGCATTGCAGCCTAAAAGTGAAAACTGCATATTTGTTGGATATTCTAAAGATGTAAAAGGTTATAGACTTCTTCAGCCACATTCTCATGATATAATCATTAGAAGAGATGTTAAATTTGATGAAAATCTCTTGGCCTATGACCCTAACTTGGCTGGTGTGCCATCCTTGGCCTGCGAGCCTGATTCGATGATTGTGCCTTCTTCTTCTTCTTCCAGCTTCCTTGATAGGTTTCCAACTCCAGTTTCTGATGATGACAGTGAGGATGAAAATCCACCTCTGCTTGCTCATGTTCCTCCAATTGCACCAGCACCAATACTTCCTCGATGGGTCCGTTCAACATGTGAAGCAGCTGGTGATCTTGTCGGTGATCCTGGAGATCAACGTCGAACATGTTCTCAGTTTCAGTGAGCCTCTTTTCTTTTGGCTCAAGTTTCTGAGAATCATGATCCATAAACTTTTGCAGAAGCTTCAGGAAATCCATATTGGGATGCAGCTATGGATGAAGAATATCGTTCCTTAATGGCAAACGATACTTGGGATTTTGTTCCTCTTCCAAAAGGAAGAAAACTTGCTAGATGTAAATAGGTCTACAGAACTAAGTATGCATCAGATGGAAGTGTTGAAAGACTTAAGGCAAGGTTAGTTGCCAAAGGTTTTTCCCAATTTGAAGGGATTGACTACAATGAAACCTTTGCCCCTGTAGCAAAAATGAACTCCATCTGCCTTGTTATTTTCCTTGCAGCCTTACATAAATGGGAAGTCCATCAAATGGATGTCAAGTCCGCCTTCCTACATGGTGATTTACATGAGGAAATTTACATGGAACAACCTCCTGGATATGTTCAAAATAACTCTAGCCTTGTTTGTCTCCTTAAGAAATCCTTATATGGCCTTAAGCAAGCTCCTAGAGCTTGGTATGGAAAAATGCATAGCTTTCTCCTCGACATTGGTTTTTCTAGATGCCATTCTGACCCCAATGTCTATACCAAGAAATTAGGAAACCATCTCATCATACTTGTTCTTTATGTTGATGATCTTATCCTTAGTGGTAGTGACCCTAAACTCATAACCCATGTGAAATCCAGTCTTGAGAAAAATTTTGAAATGTCAGAATTAGGACATTTGCATTATTTTCTTGGTCTCCAAGTCTTGCAAACCAAAGAAGGAATATTTATTTTCGAGTCCAAGTATTCTTGTGACCTTCATCGCTTCCACATGGAAGATTGTAAACCAGCCCCTTCTCCCTTCCAGTCTAGAGTCAAACTTTCAGCCGCTTGTTCTTCCCCTGAAGTAGATGCCACCTTGTATCGTTAGCTTGTTGGTAGTCTTTTATACTTGACTCATTCTCGTCCTGGCCTTTCCTTTGTCGTTGGTCGTGTTTTCCATTATATGCACACTCCTCATGAAAGTCACTGGAAAGCAGCAAAAAGAATACTTCGATATATTAGAGGTACAATTCAATTTGGGATTCATTACAGTACAGGGGAGAAACCTTTGTTGATTGGTTCCACTGATTCAGATTGGGCCAGCGATCCTGATGATCGAAAGTCTACTGAAGGTTATATTTTCAGTTTGGGATCTGGACCTGTCATTTAGGCTTGTAAGAAACAACAAGATCTTGCTCTTTCTTCAGCAAAAGCAGAATATCGAGCCGCAGTTAATGCAAGTAAGGAAGCTTTATGGCTTCTATAGATCCTTTCAGAGTTTGGATTCGAGCAACATCAGCCTACTCCACTTTGGTGCGACAATGAAAGTGCCATCAGGATTTCCAAAGATCCAGTTCTACATCATCGCAGCAAACACATTGAGCTACACATGCACTTCATCAGAAATCTTGTTCATGATAGTGTTATTGAAGTTCTCTACCGCCCTATAGATGATCAAGTTGCAGACATCTTCACCAAGTCTCTTACAGAAGTGAAGTTTTCTAAAATTCGGTCTATGTTAGGAGTTCAGGAATGTGTCCTTAAGGGGGGATAGGCTCTAATGCCTCCTTCCTTCTCCTAATAGTGTCACTTTTGTAAATCCTTCAATCCTATCCCAAGTTGTTCTTAAGGGGGGTTGTTAGGATATTTAGACACTTAGGAGTTAGTTAATATCAACTTGTGAAATATATCCATTAGGTAAAAGTGTGTTTCTTTAGTATGCATTAGTATGCATTTATAAATATTCTAATCCGACGGTCACGATATGTTCTAGACATAGAGTGATTTGACGGTTCAACTTCTCTTAGATCATACCTACCATTGATCCATGGCTTAACACCCGATTGGTCTATGATCTCTATTTAAAGAGCATAGAGGGTCCTTGGCTAGTTGATCGATTATGAGAAGCTCATGTAACTTTCTTTCTTTTTCATGATAAATTGCTCCAAGTAGCTATTTGGCTGAGGCCGTGGACTATTTCCCTCTTGAGGGTTTTAACCATGTGACAAACATTGGTGTATTGATCTGTGATCTATTTGTGTGAAGTGGTATCTGAAGGTGTTCGGTCTTTTGGGAGTACCCGTGTATCCGAACAAACATAAACTTAACAGGATATATTATACATAGATAATAATATTATAAATACAAATAATATTATTATTAACAATAGCAATGATGTTTATAAAATTAATCATTCTTAAAAAACAAACTGAAGGAAAATGTAGGACAGTAATCGAAATAACAAGTAACACTACTGAAATTAATATTCTATAAAAGATACATAGGATAAACCCTAGCTCATTTTCTAAGCGTACTTAATTTTTATTTTTATATACAATAGTAATCTAGGTTAAATATAAGTTAGTTCCTTTAAAAAAAGCTATTTAATGAACCAACTAAAAGTATTATGCACAGAAATGAAACACATTACTAATCAACTTATACAAAATGTGTTTATAAGAGAAACAATGCTTTTCTTTTACTAACAACATACATCTATAGAAATAAATATTAGGGTTAAAACCCTTAGAATTATTACATTTACAAGTATCAAAATAGTAAAACCAAATTAACATAAATTATGTAACCATTAATAACCAGTCTAATATAATTACTCACGGTCCTTTAAGGACTAAAAGAAAACTAAATAATTATTATAACAAGAATAATTTATATTAAAATGAGGGTTTTTACAAATCAAACCCTAATCTATAACTGCAATCAAAACAAGTAAGATTTTAGTTACGGTTGTAAGTATCAGCCTTAATTTTTTATTTATAAACCCTTACAGAGTACGCAAATATAGTATAAACTTCATTACTTTCAAAAAAGGGTAAAACCCTAACTTTTTACATAGAGTGCAATGTAAAACATTGTTAAACGAAACAAGCCTACTGACAGCACTGTCATTACAAAATTTACAAACTTAAACCGGTCGTGAAGCCAAATATTTGACTAAGTACAGTGCTCAATATAAATCGAGTCTACCCTAGAAAGGGTTTGATTTAAGTATTTTAACAACAACCTGTAAAAACATTAAAACAATATCATAATTCATGGCGAGATGAGGGAGGGTTTTCCAAAACCCTAGGCGAGTCCAACGACCACCCTAACACTAGCAGAGTGAAAATTCATCATTTGGACCATGGGGCTTACCCGTAAGCGAACCACGAGCCACGGATTTTGTAGGGGACTCTCTATTCATCCTTGAACAAGCTTTGCAAGTGACGAGTACTTGCAAGAAAAGTAACAAAGCACTGTTAGTTAATTATACCTTTACAAACTACTGTAATAGAAAAGTAAGAATGGCGACGAAGTAAGTGAATTCACTGTATCATTTACCTAACAGAAGAGAACAACAAGCAGCCTCAACGAAGAATTATCACCTACAGGCCTTGCCTTCTTAAACTTAACAACATGCAGGGGTATCTCTCCCACAATGGCGAGCCACAAGAACCATAACCAAATACTGAAGCACACTGAAAGCTACGAAGACAGTGAAAAGAAGTTTGCACAGGTGACGAGCTAAGGGTAATGAATATCTCCACTATGTGCAGAATAAGAACCTAGCCATGGACAATGACTTTTAGACCACACACAAGCAACACTTGCAGCATTACATCAAGGCTCAAGGAAACCAGAGAGAGGAAAAATGATGGCCACCATGGAAAGGCCAAGCCGAGCAGCTTGAAGGCTAGCGCAGACTGCAGAGAAACAATGATAAGGGTTAGGTCACAAGAAATTTTTTATATCCCCAACACATGGTCATGAGACGACCACGTGTTCTCCAGTAATCAATCACGTAGTGGGTCAAAGACTATGGTGCCTGCATAGAGCCAAAACCAATTATTAAATCATTGGAATGAGATTTTAAAACCATAGTATAATCCCAATAATTTGCCATGACGTTGTTGATAATTTGCACCATATCATTTGCTAGTGCAAAGAAGTAATTTTCAACAGTATTGGGCACGTTGGTCCATCGTGGTGACACTTAAACCTTTGTTAAAAATCCTGATAATCACCCTTGCATAAAACTCCTTTCCACTATAAACCACATGTTAATACAATATCACAATTACAATTTGATTGGTGGCATAACTTCTTGTTAAACGATGTTGTTATTAGAATTTAGAAATCAATTCATGCATGTTTATTGATATATATGAAGATCAAGTTTTCTTTACAATAGTTAAGAGATAAAATGTGCATATAAGAGAGTTCATGCTAGATATTAAATAACTATAGTTTCTCTAGTAACAAGGATAAACTATAGCTTATACATAGTAAACCTTTGGTAAAAACGATATTACAAGTCATAATTTTATAAGTGGCATAATGTAGTAGTGCAAAGGATTATAAAGTCTAGATTAGAATACGTTTAAAATAACAAAATACTTATAGATTGAATGTCTATTGAACAATTAGATGATGCATATCTATAAAACTTACATGAACTGATAACTCAAATAGTATCAAAGTTTTGAAGTAGTACAAAATTGAAGGTAAGAATATTATTACGAATTTCTATTACATAGTTTAAGCGAAAATACTTTGATAGAGCTTGGAGTATAACTCAACTTGGTTTTTATTCTTGTTTCAGTATGTCTAGTGGACAGTAAGGTAATTATAGAAGTAAACATGATAACTAGAATAGGAATGACCCTATTGAATCCAAAAATTACTAGAATCATAGAGTTCGACTTGGCAATAAAATATAGGTAACCATGAGGTCATATAGAAGGGCATGATGGTTGTAGTTTACACAATCGAAGGTTTTTACTGTCCAAAAGATAACAGGCTATAAGTTTTCTTGCAAAAAGAAAATGAGGGTCAATAATTACACAAGCAAGATAAGAGACTATTGCATAAATACCGATAATAACAATCATTATAGACATTACAAATTACATAGACTAAAGTAGAAATACTTGTAACTGAGTTTTTAATGTTTGGAGTCGTGAACATGTTGCACTGTCGTTACTTACTTCTGAACTGGTCTACTTGAAAAACTGAAGAAAGCCAAACGTTTTTACCTTACAGGAGTTGTCTATAGTTTAGCAGCTTAATTACTAAGCTTTTTAAATTGCAAATAAAATACTGCTAACACTTAAAAGATCTTTTAATATATACTCGATCGATCATACCTGTAAACCTGTAAGAATTGGTATTCATCTGCGTTAGCGCGATTGCTAAGTAAGCCCCAGATCCAAAAGTAGATTCCACCTACTTGACATGAAAAGACTAATCAGTAAACTGAAGCAAACAACACACAAGAAGATTTTAATCTTGTTACGAAAAATGAACTGTTAAGTTATTAATTTAGACTTTAGTGAAAATAATTACTTGATTGTTTCTTTTTATGCAAACTATTAGCTGTGAGTAGACCGTAGGTATTAGCGTTTATGGTTATCTCAAAATTTTAATTTTTTGTGAAAATTTGGGGTTTTGACAACATCCTATCCCTATACTATGTTTTTCTCAACAATTGACCATGAGCATTGTCAAGTGAAGCAATGATGTTGTTAAGGGACATGGCTACACAAAGACTGAACCACTCGCTAGTTGTTCTAAGCTCTAGAGACAAGGTTTGTAACCGGTTTAAATGTTGGTGAATCTAGCCTTCTCTGGTTGGATTCTCATTGAGGTTACTTTTTACTTCAAAATTAGGTTCAGGGTATTGTATGCTTGGGTTATCCTAATGTTTGAGTGTGGGTTTGGTTCCTCATTTTTAAACATTGTGATGGAGAGGCAATATCCAATTAAAAAAATGATTTTGTTTAATTTTGGACTCATTTCTTAAAAATAAATTAGAATACATTTTTTAATTAAATCATTGAAAAAAATAAAAATAAAAAATGTAGAGATGAATCCTACCTAGATGATGTGTTGAAGACTCGTTGGAGGCTTGGGAAGTAGAGGGGCATGAATGTTCTCCTTCTCTAATATCCTTATACGCATTTTGGATTTCCAAATTAGGGTACAATAGGCTTGAAATGGGCATCGACCATTTCTTTAAAACACAGAAGTGTGCACGTGTTAAAATCAAATGCACACTAATAGTGTGTACACCGATATGCCACTATGCATTCTTTAGTGGTTGTTCGACAATTTTCGGACCACGAGTGCTTGCGCGATTTTAGGAACACGTGTGCACTACTCATTTTTAGCACTCACATGCTCGCATTGCATTACTTTTGGGTACCATTTTCATGTGAATTCCCAACAATAGATTTAAGAATAATCATAATCTTCTTATATGACTTTCGCATAATTACAAAACGTTTTCTACATTTCTTTTCATATTTTTTTTTTTAAGTTTTAAACATATTTAAAGAAGCAAAACATACAAATTAATTTAATAAAAACATAGATTGTACCACAACATTCACACACAAAACACAGAGTTTTACCGTGGAAACCCTTGAGTGAGAAAACAAGTGAACTTTGGAGCCACACCTCTTGTTTTCTCATTATCATTATGAATCCAACACAATACAGAATATAGGTATTCAACATCATACAATACCGTAATCTATTAACCTAGATTAGCAAAAGACTCAAATCTCTTAAGTGGGGTTAAATTACATATTTTTAGAATATTCCCCAAAATAGCTGAAAACAACCCCCCAAAAATTGGCACTCACTACGTTTACGTCGGAAATCGCCTAATATCATTTTCAATATCGAAAATAGCCTACCGGACATTTTTGTGAAGGTGTTGACAAGGATCATCACGCGCATAGCTAATAAGCGCACTCCCCACCGCCAACACATGCAATAAATATAACACATACCCAATAGTTTTGTTTGAAGTATGTAAACAAAAATCAATATGGCTTTTAGTATCATAATATCCACAAAGGCTAATTCCAAACCATGCATATGTTTCATATTTTTTCATACGCTCACCACTAAATATTGGAATATGTGATACACTAACTATCTCAATTTCTAATTAAAGACATTTGGAGGCATTTAAAGCTAGGTACCACACAAAGAAAAGTCAAGAATGACTTAGGGGATCTAGCACTAGCGTTACTAGTGCTACTACTCACTAGCATAGATCCATCTTCAAAGGGGATCTATAGGCACCTAGAGAGATCAAATCTCTTGAGGTGCAAACCTCTTTTCAAAGTGGAAATGTTGAAGAATATTGTAATGAGATGTTTTGGAAAAAAAAGATTTCCTTGGCGATAAATATCTCGCGTATACTATATTTTTAAACTTTAAAGTAATGAGTATGAGATACATGTGTGTAGGGATGGAAGTGCATCAAAGAAACCTACATCTTCGAAGAAAACTTATCATAAACTCATGTGGACATTGGTTAGAATTCTGTCTTTTTGGTTGAGATGCTAAGAAGTTTTGTAAGGATAAAACTTATGCACAATTACTCAAAACAACGAATCTTTAATCTAAAGTGGATATAAATGACAATTTATTTTAATTTTTATAAAAGTTATTATTTTTTAAATTAAAAGTTAAATTATTAATATTTTTATTAATTTAAATTTAAGTAGTTTGATGTAGTTTTTTTTTATTACTATTTTTAATTTTTAATAATAGAATATTATTATTATTATAACATTATTATTATTATTATTATTGAAGAAAAATGCAATATTGTGTTCAATGATCCTAAATTTTTTAATAAAGTAATAAAATTTTAAGTAAAGTAGTATATTGTGATTTTAATTTTGGCTATACCAAGGGTTCAAAAGGATCAAAGTTCAAATCTTACCTCAAGGTTGTTAACAGTTAAGAAAAAGGTTCCACCACTCTCCACCCCAATTAAGAAGAAAACAAGGTTTAAGATAAATGAGAAATTTGATCCCTCAGCCTACTCTCAGCCCTTAATATTTGATCCCTCTACACCCTTAGCCCTAAGTAAAACCAAAAAGAGAAATTTAATCCCTCAGCCTACTCTCAGCCATTAATATTTGATCCCTCTGCACCCTTCGTCCTAAGTAGAACAAGAGTTAAAATAAATCTATACCATTACTCTTATATAAAACCTAATTAATCCAACAAGACAATACTGTGGCTTCTCACAGCTATATTGAGAACACTTCTGAGGAAACAGAATAACAGACTGCCGTATGCAATGCACTAGAAAAGTGAAGGATCATAAATAGGTAGCAATCAGGAATACAAGGAATCGCGCCGCAAAGGCCCGTCACAAACGGCCGACTGACTTCCGTCCAAGCCTTTATTCCTTCCATACGTCGCCGCCTTCCTTTTGTTTTTTTTTAAGATGATACGCATAAACGTGGAATATTGCTCATGGCCCATCTTCCATGAGAAAAAATCCATATCTTCCTGTGGACAATGAGAGAAAACCGAGCCAGATGCCATTCTTTCATTCGCCAATTGGTTAAATTTATCCTCCTAGAAGCCATTTATCAATAAACTTTTCTCTAAAACTATTCTTTACGATTGGAAATAAAAAAAATCAAGAAGTTGAGGTGGCTGAATCCACTTTTAGTTGCTCATCTTCTTTCAACCATGATAGCCTTATTCAATAAACTTTTCTCCAAAACTATCCTTTACGACTGGAAATAAAAAATATCAAGAAGTTGAAGGTGGCTGAATCCACTTTTAGTTACTCATCTTCTTTAAACCATGATAGCCTTATTGCTGAAGAAAAACCTATTAGCAAGCAAACAATCTCCACCAGTCTCGTCAGCCTGATATATGTTTCGTGACTGCGGGGAAAGAAATCGAATAAGGATCATAAGAGAAGTGCATCCCAATTTTGCTAATTTTGTAATAAACTTTATTGAGCACGAAAAGAGAAATCCTTTGGTTTGATCGTCTATAAAGATTTGATATTTTATTTTAATGCAACATGAAATCGACAAATTGGCTTACCGAGATGCTTCACAAGCATCCAAAAACATTAAAGTGTGACTTGCTCCATAGTTCTCCTAAGGATTTTGATTGGCTCCATGATTCCCCTAACGACAAAGTAGCTCGCTGAGATGGAAAAAACGTCGTTTTATAATTATTGTATTCCTTTTCTTGTAAATAACGTATTCGAAATGTTGGACATGACATGGCCTTTCGTCTTCTCCTGAGATTCCCCACAGCCATCCTCGCCAAGTGCTCGAAATGCAATTAATAATTGGGTTTTATAGGATAACGTCTAGGTTTAGTTTTAGTTCCCTTTCCTTCGCTGAGAATTCATTTAGTTCGGCCCATTCCTTCACTGAGAATTCATTTTCAGCAGAATCCTACAATAGGTATGGTGGTAGCAATAGTATTCAATGGTTAACAGGAGCGCAAATAATATTACACATTCGGCATGGCAGTCACCCGTTCCATATCTGTTCGGCGGAGTGGCTGCTATGCTAGCTCTTATTGCAATCGCCTTGTTAATTCTTGTTTGCTCTCACTGGAAGCTATCTGATCATTCTGGACAGGGTAACATTGGGGGCCATGATATTAATACTGCTTCTGTTGAATCCGGCGAGAAGAATACTGAAGAATGCAGGGACGACATAGAGGAGAACGTGATGGTCATTATGGCCGGGGATGAAAGGCCAACATTCCTTGCCAAACCTGCAATGTCTACGACTAGTGAGAAGAATGATATCGTTTGTTAATTGTTTGGAATTGTTACTTGGGCCAAATTATGAGACATTCATTTCAAGCATAGAAGCAGCCAGCAGAGCGTTGTATGATTATGTTGCAGTTACAGGACTCGTCTTAATTAGCAGATAATTGATGGTCTGTTAAGCAGACCAGAAATATGTTATTCTGTAAGCTGAATATGAATATATGGAGGTCTCTGTTTCTGTGCTACTTCTAACAAGATTTTACTGGCACTTCTCAAGCCTAGTGTTAAATCAGCTCAACGGTGTTGCAAACAAAGCAATTAATTGCAGAAATGCCTGGACTGTTAATAGTTTATGTTTTTGTTTTGTGTGTTTGTGATTGGCCTTGGAAGATGCATGCTCCAATAAAATCAATCGTATTCACTTATAAGACCTCTAAATGTCTATGAAATGGTGGATGCTGCATATTTTGTGGAAAATGGTTGAATTTATCGGAATTTGGGTTGCTGTTTCATTAAGGAGTTCACTTGATGTTAATAGAATGAATTAAATAGTAATGAATAAAAATAAACATACATTTGAATTTCATTAATAAATAAAATATTTTATCCTTCAATTATGACTAAATAATTTATTTAAAATTAAGAAGAATAATCTAAACACATAGAGATAGTTGAGAATAGTAGGTTTGGGAGAATAGTCGGTAAGATTTATTAAAGTAAGGTTAGATTTTGTATTTTAGCAATATGATATTAATATTACAGAAATTTTATTAAAAAGGATAACCTTAAAATTGAGTTTTTTTGTTTTAATATTTATTTAAATTTAATATCTATAATTTATTGAAAATAATTTCTTTATTCCAATATTAGCTTAATCGGTCTGGCAACTATATATATATGAACCAAATAGTTGGCTTTTATTGAGTTTTAAAGATGGTTGGGTACCACTTTTCAAGTGCCAACATATTTTCAGTGTCCTCACTTTGTAAATGTTATGTACAGTTTTCAAATAACATGATCATCTGTTATGTGATTAATCATTTGATTAAAATGTAAATTATATAAATAGTAATACTAACCTAATAATAGGAACTCTTATAATTATATATCTTTAAGTATAATGTGAGATAAAATCATATTAATATCGAGTACTCTAAGATAATATCATTTAAATATTAATATTATGGGTATAGTTTCAAAATTTTCATATCGTCTTTGCATATCACCTTATATTAGGTATAGCAATTGTTTTGTATTTTTTTTTTTAAGTTTTACGAAGAGTACATGCTTTTCATGCAATTTAAATATTTGTGAATTATTTTTTAGTCTTATATTTTTGAGTTGGGGAAAGAGTATGTTGGTAGTAGATATGCTATTATAATGATACCATGTTGTTGGCATTTTTCTGCTGTCAATTTAGGTTTAGAACCTTAGTTGACAACAAAAGCCCAAGATATCAGCTCAATAGAGGAGGACCATGTCAGTAGCACCTGCAACCAAGATGCAATCTCATCTCAGATATCTTACTGGGAACTGCAAGAACTAGGTTTATGTATTCATGTGGTGATCTCTACTTATGTAGTATTTTAGCATATTACTCGACCGATGTCGGGAATTACAATTTGTATTCCTTGTATATTCATTCAAGATAACAATCTAATAACTAGTCGACACATATTGCATTATTTAACATAACAACCTTATCACAGATTCACTCAATAAGAAATGTGACACATAAATAAACACATTAATCAATGCCACACAAAGACAATGGTTGATGTGGAAATCCATCTCGTAAAAACCAAAAAAGTGCTCTTCATCTTGCATGAGAAATAAGTTAACATCTTTTTTCTGCACACTCATCTTGTAGACTCTTCTCTAGGTATTCTTTACAACTCATACAGACTTCTCTGCTCTCATGCTGTGAGGTTTTGGGATTGTGTATTTCTTCTCTTCGTCTCTCCTCTGTCGATCCACACACAACCTTCACTTATCAACTAACCACAACTAACATCAACCTCACACATAGCTTGGGTTTTCCCTTTTATAAGATTTTACATATCTTAATCAACCAACTTTTTTCTTTTAGCTGACATGTTGTCATTTCTATTCTTGTACATTCAGTTGGAACTAACAATAGGCACTATCATCCAAAAAATACAATTATGCTCTATTACCTAAAGCATGTGTTAATATAACTAAGTCCTTACCCATGATGAGTCAAATCGTCCCTTTCAGCTATTCTATTCTTCTTCTGTTGTGGTTCCTTTCGCGGCTTCTCTCATCACCATTCTTTTCGTCACAACTTCTTTTATTGTAGCTTCTCTTTCGTTGCAGACTCTTCTTCCTATCATAATATTTATCTTCTAAAACATAATTATAGATGAATTTTGCTTAACTTTTTCCTGGGACAACAGGCCCCCAACACTCACTTGTGTTTCATCCCAAGACACATTAGTCGAAAACCTCCATTGTGAAAACCTTACTTTGAAAATCCAAAAGATTTTCACTATCCCGACAGTCTCCTCCAGTACTTATTCTTTCGTCTTCTTCAAATTTTCCACAAGTTCGGAACTGATGTTTACTGAAGCTATAAGTCCTACTAACTGTATTGTTTGTCACACGTTTTTATGTATAGGTTGAATAATCTATGAAACTTTTTCAGCCTCTGCTTGTAATTATGCGACCTTGTTAGTCTGCTTTTGATGTTTCCCATGCATTGTTATGAGATGTTGTTGTATCCTCTTCATGCCAGCAACCTTAGCCATTTTATCTTCTAATGATGTCTTCTTCATTTAAATATTCATCTAGTTCACCTCTGTCTCAACAATGCATATATGTTATGTGATTTTCTCCAACTCATCATCGTTGATCAAAGATTCCCACATCTGAGAAACTTGGTCGGGCACTTTGAAACAAAGTTCCCCCGCCTCTTCTATTCTCTTCGTAGTTTCAATTGCTACGTCTCTTCTCTCTTCGGGTACTTCTAGAGGTGTACTCGGTGTTACTTATGATTCCAACACTAAACTTCTTGTGGGGGTTCTCTACAATCTTGCCAAGTTAAAAAACTTTTGCTTCTGCAAACATCTCATGTGTAATGCCTTCATCAATGTCTAGATATATATGCTTCAAGTGTTTTGAGTATTTATCTAATTTGTGATTTGATTTAAATGCAATCACAATATGTTCATGTCTCATTTTATATAAAAATAGAAGATATCTTGAGGAAAGGGAAATCTTTGTTGTGGGTACTAAAGCTTGGGATCAAAGAAGCATTGGAGAAGAAGAAGAAATCTAGGATCAACCCTCATAAATAAGGTACATATTCTCTTTCTCTTTTTTCCTAATCCATTCTTGTAAAACCCTAGTTTTCTGGAAGTAGAACACAGTAAGTTGGTGGCATATAAACCCCCATCCATAAGGTGGATAATCCCTAAAAACAGAATTGGTGACTCCACTGGGGAGTCTATTTTGTTTTTGGGTCTCTTATTTTGAAATATTTTCCATTTTTTATCTTTCTCGGTCCTATTTAGAGTTTGTAGTAGTCTTTTTCAGTCACCCTTTGTCGAACCTTTGTTCTGTTAAGTCCCATTTTTCTCTTTGTTTGAAAAATTCTTGAGGCATTTGCAAGTTGACTATACTTACAGTCACATTTTTCCTGTTGCATGCGTAGGTTTCCGGAGTGACGGTCTCTATTGGTACACGGTTTTCCTGAAGTACAGTTGTGTTTTCCTATCGATAGGTTTGTATATTCTTATGGTTTGCTTTCTCTCAGTTTGTTTTGAATGTATGATTTCTTATGGGACTTCATTTGTAGGGTTGACTTCTCCATGACTTTGTTGCAAGTCCTTTTGGTTTTCTTTTGCAAGCCTTTCTTTGGGTACATTAATTTGAATGTGTGTTAATACTTTTAGGTCTCTCCTCTTGGAACTTTGGTTGGAGTATGAGTAGTTCCCGAGTGTTTAACTTATGTTAATGATTCAAATTTTCTTATGGTTAGATTTTTTATTGATTTATCTAATGTTACTTCATCTTTTTTTGTTGACCAACTTTGTTTTTCTTAAGCCGTGAGTAGTTTAGTCCAAGTAGGACATTGCCAAGATTTGTTTTTCTTTCAAAGTTTGTGTTTGTGAGGTATATCTGTAAGTCTTACTGATACATAGGTTCATAGACTTAACTTAGATAGGTGCATAAGGTGCATTTGATACTTTCATTTTTGAAAAAAATATATAAAAACAAAGCATTCTAGTTGCATGTGAAGTCTTGAATAGATGCATTGTACATTGCTTTGAGTGTTTTCAAAAAAAGAAAAGAGTTTTTTTTCACTTTTGCAAAGTTCAATAGTTTAAAGTTTCGTTATTTTTTTAAAAAGAAAAGGAAAAATTAAAACGGAAATATCAATTTCAATCACTTTACATCATGTTTTTTCTTTCTAGTTAAGTCCAAAACATCACAAGTTGCAGGGCCATCACCCTGACTAAAAAGAATTCTTAAAAATAACAATAATATTTAAAATTAACTAGTAATATTTTTCTTTTTAGGGATATCACCAACTAGCTTAGGCTAGGGTTTCAAACTAGGGCTATCAACAACTATCTAAATTTTTTTAAATTCATACTTAGTGTCCTATCACTTAGGAAACCCAATTCCAGAGGAAGGTAAAATGGAAACATACTCTAACACAAGGGTCAAGCACAAGGTCATGTGAAGCTTGAGTTGTAGAGACACCCCTCCAATACTCGATGGATCATAAACCATGATTGTTGTGCACACGAGGGTTCATTAAGTACCACCGTTTGGCCCTGTGTGGTGCCAGTGTTGTTTAAATTTCAAGCTTGTTAACCTTCCCATGCACATCGATTAGACCGAAGACTGTTTCACTAGAAATTTTCTGTAGATTTTGTAACCATAGTATCTTTACCTAGGGTTTATAAAGGAGTGACAATGGAAGGCTATATCCATTATACGCAAGGAAAACGTGGGAGGAAACCCCATGCAATAATTTGGGAGGGTGGTTGGTGATTCAACTTCTTGCACCAAGAGAACCTGTATCGGGACCTTGAATAACTTCTCTTCATTTATTCACTGGCCTATCTAGGCCCTCATCATCCCAGACATTCCTTTCGAAGGCACTATCTTTATCTTGATTGGTTGTGATACTTAGGGAAATTTTTAATGGTGTTCTTTTTGTATTTATTGTGATATAGCTTGACCTCTTAGGTGTGTGATTTAAAAATATTTAATGGTGGAGGATCAATGTCCTCGTATATATTGAATGTTACAAGGCCTTCCTCCACCTTCATAGGTGGATCCTTCACTACCACCTAGAATGTAGAGAATCAACATAAACGGTTCTTTCAAGCCAACTAGTATTAGTGAAATTCCATGGGAACCTAAACATACGAACAATAAACCTGATCATCTGTCAGTAGAAATCGAACACTTGTAGGCTGAAGAGTTTGCAAGAAAATACAATTCACCTCTTACTGGTTTGAGAGATATTGTGCTTGCTCAAGTTAGGCCTTTCAATCAACCTGGTCTTGTTGTTTCATTAAGGTTTGTCATTTCTATTACTACAGAAGGGTCGAGGGATATCAATACCCCTACATCAGCCATGTAAGTCAGTGGATCATCTCCTTTGCATGTAAGTGTACCACTATCGAACATACCTAATGCACTCGTAGTGTCTTTAAATTTTACTCTATCTTCTCCTTTATCTTAGAGTGCTAGAGTGATTGGACCTTCAACACTCACGATTTATACTACTGGCTCAACTAATATGGTGGTTACTAGTGTACCCAATATTCCTTTTACGTCCTCTCCCCTATTTCAATTTTTTTAGAACAATTCTAATGGTTCCACTCCCCGTGTCCAATGGTATCCTTGGTATGGAGGGAACATTCCTCCATCTATGTCATATGTAGGAACTACATGTACTTTGGTAGGTGTGCCTGTTAGAATCTCAAATCCTTTATTCGGATTCAGTTTTCAAACCTCATGTCTCATCCACCTCGAATGGAAGCTCTACTATTTCACCAGTTGTTGGAAGGTCAACAACTCCAGTATCGACGACACCTGTCTGGAGTGGAATTATACCTACTCAGTACAACACACCTAAAGTCAACAATCCCTTGGATTTTGGATGGAAATTTTTTTAGAATATTGTCACTTCTTCACAGCTGGTGGTTGAGGGTAACCCTAGTCAACATTATGGGAACTTTGGAGAGGGAACTTTCTCACATAAAGTTCCCTAGTATCTATCTCCGGCTCCACCTTAACTTCTTTTCTTGGCAACTTTGAATTTTCCAGACCTCTCAAAGTTAATGAATTACCCAGTGTGCCATGATCCATCTTGGCCACCTGTCCCTATCATACTCCCTTCTGATATCCAAAAATTTGAAGGGAAGACTGGAGAAGACCATGATGACAATGTCACAACCTTGCATCTATGGTGCTCTTCTGACTGATTGAATGACGATTCAATTCAGTTAAGGCTCTTTCAAATAACTCTGACCAGTGTAGAAGCTAAATAGTATATCGAAAATTTTCCTGTTTATTATGATAGTTTTATTGACTTAGCCACTATTTTCCTCAACTAATTTTAACTTTCGGTTCAATATGATTCTGATACGAACCTTTTTTCGACTTTTTGGGTATAGTTTTCTACCTTACACCACTGAAGCATTGTCCCACATCCAAAGAAACGTTAACACCTGTCCAATTTATTATCATTCTAATTTCACACCTAGTAAGGAATCCACCTCTTCCACCCACCCTATCTAGGAAAATAATAAGAGTAATAGAGCAAACAAGAATTCCATTGATCATTCCATCCTAGATATGAATTTCATCATCACATCTATAAGGTTGATTAACGATCCAAATCCTTGTGGGATTTATGGATAAAATATATCCCACTTTTCATGTGTGTATTTTAATTAATCCTCCTATCAGTGAAAAAATTTTCCTTGGCGATTTCTACATCTCTCCATATGATGCATCCTTTAAAAATTTCCTTACATTTTTTCCTAGTCTTACACCAAAATGTGAAGACTCAACCTAACCATCATGGAACAACACATTAATAAAGGACATGATGTTGATAATGCTAAAAATAATGATTTGTTCATCCTTCTAAATATATTTCCATTAAATACAAAATATATAAATTTTGTATAATAAGATTTATCAATATGATTTATCATACCATGTAGGTATCCAATCTGGTCCTTGTCAAAAACAATCCAAGCACCATTCACATCTATACTAATTTTTAATATATTAATAATGATTGTCCCAAGGATAACTACCCAAACACCTTTGTTGATCAAATAATTGATTCATGCGTGGTCTGTGAAGTCTCATTTTATGGATTGATTCTTTGGTGACAATTGAATGCAAATTCATCTTGAGGATCAATACAATACTACCATCATTACACCTTGGAGAATTTATATGGATGAGACTCCATGAACCTGTATGTCAAAAAATTGAAAATTAACAATTGGAATGGAATATATGAGCATTTGAAATCCTAGATCTCATGAGCTCATGAAATGGTGAATGGTTACAATGAATCTTGATTTTATAGTACCGAACTTACTTATATGGTTTCTTCATTTTTTATTTCACTTCATATGTCTTGATATGATCTCTATTTCATGTCTCGATGTAACATACCCATATAACCTACTCAAATGCATATATATATAAAATTCATTCACATAAGTCCTGGTCTATGATTCTTCCTTTGACATTCATTCCTAATCTTAACTTTTTTCCACAAATCAAAGGTCCCTTCTGCAATACTTCTTCTGTAATGCAGATTATGGAAATAACTTAACTCTCCTATGACCTTACCCTTCCATATTTCCTCTTTTGCTAGGTGGATTGTGGAAACCCCATACTTTCTTTATATTTTATCTTCCACTTTCCACTTTCTGCAGTCGGCAATCCGAATTGCGGAAACCTTAACATTTTTACAACTTA
The DNA here is from genome assembly GCA_001517045.1 of Pseudotsuga menziesii. NCBI lineage: Eukaryota > Viridiplantae > Streptophyta > Pinopsida > Pinales > Pinaceae > Pseudotsuga > Pseudotsuga menziesii. Next base: position 130,629 of record LPNX010561084.1, read on the forward strand.
TCCTTTCTGATTTCCTCATTTTGCATTGCGGATTGTAGAAACCTCCACATCCTTCTCAGTTTTATCCTCTACATTTTGTGATGTTAATTGCGGATTGCAGAAACACTTAAACATTTTATAGCTTGAATTCCACTTTCTAATTTCCTCAATGCGGATTGCAAATGGTGGAAAGTCGTTATCTTCATTACTTTTTTAACCTTGATTTCCGCTTCCACAATGCGTATTGTGAGTTGTGGAAACACTACCCTTCCGTATAAATTTTTACTCTGCTTTCCACTTCCACAATGAGAATTTTTGGGTACGGAAAATCTCCCATACCTTATAACTTTTACTGTGCTTTCCACTTCCACAATGTAGATTACAAGTTACAGAAAGATCCTATACATTATAACTTCTACTCCGCTTTCCGCAATGCAATGCAAATTGCGGATGGCAGAACCTCCCCATTTCCATTTACAATTTTACTCTGTTTTTGCTTTCCACAGTGTGGATTGAGGGTTGCAAAAACACTTCATGTTCCCTATAAATTTTTAATCTGCTTCCATTCCTGCAATGCCGATCGTGAATTGTGGGTTGTAGAAGAACTTGAATTCTTTATAAATTTTTAGGTTTTGTAGGCCTTTAGGCCCCAAGGTTTTCACCTACCTTCTGTGTTTTCTTGGCAAGACTAAGAAGTTGCCAAGCCTTGATGGACTCAATGATTTAATATGATTTAGATACTTAGACAAGCACAGGCCTAGGAATTTTGGTGGTGTATAGTGGCCATCTCTTAAGAGCTTCAATAACTGATCTCCCCTTAACCGTTTTACCCTCCCTTAAGACTTTAAGGTATTAGGCAGGAGATTCATTAATAGGAGATGGGATTAACCCAAGAGAGAACAATGGATTCCCTACGAGGGTTCCCTTATAGTGTCTTTAATAAAGAATCATACAACATCCTAGTAACTCTTTACAGAAACAACATTGTCCCATTTGAGAAACTGTTGTAATCTCACAGATCACATAAGGTTACCAATAATACACATTAAAAGCATACATACATAACAGAGACACGAGATAAGAACAAACGAGTGGAATAATAGATTATATTATAATGAAAGGGTCCATACAATACAAAGAACTGAACTGAGTTCTCATCTGGCTCAATAGCCTAATATATATGAATTACAAACAGTTACAATTAACTACCTGTCAGTTCGGTCAACCGACGCAACCTTATGTGGCTGACCTAATCTCTCATTAGTCGGCCGATCGACTAAGTTGGATATCATTCAATTCAGCTTATTGAATTGCTCCTCCAACATCTCCCCCACAAAGAAAACTTTTCTTCATCCCGAAGAAACAGGGAGGTACCTAAATTTTTGTGCCTGTCATAAGTAGTTATTTCTGTGTTTGGTCTTCATGGGCTATGAAGTCTAATGGTTGGTCTCTTCTGTACACAGACTTTGACAATTGCTTCAGCTGTTACTACCATCTTATGTTGGAATTCCATCCAATTTCGTAGTACTTTTTGAATGTCAATGGTTGATGTAGTCAGACTTGATAATATCGACATCTTTTCTTGAATGGAAAGTTCTGCTATTATTTCCATGTAGGGACCCATAAAATGGTCCTTTTCTTCTGCTATCTCAAAAATTCGTTTCATCTATGGGAAGATGATTTCTAATTTTTCTAGACTTGGAATTGCTTGTTGCACCCACTCGTGTGCTTGTCGCCCGTGCTTCTGCAATTTGGCTGTTTCGAGCACTATTTGATTTTCAATTGTGCTTCTGAGTTATTCCTCTATGCTTTTTCTCTTCTTGAGCATTTGGATTTCTTGTCGATTTTGTCGAATTTGCTAATAGACTTGCCCATAATATGCAAGCCAATATCTCGGTACTTCTTCTTTAATGACCAACTCCTCCATGTGATCTTGGAGTACTTTGTATGCTTCTACGAAAGATGTATGTTGTTGCATCAACAGTCGAGCTATTTCTTCTTTCTATTACTCTCTTGTGTCCTACATCTATGCCTATAGCCTCGACACCATGCTCTCAAACAGCTGATAAGCTCTTTCTAAGGGCTTTTTGGTTGCGGCCGACGTGGTTATGGTGTAGTTGGTTTGGGTATATGTTTTGGGCTAGGGGGAGGTAGTGATGGCATTGGTGAATGATCAGGTGTGATTGGGATAGTGGAGATATGGTCGTGTGAGGGGTCATGGATTTGTGGGGGTGAATTTTCCTGGAGGTCGAAGAACAACTCCTCGATTTCTCAATTTATTTCCTTCATGCCCTCTCCTTCCTCATCTCGTGTCAGCTCATTGGTTAGTGGGTTAGGTTCGAGATCGCTCAGAATGTAGGATGTAGTATGACTTGTGACAAATTCAGTTTATTTGTCGGGGTTTCTCTCAAATGTCGAACTCACAATTGCAACCATCCTCAGCTTCTGGGGTATTTGGCCAAGTTGAAGAGAGGGTAGTTTAGATCCACTACTTTCATACACAGGGGATTTGGTGTAGATATTTTGTACCAAAGTGAGTAACTCTAGCAATTTTTCAATGTATGCCTATAGGTCTCTATCGCGGTCGAACTTTTCCTTCAAGATCTTCGACATAGCATTCTTGCATATGTCGAGTGGGATTATGGAAGGAGGGTCTAGAATTATTTCTTGCATTATTTTGGTCGGGGATGGGGGTGGAGATGTAGACACAAGATCCACAACATTTTCATCCATTGAAGTGTTTGTGCTGTTCTCCTTGTTTGGTCGACCTTGTTGTGCCCCTGTTTCGACGAATCTTTGGAATTGGATTTCGATGGGAATTTTGTTTGCTATGGCAAGCTGTAGCTACTAGTTATTCCTCATCTTTCGAGGAATCTGCAATGATAAGCTTGCGCTTATCCTTCCCCTGCTCCTGATCCTAAGTTCTTTTTATTTTTCTTGAGGCTGTTATTTCCTTCAATAATTTGCGTATGTTTTCTTTAGTGATAGCGTACTTTGGATCTTCAGTATTTATATCGCCCCTTGGGTCTTGAGTCGAAATGAATCTTTATTCATCTGGATTGGTTACGTGTTGTTCTGTTTGTGTCTCTTCCCTTTGTGTTGTTGGAGGTTTGATTACGATTTGTAGTCGACCGGTGCCTTTGACTGGTGTCTCCTCCGACACAAATGTGCTGATGTATAAGTTGAGCTCATAATATTCCTCCTTCTCCTGGTCTGTCAGTGTTTCTTCTATCGAGAAGTCTATTTCTTTTTCTCTTGCTGGTATCGATAGTTTTGTACCTGCATGTCAAGATAGCTCCCAAAAAATATCATTGACTCTTGGGTAGTAGTCGAGAGTCCTTCCTTTTTCCTTGGTGCCCTGCATGTACCATACCGCGGTATGTTCAAGTTCTAACTAGATGTGGGCATTTTTGGGCAGACTTTGTCGGATGTTCTAGGGCACCCTCCATCTGGTCGTGCTGAATTTCAACTGTTGGAACCTGTTTTCTAACAAAACTTTTCCTTTTGCAAGTTCCTTCATTGTTCCATTCTGGGAGAATGGTTTGAATATCCACATATGGAATTTTGTCGATTCTTGGAACTATTTGTCCCCAATAGGGCACAATGATTACATGACTATCCATAACATAAGGGATGGGAACCAGATAATCCCCCCCGACTCCTGGCATTTTTCACAGATGCCTTTGATCATGTCGGCGACGTACTCAGCCCATCTGTATATCTTTCCTATGTCGGCAATGGTATCCACTGCCTCCAACATATCCAGTTTGAGGTCGCTTCCTCGACCTATCGGTGTAAGCACAGTGGCTACGATTTTGGCCACTATTTGCAGTGTTCGAACTTGTATTTGGCTAATCATTAACCCTTTTGGAGTTTTTTCCTGGTCCTGATCCTGTTAGCTCCTCGATATGTCTTTCTTTTATACCAACTGGTACTGTTTCACCTTGGTTTGATAGATGTGTCAATTTGTAGATTGCTTCGCGAGAGATGTCGACTGGCCTGTCGAAGTAAAATCTGGCCTTTCGGTACTAACTTATGATAAATTTGACTGTTGTTTCTTTTGTGCGTCCAAAACTGGCGATGAGTAGTGCGTTGATGTAGTTTACAATGGTACTATGGTTGATTTATTCTGCAGCTGCAGTAGCCTTTTTGTCGACATAATCCCATTATTTTATCTCAACACATAATTTTGTCCATGGGCTCTTATGAACCTTAGCGTTCTTGATGTTATCTAATATCCTTACTAATGGTGTCTCCACAGTCTGTAGTTCTTTGGCCTTGGCTATAGCTCTGGTTTGTTTTGGTGCCATCTTGTCTGTCTGCTAGTCGATTTTACTTTGGTATTATTGGATTTCAGTCGTCAGGTTGCTCAGTTGCTCTCTTTGTTTGAAATGCAGTAAAATATCCTTTGGCGGTTCAGTATTTATAGTTGATGCGTTTGACGTTTTTGTCGATGGGTGTATTAATGGCGGACGTGATGGTCCATCCTGAACACTTCAGTTTTCATTAATGGTGATTTGGTTTTGGCGCTCATAGTCATGAATGCGTGATGGGACTGTCGAGGTCCTTTGTCAATGTCGATCATGAAAATGATCTATGGTGTTATGTCGATGGGTGTGATGTCGGCTATCATAGCGGTGATTAACTGTCAAACTTCTTTATGTATTTTGATCCTATTTTGATTTCTGGATTTTCAGATTCTTATAGCTTTTGTTTAACCGTTATGGTCGTTGTTTTTTTTTTTTTTTCAGACTTGTTTAGTTTCTGTACTGCTTTAGTTAGGCACCATTAACAAGTTTCTCAAATACTATGCCTTGTAATGTCCTTAGTGGGACTGATCCGTTGGCATGTATTTCTTAGAAAACATAGGGCCCCATCCATTCTGTATGTAGCTTTTTGGGTTTTCCTTTTACCCAACTATTGTATAGTAAGGCAAGGTCTCTTACTGATAGGTTTTTACTTTTGATGTTTCGGTCATGCCATGCCTTTTGTTGTTGTTTCTGGATTTCCTGATGTTGTAACATAATTAGTCAGTGTTATTCAAGCTTAGTTAGTTGCAATAGTCGGTCCTTTATTCCTAGTTCGACATCGACATGTAAAAATTCTGTGATAATAGGTGTCTATTGTCGAAAGTGTAGAGGAACTACTACTTCTTGTCCATAAACTAGCTGAAACAGTGTTTGGTCGGTTGAACTCTTGTATGCTGTTCTGTATTCCCATAGTACTGTAGGTATCTTTTCATCCTATTCGTCTTTTTCAGTGTTACATAGTTTTGTTAATCCTTTTGTTAATGTTTTCTTAAATGCTTCAATTGCTCCATTCGACTGAGGGTGGTAAGTTGTACTCCGATGGTGGTCGATTATGAAATGATCTGTGAGTGTTTTAATAGTTTTATTAATAAAGTGGGTTCCCTGGTCACTGATTAGGGTTAATGGGCATCCAAATATGGTAATTATATTTTCATAGATAAACTTAGCAGCTATCTCATTGGAACATGTGTCGATTGGTTCTACCTCTACCCATTTGGTTACGTATTCGACTGCAGTTATTATGTACCTTGCACCTGTTCTCTTTGCTGGAATGGAAAATGGTCCTATGAAGTTGATGGCCCAAATTTCAAATGTCAAACTTAGGTTTACTGATATCAAGGGCATTTCTGTACTAGGTAGAGGTCGACCAAGCCATTGACATATGTCACATTGGATTACAAAAATTTTGCAATCTTTGTGAAGTGTCGACAACCATAACCCTGATTGTTGGATTTTCTTTGCAGTTGTATCTCCTTGGAAATGTCCTCCCGTAAGTCCATAATGTGCTTCATACATAATATTATCCCTTTCATGTTCTAGTACACACCTTCTGAGGATGTCGTCTAAACCCATTTTATATAGGAATCCATTTATCAGACTATATGGTGCAAATTTCATGGCTAAGATTTGTTTCTTCTTCGTACTCATGCATTCTGGTGCTTGTCCATCTTCTAAAAACTAAGCTGTTTCCTCTAACTCTACAAAGACTACTTCTATTTGAAATAAATGTGCATTTGGTAAGTCATCCTTGATTCTTGTTGGTTCCTCCCCTGTGTCGATTCAGGATAAATGGTCGAGACTGACATTTAGCTTACCTGGTCTGACAACGAATTCAAATTCAAATTCTTGGAATAGAAGTAGCCATCAACAAATTATTCCATGGTGTAGAGGCTTATTTATGAGGTATTTTACTGCTTGGTGGTCGGTATAAAAGATAAATGGATTAGCTAGTAGGTAGTGTTTGTATTTTTGTAGTGCAAAGACCATTCCTAATGCTTGTCAAATAGTTTCTTTCAGCTTTGTTTAGTTTTTTGCTACTGTAAAATATAGGGTAGTCCATTCCATCATCTCCTGGCTGAGTTAGGATTGCTCCTATTGCTAGGCCTGATGCATCAATGTGAACATGGAATTTGATTGACCAGTTTGAAAACCTTAGGATTAGTGCTTCGACTAGCATTCTTTTTAGTTTTTCAAATGATATGTTGCACTTTTCTGTCCAGTTAAACTCCTGATCCTCTCTTTGCAGTTCTTCCAATGGGTATGTCATATCTAAATAGTGTCTTATGAATTTTCTATAATATCCTGTATGACCAAGTAGTACCCTAACTTGTTTTGGATTCATTGGTGGTTTTAAGTCGAGGATAATTTTTATTTTTGCGAAGTCAACTTTAATACCTTATTTACATACAATGTGCCCTAATATTATTCCAATAGGAGTTAGAAATATGCACTTCTTGATGTTCAAAGATAGCTGGATTTGTTTGCATCGTTCCAGCATAAGCCTTAGCCATTTACAATGGTCTTTTAGTGTAGAGTATATTATCCAATCGTCAAAATATACTGCCATTGTTTTGTAAATATACTCCTTGAATGTTTTAACCACAATCCTTGAAAAGACTGGAGGTGCATTTTTAAGTCCGAAAAGCATAACCCTGTAAGCAAATGAGCCAAATTCACATACAAATGTTGTCTTTTTATGATCTTCTTTGGATATTGGTACTTGGTTATAACGTGAGAATCCATCTGTAAATGAGTAGCATTCATGTCCTGTAACCTCATTTAATATTTCATCTGCATAAGGAGTTGGAAATGGGTTTGTTAATGTAACTTTATTGAGTTCTCTGAAGTCGACACAGATTCTTAGCTTGGTTGGATCATGTTTCTTTGGTTGAACGACCATTGAAATTTCCCATTCTGATTGGTCAATAGGGTAGATAATCCCTACTGAAAGCATGTTATCAATCTCTTTCTTGACTATCTTTTTATATTTATGAGCTAGTTTATATGGTATTTTCTTGACAAGTCGACCATCAGGTTTAATGGCGATCTTCATTTTTCCCATTTCATGTACTAGACCTTTGAGATCCTTATAGTCTCTAGCAAATACATCCTAAAATTCTTTCAATAGGTTTGTTATCTTTGTTGTTTGTGCTTCAGACCAGTAGTCTCCAATTTTTGCTATTTTTGGTCGATCATCATTTGATATGTTGACTTCTTTGATTTTCACTTTAGCATCTAACCATTCGGGAGCTTTTGTCTCATTGATTAGTCGACTCCCTTCTCTAAACTATGAGAATGTAGCAGGAAAGTCTGCTGTAGTCATTCGGTTGATGTCTTCCTTGTCGGTTGTCTCGACTTTGAGCACTGTGCGAATTGGTTTTTTTGTTTCGGCATGGTTTGATTTCCATCTAAAGCCTTTCCCTTCTAAATTTTCATTTTCCATCTGTAGTCTTATTGAATGTGGAATTGTCCCAGTTTGTATATTATTACAGTTTATTGTAGGTCGGTTGTCTTTTAGGCTTTTGTTTTCTGTCAGTTGTACAAATGCTTTGATCTGTTTTGCAGTTTTGACCAAATTCTCATTTTGGGGTTCAAATTTGATGTCTTTGATAAAATTATCTTTGAGTTCATGCCATAGGAATGTTTCACCCCGATCTTCTTCCATCTTGTACCATTTGTTTGGTAAGTTGACGAGTGTTGATGAAAATAAGTGTGGCCATGTACATTCATTTTTATATCCAAGTCTTCTCCATTCTTTTTCACATGTATTTATATGGTTTTCTGGATCCTGTCCTTGGTTAAATATAGGTATCTGAGCCTGGTTGGTTAAATTCTTTCCTCCAAATCTTTCTACAAAATAAGTCGAAGCTGTTGTCCATGCCTGCAGTCTTGACTGATGGGTATCCCACCATCTAGTAGCTTGTCCTGTAAAAGTTTCTACTAAACTTTGTAGTCGACCATGTTCACCAATGTTCCTAGATACTTGCTCCACATGCATAACTGGTGATCCTCTTTCTTTATATTTTGGTATTTTTATATTATTTATATTTGTCGGTTTCAAGGTAGGATATTCCCTAGTTTTCTTCACAAATATTTTTGGGATGATGGACACCACAAAGCATTGTCTGACTGGTTTCTTCTATATTTTTTGAATAGTCCAGCATCCTCTTGATTTTGTTTCATAGCTTTCAACCTCCCAATCATATAGTTTTGCATCTGAATTGTATCCTACTGAGTCTTGGTTACCTAAGTAAAGTTCACCATATATATTAGGTTCTATATAATATTATTTATTCTGTATCTGATATAGTTGTTGGATGTCAACTTCTTCATCAATTGGTTCTATCCAAGGTTCTCCTTGGGATGGATGAATAGGTACAATGAAATTTTGTCCATTCCCCTTTAATTTTATTCTTTCTTTGTGAAAGGATATCGAGGTTTTCATTTTTCTCCCCTAAGGTCGACCTACTAACGCTGGGAAGGAACTGGATCCTTCCTTAGGGTCAATAATTTTGAAGTCGACTTTGGTCGATATTCCTTTTATCATTGTGTCAACATTTTTCTAGACTTCAATAGGTTCAATTAGGCCTTGGTCAGCTAGTTTCAGGTATATTCCTGACTTGTATAATCGAGGTCTGCCTAATTGTTCCCATGTGTCTCGAGTCATAATATTTACCTATGATCCAAAATCAAATACAAATTGTGGACATGGTATCCTTCAATTTCCAAGTCGACAAGTGGGTCAGCATCATTTTTATCTTTTTGGTTTAAGCTGCAGATATTCTTTGTTTGTTTCTCAGTGTTTTTGTTGTGTTTTATTTTATACAGTAAGTCGATGAATTGAGATATTGTTTTATCTTTTTGTACCAAATGTATTATCTCTTTTAATGTGTCTTTTCAATTATCATATTCTTCTTCCTGTCGAGAAAATTCTCTAAATATATTTGTTGCATCTTTATATATTTGCTTTTCTTTAACTGGGTCAGCATAAACATTCTTTTATTTTATTTTTCTTATTTAGGGGTTATCATTTCCAATTTTTGTTCCTTGTCGGGTTACGATATGTAAATTCTTTGTATTGATAATATCATGTTTTTGCACACTCCACAAGACATTAACATCTTTCTTTTTATTTATCTTTTCAAGCATAGTAGGGAAATACTCCAATGAGTGATCCCCTACTCCACAACTAGTATAGAATTTTAGGTCGGTCTTGTCCTTGTATGGACAGTCTGCATATCAGTGTCCATTGTAACATGTGAAACATTGGATGGGATGACGTGGTTGGTTATCTCAATTCCCGGAGAATCGACCTCAACTTCCATATCCTCCACATCGGTTGTAAAACCGACGTTCGTACCGATGACCTTTGTACCTTTGATTATTTTGGTTGTTTTGTGCATTATTTCATTGCTCATTGTTTTGTGCAACTACGTTCATCTGATATACTTCCTGATAATTTTGTCGATTCTTTAGATTCAAGTGACAGTCAGCGGTGTTATGATTTTTAGTTTCACATATTGCACACCATGATGATTTTTCCATTCTTCATGTTGAATGGGCAATATTTTGTAGTGTGCTCTCCATGCTCCTGGAAGATGTCACAAAAACATTTTGTTCGCACAAATCGAACATCCTGTCGACAATTATCTTTTGAATGTCTGTTCGATGAGCATTTCGTGCACCAGATATCCTGACTCTTAATGTTTATCTCTTTTAATGATTTATGTACAATCTCGAGCTGTTCTTCCAATCTATGAGCCATGGAGTATGTTGGAATATATTCATCCATTTTTACTTGTAGAGATTTAGTAAGCGCATCCTCATAAGTTTTGAATGTCTCCAAACTTATGTGCTGATGAATGTTTTGTGACAGACCTACAAGAAACCATTGGATTAGTAGTTGTTCATCAATAACATAATCCAATTGGCTGAGAAGGTCTTTCCAACGTTTTCGTAGTCACAGACAGTTTCTCCTAACTTCTGTGATGTTGTCTTCAATTTCTTAGCTGCCAGATGTTTTGCATCTGGAATTTTAAAAAATGATAAAAATTGCGCTTTGACTTCTGCTTTAGTTGCTTTGGGGGTTCTTTCATAAAAGGTCATATACCATGTTAATGCCCTTTTCCTTAAGGTTCTAGCAAACTGCGCCATCTATTTGTCTTCATCTGTCACTTGGTTTGCCTCCCATGTCGATTCGCAGATGAACAAATGTCATCTGGGATCTTCTTTGCCCTCATATAGAGGGATGTGCGCTGATCCGTGACCCATGTAGGAGTCACTATCACTGTCTTCTTCAGGAGGTGGCGACAGTGGGGATGGTGGTGGGGGTAGTGGGATGCTTTTATTCTTGTGTGCAGAACTATTGTCGACAGAACTCTCATTTTCGTCAGTCGTCTTAGTTGTCGTTTATTCTCCGACAAGCAGTCGGTCGGGGTCAAATTCTCCTGTCGATGTCCAACTGCAATTATTTGTCTACAGCTCCAAATTTTTTGTATCTTCCAAAGCTGTATCTAGCCAGGGGATTGCTCCTTCGCATGTTGGGTAAAGTAAGTGGATACTTCGATTGGAGGGTATCGCTTGAAGCATGACCCAATTTCCTTCTTCTGGTTGATGGATAAGTAGATGATTATCATCATTTCTCTCATCGTCTAGTCGGCTCCAAATAGCAAAGTCACCAGCTCTTAGTTTGAGGTCCTCTTCTCCAATGGTTTGTATCCTGGTACTCGGATTCATCGGAGGTAGAGGTCTTACATCCTGGAGAACTTCTAATCAAAGAGCTTCTCGCTGCTCTATCCACAAATCTTCTTCCATAGGGGACGCATCTTCTTCCACGCCTTCTTCTTGTCGTTCATGATCCGACTCTAGTGGATTTCTCTCTTGGTCTGTCACCTTAGTACTCATTCCTCTTTTTAGTGCTATAGCTCTTTCTCTTATTTCTTCCCCTCTTTGCAGCCTCTTCTCCCTCTCTATTTTTCTAAAGTCTGCCATACCTTTATGTGACATTGTCTTTTCGATTTCCCTTTTAGGTCAACTTTTCATTGCTGGTGAATGGTATCTTTTTAGTCAACTAGAATCCTCTCCACTTTACCCCAAGATATGACTATCTACTCCCCCGTTTCCTACCCGGCGCTTTAGAAAACTCGGATAGCTCTGTTCACTAGCTTAGGAAGTATTCCCACTCCCTTTCGGCAATAAATTTCTTCCACTTCTTTTGTTGCTTCACCCAGTTAGTATTTTATGGTAGTTCGCGTAGTAATGGATGAGGTTCAATGATATGACCCACTCCTTTCTCTATTGGGAACTTGAACAACAAGGTCGGTAAGGAACACAAGAATTTCTCAGTGAGGTCTATGTAGAATTTCTTCTGGATAGTTTCCACCAAAGTTCTTTCTTCTATAGCTTGTTCCTTGCAGAATTCGTCGATGATCTTTTCAAACCACTCCGACAGGTTTGTTCTTCCCCCTCGAATCAGTTTTTCTAGCAGCTGTTGATCTTTAGTCACTTCCGGCTTTTTCATCTAGGAGTTTCTTCAAAAGCTATGGCACTGATTCTACAAACTTCTCATGAGTCTCGGTAAAGAACCTTTCTTTTACTTGAGCAGTCGTTAATTTGTTTCTTCGTGCATAATTTTTCAAGTAGTTTGTTATTTTATGTTCCGACCAGTCCTTAATCTCATGTTCTGATATCATCTGCTTGTATACATCTCAGACATGTACTAATGACAACAAAACCAATGTTGTAATCTCACAGATCACATAGGGTTACCAATAATACACGTTAAAAGCATACATACATAACAGAGACAAGAGATAATAACAAATGAGTGGAATAATAGATTATATTATAATGAAAGGGTCCATACAATACAGAGAACTGAACCGATTTCTCATCTGGCTCAACAACCTAATATATATGAATTACAAACAGTTACAATTAACTACCTGTCGATTCGGTCAACCGAAACAACCTTATGTGGCTGACCTAATCTCTCATTAGTCGGCTAACTAACTTAGTCAGCTAATTGGCTAAGTTGGCTATCATTCAAGTCGGCTATCATTCAATTCGGATTACCGACTTGCTCCTCAAACAGCAACCATGTTACCAAATACATATCACATTCATTCAAACCAAGTATGAGTATACACCGGCTCATACGAACATTTACATCAATAAACCTAAAACTGGTATTTATCATTTCATTGACATTGGGCACATATTAATATATGTACATACATACCCTGAGCTAAATACATTTGGAGAAAACAAAACCTAGTAATGGAACATGTTTGTAACGTAAGATGCAATTAAAGGGGAACAAGCATGTTCCACCCAACCATAGATTATGCATAGATATTCTATGTTCTCAATCACCTCCGAGCTAAACTATCCATGCCAAGAGCAGAGACAACCATCCTCGGTTTAATTTTCTAGGAAAAAATCACTTTTCTAACACAGAGTGCTCATGCAACAAGTATTTCTCTCAACTCTTGCCTAACACAAAGTGCTCACAAAACAAGAGTTCATTCTTTCCCAGCATACTCAGCAGTGTCATGCCTCCTCGTATATGATCTCTTATAGTTTGGTTTCCTAGTTATTAATTTGAAGTTATGACCCATTACCCAAGGAATCCACATCAACTATAGTGTTCTTTGATTTCTCTAGGGCTTGTCCGATCTTCTTTTGCAACTACGGTCCATTCACCATTGAATCCCCATCAACCATTGCGCCCTGACTTGTCTAGGATTTTTCTAGTGCCATTAAGGAATTCTGATTCCTATTGTACTTTCGTGAGGTTTTCTTCTCTACATCTCCTCCTATTGCATGCATAGTCTCCTCTTTAACGTGGCTTTCCCCTTTCATTTATATTTTCATTAAAGGCAGAAAATGTGTTGGTTACAACTTTCCTCTAGAGACCGTTTGGACAGATTCTGCAATTATCCAAACTCATCCAAATATAATCAAGATTAGATATTACAAATAATGTTTATAAATCAGGGGATATTACATCCAAACCCCCTTATTGCAACATTGTTCTCATTTTTCATAGTATTCCTCCATAGCTTATGGAAATAAACTTATGTACTTCTTTCACACATCTTCCTCGAGTTCCAATGTCGCCTCCTTTAGGATAAAGTGCTTCCATTGCACCTTAACCCAAGCGACGACCCAGTTCCGAAGTATTATTTATTTCCTATCCAGAATGTGAAGAGATCCCACTTGGAATTCTCCTTCTAGTTCCACCTATACCACATCCCATTCAATGGTATGAGTCGAACCATGCATATATTTCTTTAGCAATGAAATATGAAAAAATTATAAATTATTAAGTATGATGGAAGAGCAAGTTTATATACCATGGGTCCAATCCTTTTCAATATTTGAAAGGGTCCTTAGAACTGTGGTGCTAATTTTGTACAACTTCCAACCTCGAGGAACTATTTTTGGGCTTGACTTGGAGGTAAACATGATGTCCAACCGAAAATTCTTTATGTTGTCTTTTCAAGTCAGCATAACTCTTTTCGAGATCCTGCATCACCTTCCATTTCTTTTGTACCTTTTGAACAATCTGTTCCATTTATTGTAACATTTCAGGTCCTACCATGAGCCAATCAACAAAGATATTCAAAGAAGCAGGGGTAGTACACATTTTCCCATACAAGATTTCAAATGGGATCATATTGGGTGAGGCCTGATAGCCATTATTGTATGAAAAATATACCATATGCAAATAGTCTTGCCACTTAGTGGGCTTTTCCATGACATGCATTCTCAACATGTCTTCAATGACTTCATTTACTCATTCTGTTTGTCCATGTGTTTCAGGGTGGTTGCTAGTGCTGAAATTTATCTTGGTTTCTAACCTTGCAAACAATGACTTCCAAAATTTTGATGTAAATTTGACATCCCAGACATAAATTACCATCTTTGGTACTCCAAGAAGCTGGAATACTTCCTTAAGAAATATTTATGCAACATTGACAATCTTGTAAGTGGATTTCATAGGAATAAATGAGCAGACTTGCTTAAATTATCAACCACAATCATAATTGAAACGTGTTTTTTTAGCTAATGGGAAAAATGTGATTAAATACAAAGATATTGCCTCCCATTTCCATTCGGTAATTGGTAAATCTTGTAACAAACATGTTGGATGTTGATGTTCAGCCTTCACCTATTGACATTCCAAAAAATGAGACAGATAATCCACTGAATTTTCCTTTAATTTGGGCCAAAAGAATTGCTTTTAAGGGATGTGACCATGTTTTGGTAACCAATGCTCCTTGCATAAGGATGTATGTGCATTTCATTTATAACAAAAAATTTTAAATCCGCAATTTTAGGCATGTATATTCTCCGTTTAAACCAAATTAACCCTTTCTGGTCTACTTTAAATTTTTTCCCATTCATGTTTACCTCGTCCTTCACCAATTTATTCAATAAATTTTCATACTCATCATCATGGATGCTGTTTTTTTATCCTTCTCATTAGATCACTTTCTAGTTGGCTCATAGTAATCTCATATACTTCGTGAGCTCCTCAGCTGAGTGCATCGACGACCTTATTCTCCTTACCCTTGATATGCTTTACTTCAAAATTGAATTCACTTAGGAAGGCCATCTATCTTTCTTGTCTAGCATTTAGACCCAGCTGAGTAAACATATTCCTTACATAGGTGTTGTCTGTCAACAAACGGAACCTTTTCCCTAACAGGTAGTGGTGCAACATTTTTAAGGCATGTACTACTGTTGCCAATTATACATCATGCAATACATAATTTCATTCATGCTCTTTCAATTTGTGAGATTCATAACATACCACATGTCCTTCTTTAGATAATATTCCCCCCAATCCTTCCTTACTAGCATATTTACATATGGTGTAGTCTTTATAGGGGTAATACACAATTAAAATTGGGGCCATGGTTAACAATCTTTTTATATTTTCAAAGCTCTCTTGACACTTCAAGGGCCATACAAACTTTACTCCTTTATTTTTCAAGGAATTAATGGGATAGGCTATCCTTGAGAATCCTTGGGTGAATCGTAAGTAGTAACCAGAGAGTCCCATGAAGGACTGAATGTCAGCGACGTTATTAGGAATAGGACATTCAGAAATAGCCTTAATATTTTTGGGATCCACGGTGATCCCATCCTTTCATATGGCATGACCTAGATATTGAATCTCTTTCCTAAAGAATTCACACTTCTCAAACTTAGCATACAGTTGATTCTCTCTTAAGGTCTGTAGCACAATTTCTGGCTATTGTTTATGTTCTTCCTCCATCTTGGAGTAGATTAGGATGTCATCAAGGAATATCAACACAAACTGATCTAGGTATTTGTCTAAAATACTATTCATTATTCACATGAATGTAGCAGGGGAAATGGTCAAGATGAAAGGAATTAATACAAATTCATAGTACCCATATCGAGTCCTGAAGGTAATTTTACTTACACCTTGTTCCCTAATCTTGATCTGGTGATAATGAGACCGAAAATATAACTTGGATAAATTATTATCTCCCCCTACTTGATTGAACAGATCATTAATCTGAGGTAGAGGATACTTGTTTTTGGTGGTTACCTTATTCAACTGTTTGTAGTCTATGCAAAGTCTTAGAGTCCCATTCCTTTTCTTAATAAACAAAACCGGTGCTTCCCAAGGAGACACACTGAGTCTGATGTAACTCTTGTCTAGCAGTTCTTGTAACTCAATTTATGATTCGGTTAACTAATGGATGCTCATACGATAAGGTATATTAGATATTGGTGCATACCCATGCATAATCTAAATTGAGAAATATATTTATCGTTGAGGGGTTAGTACTAGTATCTCTTCTGGAAATACATCCATAAACTTACTTAAGACTGGTTGGTCTTTTACCTATGTTTTACCATTATCAATGAGTAGTTCAAAAAGCATCACTGCTTACTACTTACAACCCTTTCTCAAACACCTTTTCAGTTGCATGGAGGATATTTTCCTCAAGAAGACATGTTTAAACACACCTTCTACCTTCCTACCAAATTGATCCTCAAACACATAAGTAAAGGTTTTATTAAAACAATTAAATATCACTTTGTACCTTGCTAACCAATCCATGCCAATAATCATATCATATGACCCTGAAGGAAAAAAATTTAGATTAATCCTAGTCACATGATCCATTATTTTAACTTCACAATCAACAATAATCTCAGTTTCCTTTCTCTTCACTCCAATATCCAGTTAAACTAATGAGGGTTTCACATGCCTTATCTTCGTGAGCTAGAATTCCTCCACCACCTTGGGAGTGATGTAACTTAAGGTAGCTCATCGATCAATTAGTATAGAAAGACTCCAGTTAGAGATAGTGCCTTCAATATCCATGATTGCATATTGATAATATCCTTGTCAATTTTCCAGGGCTACATTAATTTGGTGGTAACTTTTCCAACTTTCCCAATAGTGGAAGCTTCTTGTAGGTTGTGAACAACCTCATTATTTCGGTTGAGGCATGGGAAGTTAATTTGTAAGTGGGGATCTCCACATTCCCAACACTTCAAGGGTTCTTTAAGGGTTCTAGCATTCCCCTTGGGTCCAAGGCTCACAAATTTATAGTTCTTCTATGGAAGCTGTTCATTTTTGCTGTAGGAATTTCCTTGCGGATTCCTTGGTATGTTCCTGAAGGGTGGGGGTTGGAAGCCCTTCTTCTGTTGGTTTATTTTTTCATGTTCTTTACCCTTGTAGACCTTAGAGAGGTCATTCATAATTTTTTACTATTGAAAACACAACCTTTCCTTTCTTAAAGGCTTGAACCACGGTTTTGGGATTGTCGAACTCAATCCGGTCCTTATAAGACTACGACAAGAACCTCAAGAAACTTTGTATTTTCACCTTTTCCTCTTTAATATATGGAACAGACTGCAATAGATCCACAAATTTGTTAATGAGCTCTTGTATATTCATTTTTCCGAGCTTTAACTCATAGAATTCCTTGGTCTTTCTTTCAGAATGGCTTTCCGACAAGTATTTATTCTTGAAGAAATTCTTGAACTTTGACCACTCCAGCTTCTTCTCTTTTATTCCCTGGTAAATATTCAAATCTTGCCACTAGATGCTGGCCCTCCCCTTCATATTGTACATCTCCATTCTCACCTTCATGTTGCTAAAGTAATTGTAGATTTGAAAGTACTTCTTAATGTCTAGCATCCAAGCCTCTACTTCTTCTCCGGTCTTGGATTCCCCGTTGAAGCTGGTTGGCTTGATTATTTTTAATTCTCCCTCCAAGTGGCCAATTCTTCTTTGACCAACCCACTTGGCTCGATTCATATATTTTTTAGTTCCATCGGAGGAAATTTTTTTCTTTCGACACTTTCTAGAACTTTCGGGCCCCTCCCCATATTTGTTTTGGTATTTTCCCCATTGTTCTTCTCTTGCGGACTTTGCAATAGTGTCTCATTAATCTCATCATTAAAGGAAACTTGGGGTCTAAAATGGGCCTCATAAGAAAATGTGCCAACAATAAATTTTGTGAGTTGGAATTCAAGAACCAATAGAATTTCAATAAAATGAGTCAACCATAATGGTTGAATTGACATATTNAAATCCCTATGTTTTTACTCAAATTTCAAGTGGGAGATCTCGTTGGATGTGAAATTCAATTTTGCATCCAAAAAGTACCCGCACTGCATAGTTTGGATGGACCACGTTACCCCAAAAACAAGAAATACCAGAAAATGTGATGATGACATCATCATCACGTTTTTAAAGTCATTTCTAGTTTTTGGGGTAGCGAGGTCCATCAAAAGTATGCAGTGTGGGTACTCATTGGATGCAGAATTAAATTCCGCATCCAACAAGCTCTCCCACTTAGAATTTGAGTAAAAACACAGGGAGATATGTCGAAATACGAACACAAAAAGTAGTTTTTTTCCTTCTTCCTCCAAAATTTATAACTATTATTTTATTATTTTAACTATTATTTTATTATTTTCCTTAGGAGGCCCATTTTAGACCTCAAATTTCCTCTAATGGATTCCTTTATTGAGCCTTCTTTATATTCTCATTATCCTCTTTGAAGCTATGTATTTACACGATCAAGTTCCTCATTGTTTCTAGAAATTGACTCACTTTGGAGTGTTCCTTCTCTGGTTTCAATGTGTGTGGTGTTGGTGCACCTTCTTTAGGTCGATCTTGATTCTCACTTTGTGAGGCCATTGTTGTATCCTGTTATAGAACAATTTTGTTTGTACAAAAAATATTCAAACACAAATTGTTATGATTAGAACAATTTTTTTTCATAATTCAGCGGAACTAGATGTTCCCAAAAGGTGTGAGGGTTGAAACCTGTAGCTATGATAGAATATGTAACATACCCATATAACTTGCTAAAATGCATATATAAAAAAATTTCCTTGACATATGTCATGGGCCATGATTCTTCCTCTATCTTTCATTCCTAATCTTAATTGTTTCTGCAACAATCCTTCCGCAAAATAAAAAGGGTCCCTTTTTCAAATTAAAGGTCCTTTCCACAAAATAATAGGGTCCCTTCCACAAATCAAACTCCCTTTCGCAATGTGGATTGCAGATTGTGGAAACCCCATACTTTCTTTATATTTTCTCTTCCACTTTCTACTTTCCACATTCCGCAAAGTGAATTACGGATTGCAGAAACCTTAAAATTTTTACGACTTATTCTTCGCGCTTTCCACATTTCGGAATGCGGACTATGGAAACCTCCACATCCTTATCAATTTTATCATCCATTTTCCTCTTTCCACAATGCATATTGCAAATTGCGGGAACACTTAATTATTTTATAGTTTGACTTCCACTTTCTGCTTTCCTAAATGTGGATTCTAGATTGCAGAAATTCCTTATCTTCATTATATTTCTAACCCTGGTTTCCACTTCTACAATGCAGATTGCGGGTTGTGGAAACACTCCCCTTCCTTATAACGTTTTACTCCATTTTCTGCTTCTGCAATGCGGTTTGTGGGTTGCAGAAAAGATCCCATACCTTATAACTTTTACTCCTCTTTTTGCTTCCGCAATGCAAATTGTGGATTGCAAAAAGATCCCATACATTATAAATTTTACTCTGCTTTCTGCTTCTGTAATGTAGATTGGGGATTGCAGAACCTCCCCACTTCATTATGCATTTTTACTTTGTTTTTTCTTTCCGCAATGCAGATTGTGGTTATCTAAGCCGTGTCTAGGTGCACGCTGGGGACAACAGTTGACTGAATGAGTCAATTTTTTTTATGGCAGAAGCATATAAGAAGAGCCAACAAAGAAGGAAACACACTAGGTCGACAAGAAATATACACATAGAGAATATGCAATAATTCAAACCAATTTATTACTTCTTCTCCATGAAATATTGAGGAATTAGATTATGACCAGAAGGATGTCTATATTACATAATGTATATGCTTATATAGAGGATGCTAAGACATTTGGGTGACTACCCACTACGTTCAGTTACAATAAGTTATAATGGTCAGAAGTTCAACAATCGCAGCAAACTTGTCGGCTGAACATGTCAAGGAAAACATGTCGAAGGTCAACTTGTCAGCTCGAAAGGAGATCCTGTCAAAGGTGAACCTGTAAGCTGGAAAGGAGAACCTCTTGAAGGAGAACCTATCGGCTGCTGGTTGGATCATTCCTCCTTCCTTAAGAAAGAATGGTCTCCATTCTGTATTCGTTCATGTGAGGAAAATTATCGACGACTTCATTAGTAGAGTATAATTTTCCTTGCACAGTGAGTTTTCGAGCTTTATCCACTTGAAACAAGGGAATGGAGTTTATCCTTGTAAGGCATATGTGCTGTCCTACAATGGTGTCACAAAGAAGAGTTTCCTGAACATTTGGATAGCTATCCTCAGGTTCTATTTTCTGCAAGTCATTATGTTCCAACAATGGTGCATGGTATGGTCAAAGCAGATCTACATTGAAAACTCGATGTAGGCCAAGGCATGCAGGAATGTCAAGCTGAAAAGAATTTTCTCCAATCTGTTTAAGGACACTGTATGGACCATATCGCAAATGATTCATATTTCTATATGGATCAGTGAAGAGCTCATTCTTTAGATATAACCAGGGATGATCCCCAATTTGGAATGAATGCGGAATATGATACTTGTCATGTCGGGCCTTAGATTTTTCATTTTCTCATTGCAGCATTTCTTGTGCTTGCTTTTGGATGTCGCAAATTTGATCTCTGAACTTCAATTCTTTCTCCACTTCTTGTCCTTCTAGGTTGGTGTCATTCGATTATGTCGAGGAACTGATTAATTCAATAGGCACCAAGGGTTGGAATCCGTAACATATCTCAAATGGAATCTTTCCTATAGATATGTGTTGAGCACGATTATAGATGTGTTGTGTGTATGTACGGTTTCCTTCCCATGTTCGATGATGCTTGTGGTTGTACATGCAAAGAAATTGTAAGACTAACTGAATTACAACCTCTGTTTATCCGTCTGTCTATAGATGTAAGGCTATCAACAAAGAAAGTCTTGTATCGATATGTTTCCAAAGAGTTTTCCAAAAGTCACTGAAAAATTTAGAATCTCTGTCGAAACTAATGGTCATCGAAAGGCCATAGTGTTTCCACACATGTTTAAAGAAGAGCTGACTAGTCTGTTGTGATTTTGTAGTATTCTTGCATGGTATGAGTATAGCCATATTGGAAAATATGTCAACTACTACTGATATCATGTCATGCTGATGTTTGGTAGTAGGATATCCTGTCAAGTAGTCCATAGAAATAGATTCTCATGGTCGACTAGGAACTGGCACAGGTGTGTATAGTCCTTGTCATCGACTTGGAGGTTTAGAAATGGCACAAACCACACACGATCGAATGTACTTGTTCACGTCATACTTAAGTGATGACCAATAGAAATAATTTTGGAGGATAACAAGTGCTTTTACGACTCCAGAATGTCCTGCAGTCTTGCTATAGTGTGTGTCCCAAATGAGCTTTTCTCGGTGCTCACTGGTCGATATAAAACATTGTCCAAGATTGTATAACAAGGTGTATTTCAGAAAGTAGTTAGCAGTCGACAACTTGTCGGTCTGAAGTTGTCAATAGATTGTAGAAAAATCATAGTATATCGAATATAATTACGGCCAAGTAGTGGTGTCATAACCTTGCATACTCATCACTTTAGACAATAGAGTAATGGGTGATCTGCTGAGATAATCAGTTGCGGGATTGTCTTTTCCTTTTCGATACTTAATTACCAAATGAAATTTATACAGGTAATTAATCCACTTGAGTTGTCAGGCTATATGTATTTTTGACTGAGTTAGAGCGAACTACAAAGGCTTATGGTCAGTGAGGATGATCGTTTCCCTACCAAGAATGTAGTGTCTCCATTACTTGAGAGCTTGCACAATGGCTTATATTTCTTATTCATACGTCGAGTACCTTCTGTCTATGTCATTGAAAGTTTTGGAATGTAACATGGATGGGTGACCTAACTGAGTGATCACTACACCAAAGGCGTAGTCCAATGCATCCGTCTCAATCTCAAATGGTTGATGGAAATAAGGTAACACAAGTACTGGTGCAGTATGAAGCTTGTTTGTTATTTGTTCAAAATCTCGTTGTTGTGTCGGTGTCCATTTGATGACAGTTTTCCCATTTCCTTTCATCAACCAATTCAAAAGGCCATGCAATGTGGCTGAATCTAAGTATGAATCATCGATAGAAATTCGCCAAACCAAGAAAAATTCTTAGTTCATGAATGTGTTGAGGAATAGGCCAATCTTTGAGGATCTCTACTTTTTTTGGGTCAACATGAATTCCTATAGATTCAATTACATAACCGAAATACTTGATGCTAGTCATCGCAAATGAGCATTTTTCCAGGTTCAGATATAGCTGATGTTTTTGGAGAGTGTCGAAAACTTGTCGAAGTTGTTTGACATGTTCTTCCCTGATCGACTGAAAACAAAGATATCGTCGATATAGAAAATGACACATTTAACGATGAAAGGTCATACAAGTTCATCCATATATCTCATGAAGGTTGTAGATGCATTGGTTAAGGAGAAAGGAATGACTAACCATTCAAATAGTCCTTCCTTGGTTTTGAAAGTCATTTTCCATACATCGATGGATTCCATTTGAATATGGTGGTATCTCGACTTGAGGTCAAGTTTTGTAAAGAACTTAGCACCTTTCATATTGTCGATGAGCTCATTAATCTATGGAAGAGGGTATTTGTTCTTCACTAAAATTTTGTTGAGAGACTGATAGTTGATGCACATGCGCCAAGTCCTTTCTTTCTTTGGAACTAAGATGACTGGAATTCCACAAGGAGAGAAGCTAGGGCGAATATAACACTTGTTGATCAAATCTTTGATTTGTCTGGAAATATCTTCATTTTCTAGAATGGATGTTCTATAAACAGATGCGTTAGGTAATGAAGAACTAGGAACAAGTTCAATGGAGTGTTTTACCTGACAAAGCAGAGGTAATCCATCTGGTGCTTGAGATATGCTCTGGTATTCTTCAAGAATGTTGTCGATCTGTTGTTGTTTTCGGGAGCTATGTTGGTAAGTAAGGTGACTCGTTGCTGCAATCTTCCTGGAATGTTGAGTCTTGATCATGACTAATGTGAACTTTTGAGCATGATTGCTAAGATTCTTTCTTTTCTTGGCTGATATCATAGAAACTGTTGATGTGGGTTGTGACTCTGGTATGCAATACCATTGGTTTTGGATTTTGACAATCACCTGCTAAGGCTGTGAATGATATGTACCATGTATATCCCATATGTAGGGTTTACTGAATAGGGCGTCGGCTCTGGAGAGTTTTTCCATGTCACAGAGTACTTCATCTGCAAAAGGCTTAATGAAGTAGGAGAGTCGGCATTGTCATATGATCCTTAGTTTCTGCCCATCCTTTATCCTACCGATATTGTAAGGTTGAGGATGTAGAGTGGTGACAAGACCAAATTTATTCACAAGATATTCAGAAACAAAGTTCTTCTGGCCACCATTATCCACAATCAGATGTAATGGATTATTCAAAACCCATATCTGTGTATGGAATAGGATCTCTCGTTCCTCCTCATCGATGATGGTCGAGGCTATTGGAGTGGTCATGGTTGAGACCAAGAGAGTTGATGGATCTAGATCAGATTCTATCAAGGTTCTATCGGACAAGTCAAATGTCAACAATTTTTCCAAAAATGTCTTTCGAGATTTGCATTCTAATGTATCATGTCATGATGAACTGTGGTAATCACACCATTTCCCTGTAAGGTTATTTTTGCTACGATTCCTTGTGTCTTTCTGAAAGTTCTTCTTTTCGTGATCATAATTTGGCAGAGTCTGCTGAGAAGGATTCTTAAACTTGTCAGAGTCGGTTGATGACTTCTTCTTGAATGTTTGACTTGTTGGCTTGTTTGTGAAACACATTTTCCCTTTTTTTAGCTTCAAGCTTGCTAGCATAATGATATGCATCTGTAAATGTGTTGACAGTTAGAAAATCCATCTCTATTTTAATGTATGGAGAAAAATCACTAAGGTACTTCAAGACAAGCAATTTCTCTTCTTCTTGGATTCCAAGTCTATCCATGAGTTGGTAAAAGTAATCAGTGTAACTTTGTAGGGACTGGTCTTTCCACTGCCTTAGCTTTTGCCACTTCTTGTACTATTGTTGACGGTACTTGGGAAGGTATAACTCCTTTCAAACATATTCGACAAATTTTACCCATGTGTCCAATGGGGTCTTCTTATTTTTCCATCTTTGTCGATAGATTCTCCCACCAGTAGTGTACGGAGGTTGACATCGTTAAGGATGCAATGGTGATGTTTTCCGCTTTGGATAGTTGATTTAGTGCATAGTAAGATTCCAATTGTTGTACCCAATTTTCGACGGATTCCGCGTCAATAGTTCCTTCAAGGTTCGGTATGTACAGACTTATTTGCACTTTTAAGGGGCTGATTTTATTGGAGTGAGGGCGCATCGAGGATTCCCCTGAGTTCGCAGTGACTCTCAGGAGAATCTCGCTGATCTGGGAGAACATTTCTATTCACTGGCGAGCTAGTGCTTTTTCTATGACTTTCTCTGTCTCGTCAATTGCATGTCTATTGTCTATTTATTCGGCCATCTTTTATGAAGTCTAAGGAAGTGTCTACTCGTGTTGCTGGGCTTGCGAGCATGTTTGAATATGAATAGGTTAAATAAATTCGATGGAAGTTCTTATGTAGCTTAAGCTCTGAATGAAATATACTTTGATACCAATGATCCAGGTCGTGTCTAGGTGGACGCTGGGGACAACAGTCGACTAAATGAGTCAATTTATATTATGGCAGAAGCGTATAAGAAGAGACAATGAAGTAGGAAACACACTAGGTTGACAAGAAATATACACACAGACAATATGCAAGAATGAAAACCAATTTATTACTTCTTCTCCATGAAAGATGGAGTAATAAGATTATGATCAGAAACATGTCTATATTACATAATTTACATGCTTATATAGAGGATGCTGAGACGTTTGGGTGACTACCCGCTACGTTCAGTTACAAGAAGTTATAATGGTCAGAAGTGAAACCGTCGCAATGAACTTGTCGACTAAACATGTCGAGGAAAACCTGTCAAAGGTGAACTTGTCAGCTGGCAAGGCAAACCTGTCGAAGGTGAACCTGTCAAAGGAAAAATCACCACTTGGAAAGGAGAACCTGTCGGCTTCTGGTTGGATCATGCGGGTTGAGAAAACACTTCATGTTCCTCATAAATTCTTACCCTACTTTCACTATCGCAACATGGATCGCGGATTACGGGTTGCAGAAGCACTTGAATTCTTTATATATTTTTATGCTTATGTAGGCTTTTCATCCCCAAGGTTTTCACATACCTTCTGTGTTTTCTTGGCAAGACTTGATGCAATTCAGGATTTAATTTGATTTAGATACTTAGACAAGCATGGGCTTAGGTATCTTGGTGGTATATAGTGGATGACACCTAAGATCTTCAACTGCCAAGCTCCCCTTCACAGTTTTTCCCTACCTTATGAATCTAATGTACTATACCTGAGCTTCATTAACAAGAGAAGGGATAGACCCAAGAGAGTACAATGGCTTCCATACCAAGGGTCCCTCAGACTGGCTTTAATAAAGAAGCATGCATCATCCTAGTAACTCTTTACATAAACAACATTATCCCATTTGAGAAACCATATTACCAAATACATATCACAATCATTCAAAATAGAGTATGAGTATACACCAGCTCATAAGCAACATTTTCATTAATAAACCTAAAAATGGTACTCATCATCTCATTAACATTGAGCACATTTTAATATGTGTACAAACATACCCTAATATCAATATATTTTAAGAAAATAAAACCCAATAATGGAACCTTTTTTGTAACGTGATCCAGAATGAAAGGGGAACATCCACGTTCCACCCAACCATATATTAGGAACATATCTTATTTGTCCTCAATCACTCTATAAGCTGGAAAGGAGAACCTCTTGAAGGAGAACCTATCGATTGTTGGTTGGATCATTTCTCCTTCCTTAAGAAACAATGGTCTCCATTCTGTATTCATTCATGTGAGGAAACTTATCGACGACTTCATTAGTAGAGTATCATTTTCCTTGCACAGGGAGTTTTCAAGCTTTATCCACTTGAAACAAGGGAATGGAGTTTATCCTTGTAAGGCATATGTGTTGTCCTACAATGGTGTCACAAAGAAGAGTTTCATGAACATTTGGATAGCTGTCCTGAGGTTCTATTGTCTGCAAGTCGTTATGTTCCAACAATGGTGCATGGTATGGTCAAAGCAAATCTACATTCAAAACTCGATGTAGGCCAAGGTATGCAGGAATGTCAAGCTGAAAATCATTTTCTCCAATATGTTTAGGGACACTGTCTGGACCATATCGCAAAGGATTCAGTTCTTGTTCATACGTCGAGTACCTTTTGTCTATGTCATTGAAAGTCTTGGAATGTAACACAGATGGGTGACCTAACTGAGTGATCACTACGCCAAAGGCATGGTCCGATGCATCCGTCTCAATATCAAATGGTTGATGCAAATAAGGTAACACAAGTATTGGTGCAGTATAAATCTTGTTTGTTATTTGTTCAAAATCTCGTTGTTGTGTCGGTGCCCATTTGATGACAGTTTTCCCATTTCCTTTCATCAACCAATTCAAAGGCCATGCAATGTGGCTGAATCTAAGTATGAATCATCGACAGAAATTCGCCAAACCAAGAAAAATTCTTAGTTCATGAATGTGTTGAGGAATAGGCCAATCTTTGAGGATCTGTACTTTTTTTGGGTCGACATGAATGCCTGTAGATTCAATTACATAACCCAAATACTTGATGTTGGTCATCGCAAATGAGCATTTTTGCATGGTCAGATATAGCTAATGTTGTTGGAGAGTGTCGAAAACTTGTCGAAGTTGTTTGACATGTTCTTCCCATGATCGACTGAAAATAAAGATATCGTCGATATAGAAAATGACACATTTAACGATTAAAGGTCATACAAGGTCATCCATATATGTCATGAAGGTTGTAGATGCATTGGTTAAGGAGAAAGGAATGACTAACCATTCAAATAGTCCTTCCTTGGTTTTGAAAGTCATTTTCCATACATCAATGGATTCAATTTGAATATGGTGGTATCTCGACTTGAGATCGAGTTTCGTAAAGAACTTAGCACCTTTCATATTGTCTATGAGCTCATTAATCCGTGGAAGAGGGTATTTGTTCTTCACTAAAATTTTGTTGAGAGCCTAATAGTTGATGCACATGCGCCAAGTCCTTTCTTTCTTTGGAACTAAGATGACTAAAATTCCACAAGGAGAGAAGCTAGGGCGAATATAACCCTTGGTGATCAAATCTTTGATTTGTTTGGAAATATATTCATTTTCTAGAATGGATCTTCTGTAAACAAATGCGTTAGGTAATGAAGAACTAGGAACAAGTTCAATGGAGTATTTTACCTGACAAAGCAGAGGTACTCCATCTGGTGCTTGAGATATGTTCTGGTATTCTTCAAGAATGTTGTCAATCTATTGTTGTTTTCGGGAGCTGTGTTGGTAAGTAAGGTGACTCGTTGTTGCAATCTTCTTGGAATGTTGAGTCTTGATCATGACTAATGTGAACTTTTGAGTGTGATTGCTAAGATTCTTTATTTTCTTGGCTGATATCATAGAAACTGTTGATGTGGGTTGTCACTCTAGTATGCAATACCATTGGTTTTGGATTTTAACAATCACCTTCTAAGGCCATTAATGATATGTACCATGTATATACCATATGTAGGGTTTACTGAATAGGGCGTCGGCTATGGAGAGTTTTGCCATGTCACAGAGTACTTCATCTACAAAAGGCTTAATGAAGTAGGAGAGTCGACATTGTCATATGATCTTTAGTTTCTGCCCATCCTTCATCCTACCGATATTGTAAGGTTGAGGATGTAGAGTGGTGACAAGACCAAATTTATTCACGAGATCTTCAGAAACAAAGTTCTTCTGGCCACCATTATCCACAATCAAATGTAATGGATTATTCAAAACCCATATCTGTGTATGGAATAGGATCTCTCATTCCTCCTCATCGATGATGGTTGAGGCTATTGGAGTGGTCGTGGTTGAGGCCAAGAGAGTTGATGGATCTGGATCAGATTCTATCAAGGTTTTATCGAACAAGTCAAATGTGAACAATTTTGCCAAAAATGTATTTTGAGATTTGCATTCTAATGTATCATGTCATGATGAACTGTGGTAATCACACCATTTCCCAGTAAGGTTATTTTTGCTAGGATTCCTTATGTCTTTCTGAAAGTTCTTCTTTTCATGATCAGAATTTGGTAGAGTCTGCTGAGAAGGATTATTAAACTTTTCAGAGTCAGTTGATGACTTCTTCTTGAATGTTAGACTTGTTGGCTTGTTTGTGAAACACATTTTCCTTTTTTTTAGCTTCAAGCTTGCTAGCATAATGATATGCATCCGTAAACGTGTTGACAGTTAGAAAATCCATCTCTATTTTAATGTATGGAGAAAAATCAATGACGTACTTCAGGATAGGCAATTTCTCTTCTTCTTAGATTCCAAGTCTATCCATGAGTTGGTAAAAGTCATCAGTGTAACTTTGTACAGACCGGTCTTTCCACTACCTTAGCTTTTGCCATTTCTTGTACTATTTTTTACGGTACTTGGGAAGGTAGAACTTCTTTCAAACATATTCGACAAATTTTACCCATGTGTCCAATGGGGTTTTCTTATTTTTCCATCTTTGTCGATAGATTCTCCCACCAGTACTGTACGGAGGTTGACATCGTTAAGGATGCAATGGTGATGTTTTCCGCTTCGGATAGTTGATTTACTGCGTAGTAAGATTCCAATTATTGTACCCAATTTTTTATGGATTTCGCGTCAATATTTCCTTCAAGGTTCGGTATGTACAGACTTATTTGCACTTTTAAGGGGCTGATTTTATTAGAGTGAGGGTGCGTAGAGGATTCCCCTGAGTTCGCAGTGACTTTCAGGAGAATCTTGCTGATCTGGGCGAACATTTTGGTTCACTTGAAAGCTAGTGCTTTTTCTATGACTTTCTCTGTCTCGTTAATTGCATGTCTATTGTCTACTTATTCGGCCATATTTTATGAAGTCGAAGGAAGTGTCTAGTTGTGTTGCTAGGCTTGCAAGCGTGTTTGAATATGAATAGGTTAAATAAATTCGATGGAAGTGCTTATGTAGCTTAAGCTCTAAATGAAATCTACTCTGATACCAATGATCCAGGTCGTTTCTAGGTGCACGCTGGGGACAACAGTCGACTGAATGAGTCAAGTTCTATTATGGCAGAAGCGTATAAGAAGTTTGGGTGACTACCCGCTACGTTCAGTTACAAGAAGTTATAACGGTCAGAAGTTCAACCATCGCAATGAACTTGTCAACTAAACATGTCGAGGAAAACCTGTCAAAGGTGAACTTGTCGGCTGGCAAGGAAAACCTGTCGAAGGTGAACCTGTGAACTAGCAAGGTGAACCTGTCAAAGGAAAACCTATCGGCTTCTGGTTGGATCATGTCAGTTGCAAAAACACTTCATGTTCCTCATAAATTCTTACCCTAATTTCGCTATCGCAACATGGATCGCGGATTACGAGTTGCAGAAGCACTTGAATTCTTTATATATTTTTATGCTTATGTAGGATTTTCAGCCCCAAGGTTTTCACATACCCTCTGTGTTTTCTTGGCAAGACTAAGGAGTTTCCAAGACTTGATGGACTTTGGGATTTAATCTTACTTAGATACTTAGACAAGCATGAGCTTAGGTATCTTGGTGGTATAAAATGGACGACACCTAAGATCTTCAACTGCCAAGCTCCCCTTCACAGTTTTTCCCTACCTTATGAATCGAATGTACTATACCTGATATTCATTAACAGGAGAAGGGATAAACCCAAGAGAGTACAATGGCTTCCATACCAAGGGTCCCTCAGACTGGCTTTAATAAAGAATCATGCATCATCGTAGTAACTCTTTACATAAACAACATTATCCCATTTGAGAAACCATATTACCAAATACATATCACAATCATTCAAAATAGAGTATGAGTATACACCACCTCATAAGCAACATTTTCATTAATAAACCTAAAAATGGTATTCAACATTTCATTAACATTGAGCACATATTAATACATGTACAAACCTACCCTAATATCAATATATTTGAAGAAAACAAAACCCAATAATGGAACATTTTTTGTAACGCGAGCCAAAATGAAAGGGGAACATCCACATTCCACCCAACCATATATTAGGCACATATCTTCTTTGTCTTCAATCACCCCCTAGCTAAACAATGCATGCCACGAGCGGAGACAACAATCCTCAGTTTAATTTTCTAGGAATAAATGACTTTCCTAACATAGAGTGCTAACGTAGAAAGTATTTTTCTCAACTCTTGCCTAACACATAGTCCTCACACATCCAGAGTTAATTCTTTCCCAGCATACTCAGCAACGTCCTACCTCCTCGCATATTCTCTCTTAAAGTTTGGTTTCCTAGGTATTACTTAGCAACTAAGGTCCATTCCCCAAGAAATCCCCCTCAACCATTGTGTTCCCTAATTTCTCCATAGTTTGTATGATCTTCTTTTGCAGCTACGGTCCATTCACCATTGAATCCTCATCATCCATTATGACCTAATTTCTCGAGGGTTTTCCTAGTGCTATTAAGGAGTTATGGTTCCTAGTGTACTTTCCTGAGGTTTACTTCTCTAAGTCTCCTCCTCTTGCATGCATAGTCTCCTCTTTAATGTGGCTTATCCCTTTCAGTCATATTTTCATTAAAGATAGAAATGTAGTGGTTACCATTGTCCTCTAAGAACAATTTGACTAGATTCCACAATCATCCAAACTCATCCAAGTACTATCGAAATTAAATATTACAAATAATGTTTATAAATCATGGGATATTACACTCGATCATACCATCTGAATCCTTTTTTAAGCCCTTATTTTCTTGTTATGATTCCAATTCATGTAATTATGTCTTATTTCTATTTTATATACTACTTGCCCTACTGGTTTTGTTCCCAAATGCACTTTTATGCTCTTGTATTGATTGCATATGTTTAGGTATAGGCCAAGCATGGGATCATTATGTTTCTCCGCATGAGACCATCCATATGAGTATAATTCTATGTCCAAACTAGTTTATCTCTAATTCCATCCTTGAAGCATATTATGCACTTAACCTATTTTTGAATCCCATTTATGCCTATACGACCTCCCTTATTCGAGGTATTACCTTAATCTAGCCATCATTTCATTCACCCTTACCGAATTGTAGATATTGGCCTCCATGGGTTACCGGTTATCAGTCACTCAAATACATTTTAGTGCTCATTTTATTATCCCTTCATAGGAATGGGAGGTGTGTATTCTATGCCAATGAACTTAGCATCATATGCTTCCTAACTAAACTCATTGATTTACCCTTGAACTCCCATGTCATGCCATTGTTTTGTTTTATTTTTCATATCATAATCCCACCAATTTATCCATACTTTAAAAGTTTCATGCTATTTCTATTGTTTCCATTCATTTACACCAAATCAAACTGAAAAGAATGTACTTCCATCATCTCTTCTATTTTGTTTCAAATTTACCATTAATTCATTTGGTTTATTTCTGAACACCTTTATCGTTTAGAAAAAAAAATTCTAAAGTATCTCTGTTTGGGAAATAATTTCAAAGTTTTCCATAGAAAGACTTCAAATTGTATATGATATTTTATGGTAATGTCCCTCGTCACCTTTAATGAAATCATTCTACAATGAGGCATCAATGGAACCCTCTTAATGGAAATGTCTACAAAACGCTTAACCTTAACATCCCCCACCTTCTATTTGTATTATCCATTGGAGTTGTTTTCCCTTGTTACACCTTTGTATCCCTTCTCTAAAATTATCATGAGTCATACAATGTTGCAAGCTTACCCATGCCTACATGCTCTTAGAAAAATAAATATTAATACTATCACTCTTTGACCATCCTTTCCTCCTTGGATGTTATCCCTATTCCTCATCACATCCTTAGATAATCCCTCATGTTGATAAACCAAGCTGTCCTAGTTCGATTGTTTTTAATGAACCTCCCTCTATCAATCTCAACACACTCATTCTATAGGATATGCCTAGAGGAATTATGTACCTTGGTGCCATTACCATTGTCATTTGGTTTCCTTGGACTAACCAAGGGAAGACTTGGTTTCCCCTTGGATTGGTTGCTTCTCACATACTCTACACTAACACAACCATGCACCATCTAAAATTGTACATTATGGTTACTTTCTTATCCAAATTTCGTCAAATATTATGGTTACTCATTACTTGATTCGTCTATTGAGTCTATTTGAGAATGCTTTTAGTTCATAGATTCTTGTGATGTTCAAGATGTGTTGGCAATAGTGATTAAGCTTCAGTTCAAGTTCCTTGGATACGTTTGGAACTATCTATCTTATAGCTCCAAATACCATATCTTTTACATTGAATACCAAGGTGTATTATTATCTCTAATTTTTTGGTAATACAAAGCACTATTTCTCTCATTTTTTGTGTCTTACATTTTATCTAGTTTTGTATATTTTACATTGCATGAAGATTTGAGAGTGTTGTTAGCTCTTGTGATTTTCCTCATATATTGATATGGTACGGAAGTCGATTAACCCTTGAGTATATACTTTTTGGTATGGGTTGATGTTAAAGCGCCCACACCAAAAGCATTATCCATATTGAATTTGGTAGTCATTCAATTTTATCTACTATTTTTGTTTGAATGGACAACCTATTGAACTTGTAGAATATTATCAATTATTTGCTTCATTTGAATGAAAATTTTGAAAATGGCCTTCATGCCTATCATAATCATTTTGATAAATTTTCTTATGATTTTTATAAAGATTATGTACGCTACATTACAAATAGATATGGGTCTAAGCCTTGAGAAGGATGCGGGGCAATTATCTTTCGGAAATAAAGCTTCGAGATATAGCTTCATACTTCTTCTAATTTCAGGCTTATTTTTTGTCTAATTGAACATAAGAAGACGACCATATTTATTTATGCGCTAATAGGTTTTGAAAAATGGACGGTAAGTTCACAAGTCTTGGTGTTTTATTAGGTTACAACCCCATATTAGCCCCAAAACCTATGGTTTTATACTTTCCTTCCCAAAATCAAAATTGTCTTCCATGGAAAGTATATTAGGTACCCCTTGAAGCATCTTCTCCACAGGTTCCAAATCACCCTCTTCCTCATTCATGTATAAACATTTTGTTCTCCATCGAAAGTAGATTAAAGGTACCCCTTGAAGCATGCCCTCCATGGATTCTAAATCGATCTCTTCCTCATTCATGTATAAAAATTTCAAAATGATGAAATCCTTTTACTTTGATAGTGTCATGAGAAGTAAGCATATGATCATCCTTCTTAACTATTCCTTTAACATTATTTTCATTAACTCTTGTTTTTATGTACTTCTCCCACGAGGAAGGATTCTTTATTTCAATTCAAAATAATGTTATTTTTTAAATTGAATTGATGTAGATTGATAGTTAGACTCCTTTCTTCAAGGATGCTATGCTAAATGACTTTTTCCATTTTCATTCTAACTTGCAAACTGCTGAACTAATTATGTAATGCTCTACCCACGCTTTATCTTAAATTTGGCCATTCAAAATTTAGAGTCCCACAAAAAGGAGGAGGGAAACTCTTGTATCACAATGCCTCATGAGCCTCATAATATCCAAAGCATTTGAGTCTGAAATGAAATACTATCGATCCAAGGTTTTCTTAAACATAAAACAGTGAGGATATAAGATTATGTCATAATATGAAAATAGATTCAGGGATTCTCAAACGAGAAATCAGTTTAGCCTCACTCTTATATGACCCTACCCCCACAACTCCATTGGGAATGTCCCTTTCTTAGCCCTGATGTTCAATAAGCCCCAATCTATTATCATATCCTCCATTATTTCCCAAAATGGGCCGCTCAGTATGATGCGGTCCCTCTTTTAGTTTTAGATAATATCGGTTAAATTCACCACCGTTTTTCCCTTTCTACATGATACAATTGAAAGTCATTAGCTAAATGTCAATTTTTCAAGGATTTGAATGTCAAATTGTGAAAGATTTGTCGACCTATTTGGTAGGATCGAATGGTTTTTATTATTTTCATCACGGTCAAATTTGTACCAAACATTAACCCCTTAAGATAAGGTTAGAGGGATAAGGTATACTCTAACATCATATTGACAATTGAAAAGAAAAAGAGAAAAATCATCAAAACACCATAACTCAACATGATTTTGTGTGTACTGAATTTGGTGGGCATGCATTGCAAATCGAAATGTATTTACCTGAATCTTTGTGAACAAGAAAAACCAGTATCCAATGCTGAGTGGTTGGAAGGTGCACAGCCTGAATAATGCTCTCAAGTCCTACAAAGTACAGAGGGCCTCATCCTTTCCCCGAGCACTTACTGCAATTGCTAGAAGATCGAGGATACCGCTGGAGTATTTTTTTAAGGTTCAAAGTTGAGGGGTAAAAATATATAAAATACAATCAACATGAATTTGTTGTGGCCGTAACCGTTGGAAAGAGATTATCATGACAAACCACAAGACCGGTTAATCTTTGTTTGTTCACACACTTAGTACCATATTTCATTCACACACTCTGTACAGATTAACGAACTTTCATCACACTTCTACGTCTCGTCACGCTTTGGAGGCGCGTAAGTTCGAAGGCATATGTATTGTTTTCATCGCTGCCAAACAAAAAAACCCAAGAGGATTAGTGTGCTGGAGTATTTTTTTATTAGCAAAATTTATAAGTTACAGTTCTCAAAATAAAATAATTGGAATATTTTTGGTTCTGATCCGACACTGGTGAATAAATAGTTCTCCCTCTGTCTCTCTATTTCTTTTTTCAAAATGTAATCACTCCTAGTTCTCCCTCTGTCTGTCTATTTCTTTTTTCAAAATGTAATCACTCCTATCAAAATTTATCAGCTCCCTACAGGGCATTGTTTCACCATGTAATTTTTCCTCCTTATTATTTTATAATTGCTCTCTAGTAGATTTCATTATTACAGGGTTTTATTATATATCTTTTTGTTTTTTCTGATATGTAGACATTATAATGGTTTCTGTTTTGTGAAAGCTTTGTTTACAGACATAAGTGTGGCATATTCAATGAGAAATAGCAGCGTTAACGATGCCGGCACTGATTCAGAGTGGCAATCGCCAGTTCCATTTTTGTTCGGCGCAGTGGTTGCGATAGTTGGAGCTATAGCATTAGCGTTGTTTATTTTTGCTTGCAGTTACTGGCGGATCAGACCATCCGGCCTTTTCGAAGATGGAAACCAAATTTATACGGGCGGTTCAGTTCAGCCTAACGAAATGATTGAACTCTGGACAGGTGATGACGAGGACGAGAAATTCATTGTGATAATGGCAGGAGAGGAAAGACCAACTTTCCTGGCCAAACCGATGTCTCTGACTTGAGAAACCTAACTGTAATATAAACGCTATTGTTAGTCGCCGTCTCTGGCTTCTCGATTTAAATATCACCAGAAGATGATGGATTAGTTCATAAATTATTTCACTTTCTTCAATTACCTTTTTGTCATAGCTTCCTTATAAAATTTTCAATTACCTTTTTTCATATGTTCCTTGTAAATTTTTCATTGACCAGTGAAATTATGAAATTAAGTTTACATAAAATGGTAATTAAAAAATTATTAGATAAATGTTTAGTTGTACTTTAATGAGTCTATTTCTTAACTTAAAAAATCTCATTTGTAAGTAAGCTTTTTATTTGGCATCATATTATAGCCTCAATGTAATCTATAAATATAAATACTAATGGGATGAGGGTTCTCAAAAGTTTTTGTTTTATCAAGATTTAATCAGCCCATGAATCCATAACTTTCACTAAATTGTGTATTAGTAATTTATTATAGATGTATGTATTACTAATGCATTATAGATCTCTCTATTAGTAATGTTTGGCACATTTTTTAGGAAAAAAAATGCCTGTTCCAAACATATTAATCTTATTAATATGGTTGTTGGTGGTTATTGTTATGTTGATAGACCTTAATTTCTTCGAAATAGAGGAGTAAAAATATATAAAATACAATGAACATAAATTTGTTGTGGTCATAGATGTTGGAAAGAGATTATCATGGCCACCCACAAGAACGCTAGCCTTAAATGGTGTTGAGTCTTTCCCTTACAACACAAGTTGACATGACTTTTCATCTTTAATGAAGTAACTACTACTTCAAACTTAGCAATGGTTGTTTTATGCTTCTTCTTCATGGATCCAAGCTCATTTCTCTCTTGTCTCTAATTCTCCACTCTACTTGATGTGGTGGGATCTATGAACTCTGTTTACATTGGAAAAACTTGACCTCTGAAGTAGTATCCCAGTGTGACGATCAGAAGGAAGAAGAACAAGACATGGCTCATCGTGGTTACCATGGTACATGAGGTTGTGGTCGCCACATTCTTGCTAAGGGAACAAGGGATATGGTTCTTCCTGGATAGCTTGCGCGGATGCCTGACACTCTTCTCCTCATTCAAAATGATATCAATGAGGCGGGGGGAGATAGAAAATCCTAGATTTTGGAGCTTCATGACACAGCTCAAGCGCTCGTGGATTGGTGCATGAACATTGTTAAACTCTACCATCTGCCTTCACCCTTGCTCGCCATCTTGGGGAGAAATGGGAAATTTCACTCGGATTCAAACGAAGAAGTGGATGACAACAATCCCAGGGAGGTAGAGGTGACAATTGATGGAGTCAAGAAGGAAAACCAGGTTTCCACTACATAGGAAATTAAGCATGGTGAAACTCGTGATGTGGTTGGCACAAGTGGAACCAAACTGGAGCACCGATGTGAAATTAAGGTAGAGGAAAAGGCACCTGCTATCAGAACATACTCATGCACTGGGACACCTTTCAAGTGGTGTATTTTTCTTGCTTGGTATCATATCCTCGTACAAAATAAAAAATTGTATTGATTTTAATGGATTTTTTATTCGATGATGATACACATATTGCTAATCTTTTACCTTAACCTTTGATCTTGTGCACATGGTGGGATTTTAATGTTTTCCAAATAGGGGCCTATTATGGATTTTTTCGCTTCACCTACCCTCTCCTTGGAATTTTCACTTCATTGTATGGAAAAGGAAGAAAGTGATGACTAAAGCACGTGCTTACTGCTTCCAATACGTTTCTCATAAAACTAGACCCTCTTAGCCACAACTGCAAAGTTGTGCTAAGATTTATGGTTTTACCTGGATGATGATGCATATGCTATTGATTATTTCCCTTCAATCTTGTTCACTTGGAATGAGCTTAATTCTTGTTGCCATTTAGAGACCAATTACATCATTGGATGGAGTGATCCAGATGGAAACCGATGGCCACCCACCTATTCCACTTGCTCAAAACAATTGTCCATTGTGGAAGTTTCCTGGTTATTTTTTTATAGTTTTTCGGGTCCCAAACTTTCGGAGCCGTTCTGAGGCCCTAAACGACCGTTTTTGACATCAAACTACAAACAATTATGAGACCGCCTTAGACTTGATGTTCACTATTATTGGATGTAAATATCTAATAGATATTTCCAACGAGCTATCAAGCTCCCAAATTGGAGATCGTATGTGAAAGTTATGACTCCGGGAAGTTGACTGTTCAGCTTACAACCTTGGGGCCGCAAACTTTATGAAGGTTCATCTTATAGGGTTATGTTTTGGACTTTTGGGGTTCTCTCCCTCATTCTTACTATAAATAGCCCCCTTGGCCTCATTTTGTATTCATCTTTTGCAAGGATAAGCGTAGCAATCACATATCTTCTTGGAGATAGCCACTGTCATTCTAGCTATTGTATTACAGTCAGGGATGATTTTAAGGAACCATACTTATTTAAAAGTGTATAAATGTTGGTGAATCTTACATATTCTTAAAACACCAACTATAAAATGTTTGGCAATATTTTTCAAAAAATAATTTAATTTCCAAAGATTTTATATCGTTTATATATTAAATTGGTGATTTTTAGGGTGAAAAAAGTTTACCCCATTAAAATTGGGTGAAACAGGGCTTAAAAATTGTAAAATGGTGAATCCTTTTTTGCAGAAAACCCCCTAAAAATAGCCCATCAACTAAATTTCAACCCTAAAATTATTCCTGATTACAGTCTATTCTTTTTCCGCGATTTAATAGATTATGTGTTTATTGTATCTCTGTTATCTTTACAAAATGTCTGTGATTATGATTATGTATCTATTCTTTCATTTCGTTCACACATAAATCTAGATCAGTGGTATCTAAGAAATCTGCTCTTTGATTGTTTCTAGGTGCATGTCTCCGACGAGGTTCGAGTATAGAGAGTTTGGTCTCGAACTAGTTTCACTTGATCACTCTCGTCATCACAAATGAACTCCCGTGGCGGAAGATAAGAGAAATGAAGGAGTAGGAGATCCTATCAAATTGTTGCTCGAGGAATCCCTCGCACGATAGAGGAATAAGATGATAGATAGTTTTTCTCAAATCCTTCTATGAATGTTGGCAGCGACAAGTGGATATTCAACGAGCATCCAGTTCGGGGATGCAACTCCTTTCAAGGTACAAGTTAACTTTGATATTCCTTTATTTGAAGTCCAGATCGATGCAGATGCCCTGGATAATTGATTAAATGTGTTAGAAGGGTATTTCTCTGTCCACAATTTCTCCAACAGAGAAAATATCACATTTTCTCTCCTTAAGGAAGTCCCCCATGTCCAAAATTGGTGGGGTACTTATTGGGAGCAAAACTCATCAAACGAGTCTGCAATGTTTGAGATAAATCCCACTTAGGGATCTTTTGTATATACCGTTAAGGAACAGTATTATCCTGTGGGAACTATGATGGCCAGTACACCAAACGGACCATTTTGCATCCAGAGAGGGACCAGATGGTGTTGGAGTATACCAATTACTTTCATACATTGTGCACAAAGATGGGTGTCAAGGACTCTAAGCGACACCTAATTCTGAAATATCATAGTGGTCTACATTGGTAAATACGAACTGAGATGGAATTCCTTGACATCTCCTCACTTGGATCTGTCTATCGGTATGTTATCAAAATCAAGGAGAAATTTTGACAAAAGAACAAGTGAGGCTGTGGACCTGTGAATCCACCACAAAAGTAAGGAAAGGGAAACCCTAGCTTGCAAAACACACAACAATGAAATGACAACTAGACCCTGCCAAAATCAAAGAAGGGGGATGGAAAGATAAAGAAGGTCATCGGGAAGTGGTGTGAATTTCATAAAATCCCTTGGCACAACATTGATGAATGTCACTCAAAGTAGTCATTGGTGGTCGAGATCAAATATTCATAATCAAATCCCAATTACGATTCCAAACCCAATGCCATAGCCGCAGACAATGGGAAGAAGATCATTGATGCAGACCCCACTTCCATAGTTGCTACCGCATATATTCAACTAGAGGAGCTTGAAGAGTCAGAGGTAGAGGAGAGCCTCTTCCACTTGCATATGTGGGTGAATGGAATCCCGCTACATTTCGTTGTTGACAATGACATCTAAAAGAACCCGATCTCAGTAGAAGTGGTCAAAAGATTGCAGCTTCTGACAATAGCACACCCACAACCCTGCAACATCGGTTGGCTAAGCCAAGGATGAGGTATTCACATTACTCGGCAATGCATCCTACCATATGGAATTAAGCCTTTCAAATATGAGGTATTGTGTGATGTGGCCCCACTTGAAGCCTGTGATGTTCTTTTAGGACAACCATATATATGGAATCGTCATGTTGTATATGCATTAGGAGAAGTTTGAGGTCTGAAATGGGCATCATAAGAGATATAATACAATAATATGAGTTAGTCATTTTGTGAGGAAGGTTTATCTACAACTCACCTCTTACACTTCAATTTATGTAACTATGATTGAGTTAAATTGAAAAGATGTCTAAAAATAAAATAAGAAAAAAAATATCTTTGATATGACTAGAAATATAAGTACTTGAGTACCTAGATATGACTAGAAATATAAGTATTTTAGTACATAGATGTACTAAAAGAAAGTTATAATAAATAAAATAAAGTAAAATACTTTAATTATGAATTCTAAATTTAAGTTAAAGTTTATATATATGTGTGTATGTATGTATATATATGTATATAAACCCAATTTAACTAATATTTATTAAATAATTTTAAACTTATATTTTATTATAAATTTAAATTTAAAAAATAAATATTAAATACATATAAATATAGTTAATATTATTTAGTTTAATTTAACTAAAAGTTAAATCTAGACACATTTAAAATTTAAATTTTAAATTTATATCAACATTTATTTATCATAAATATATAAATTAATAAATTATTTATTTATAACAATATTATATTCTATTCTTTTATAACTAATATATATATATATATATTAAAACTTGAATAATATATTATAAGTGCCTGATAAATTACTTAATATTTTATATAAATTTAGTGCTACCACATATTCATCATAGCAAGTACTCACATATAAATGGAAATTTAAATCATGAAATAAAGTTTGAAAGTGCCTGATAACTTATTTAATATTTTATATAAATTTAGTGCTACCACATATTCATCATAGCAAGTACTCACATATAAATGGAAATTTAAATCATGAAATAAAGTTTGAAAGAATGTATTTTTATTATATAATAATAAAAATAATATGAAGCACTGCATATTCATTATATGAAGTACATAATTACATCCATATTCATTATTTGAAGTACCTAAGTCATAGAATTTTGACTTTAAGTTTTATTTTTGCTTTTAATAATATGTTTTATATTGAAATATTATTATATATGAAATTATTTTAAATTATTTTATTTTGTAAGTACTTAAAAGTACTAAGCATATAAATATTATATTCAAAAGTAATGTATGGCTATTTTTTCCATTATGAGTATAGTATACTATGGGTTTACATCCACCGTTTAGAAATTGACAAGTATCTTTAACTCAAGCAATGTCACCTCAACTATAGGAATGCGATTGGTTCTTTTAGAGTTGATTTAGATAGCACTTTTTTTGTTTGGAGGCCCATTTTAGACCTCGAAATTCCCCTAATGGAATCACGACTTCGCAGTGTTATTGTTACTTTGGGAGGAAAACACTATCAGATACTAGAGACATTTGTACCTAACACAGTCTCGCAAGGTAGGAAGATAAGCTCCTAGATCAGAAAATTATTTCTCTTCACAATTGTGTCTGAAGGAAAACATAAGATTACCTCCACACCCTTAGCACCGGGTAACTATGCTCATCAGATACAAAATAGAGTCATCGTTTCCTCATCATTCTGAGTACCTCTACGATGCAAGGCCACACCTTCAAGGTACTCCTCAAAAAACAAATCATCCACACAGCAATTACAGCCCTCTCGGGATGCCAAAGAAAAGTAGCCTCTTCACTTCAGCAAATGTTTCACCAGGAGATCAACTCAACACACAATTCGAGATATGATATGGGATACAACTCAATGGAGACCATTTCTTCCTAAGGAGGGAGGATTGATCCCGATGGAAACTGGTGGCCACACCTATTCCACTCACTCAAAACAATTGCCCATTGCGGCAGTTTCCTAGTTACTTTTCTACGGTTTTTCGAGTCCCAAACTTCTGGACCCATTTTGAGGCCATAAACAACACTTTTTTGGCATCATACCGTCAGCAAATTTGAGTCCGTTTCAGACTTGATATTTGTGGTTATTAGATGTAAATATCAGATATAAATTTTCAACAAGCTATCAAGCGCCAAAATCGGAGATCATATGCAAAAGTTATGACCCCAGGAAGTTGATAGTTCAACTTAACACCTTGGGGCCGCAAAGTTTATGACAAATAATCTTCTAGGGTTATGTCTTCGACTTTTGGGATTTTCACCCTCATTCTTACTATAAATAGGCCCATTTGGCTTCATTTTGTATTCATATTTTGCATGGATGAGCATAGCAGTCACATCTCTTCTCAAAGATAGCCACCGCCATTCTAGCTATTGCATTATAGTATGTTCTATTTCCGCCATTTAATAGAATATGTGTTTATTATATCTCTGTTATCTTTGCAAAATATATATGATTATGATTATGTATCTGTCTTTTCATTTCATTCACACATAAATACGGATCATGGAGAGCCTCCTTGTTGTTTGAAATTTTATTATTACAATCAATGTTGTTTATCTCTTGCACTTTTCTACCCACGGTAAAAACTCCAATGTAGAGCTTCTTGATCATGTTCTAGTGTTGCAGGTAAATACTGGGGTAATCTTCTACCTTCTAAGTTTTGTTTATTCTTTGGCTCTCGATTATGAACAATATCTAAATTTTCAACTGTAATCAGCATTTTTCTTTTGACTTTAGCTCTCTGTTATGAAGATTCTCTAAAATTCAAACTGCTATCATCGTTCTTGTGAGCGAAAGTTCAACTATCATGTTTCTTTGTTTCACACTGGAGTGATTGTAGTTTAACTTGATCTTGGGAATAAATTAGAACATAGAGACTAATAACTATAAATACTTGCAATGATGCGGGCTCAGGTTTGCTCTCTGCTTTTGTTGGTGTTCTCTTTTATGATGATTGGAACTTCTTAATTTTGTTCCTTTTTAATTTCTCTTGGTAGATTCATGCTTGTTATGTAAAATGATTTGCTAGGAGGTATACGATTTTTAGGATCATGCCATATTTTGACGTATAGATATAAGAAGAATGTATTATGTAAACTTTCATTAATCCACACGTGATGAACATGCTCAACACTTTTTTTTATTGTCAACATACCATATTTGGTGGTATACATTAAAGAATAGTATATAATGTATACTTTCATTGAAGTATAGGTGATGAACATTCTCAAGCTTTGCCATTTTGACATGCATATTGTGATATAGATAGAAGCATAGTGTTTAATGTGAGTTTTCATTATGCTTCAATGACAAACAAGAATGGAATACCTGAACATTTAGAAACACATTAGTAATTGAAGTATAGGTGACGAACATCCTCAAGCTTTGCCATTTTGACATGCATATTGTGATATAGATCGAAGCATAGTGTTTAATGTGAGTTTTCATTATGCTGCAATGACGAAC
This sequence comes from Pseudotsuga menziesii, assembly GCA_001517045.1. Taxonomy (NCBI): domain Eukaryota; kingdom Viridiplantae; phylum Streptophyta; class Pinopsida; order Pinales; family Pinaceae; genus Pseudotsuga; species Pseudotsuga menziesii. The sequence goes on from LPNX010561084.1 coordinate 173,659, forward strand.
TAGAATAGAATACCTGAACATTTAGAAACACATTAGTACTGTCTTTTTCAGAAATATTCGATTAGAAGATAACAATGGAAATCTTCCACTAATTTATATTTATTTATTTTTGTTAATGTACTGCCTCTCTTACCGCCGAGTTTGAGCATGTATTTTTAGAAATAGATTGTGGCAAGTCATTTGACAAAGCTTAAATGGAAGAATTCAAAGTTTTTATGTCGATATGATAATTCCTTTCAGGGAAAAAACTATGCAATGATGTTTTTACTGCTCGGTTTTACCATTTAAACTTTACTGGCAATATCTAATTTACTGCTCTAATTACTAATTACTACAGTAATATTCACGAAATAATTTCGTATATTACTTTTGCACAATAATAAGAATACTTTTTCCTTTTTATAACAAAAGAACATTTACATTCTCTTTACTAACATGTTGGTAAATACTTTTCAAGTGACTTTTATAAACCCATAACATAGAAATTAGATTCCTTACTATATATTAGAAAATGGTCCTATATTTGTTCTTATAAATCTCGATGACATAGTCTTTCATGCATGGTAAAAGGTGAACCTTTTTATAAGAAAAGAACATTTACATTCTCTGTGCTAATATGTTGGTAAATACTTTTCAAGTGACTTTTATAAACCCATAACATGGAAATTAGATTCCTCACTATATATTAGAAAATGGTCCTAAATTTCTGCTTATAAATCTCGATGACATAGTCTTTCATGCATGGTAAAAGGTGAATTTTCATAAACCAAGTAATCAGATGCATCTCAATGTAGTGTGGCCTCTTCAAACAAGCCCGATGCATCTCAATGTAGTGTGGCCTCCTCAAACAAGCCCACCATATCTTATGTGCAGTTTTTTTCATCGCATAGTGGCCTCCTTCCACTCATCATGGTCTTCTTTTAGGATAGTTGGTCGTTCATGCTCCAAGACACAATGACGTAAAATCTTATTAGGTCCCATTTTATACAATTTACAAGCTATCAAGTGGAAATCTGCCAATTTGACAAATAATTGCTTATTTTGCACTAAGTTGTATCCATCTGGTGCTCTTTCTGTAGTAAAAGATTCATGCTATCTTCATAATATTTACCAGCCATCTTTACTTCGAAAATTTGTGCGTCTAGAAGGTCTTCATCTAGGTTTGTCTGCTCTTCCCTAGGCGCCCACAAGAAGTTGCTACCCAATTATGATGGAATTGGAGCACGTGAGCGGGCCTAATCAACAACGTGCATGAACCGCTTAGATGCATGCATGCACTCCCGCTTCGGAGTGACGAACCTCCATGCTGTATTGCCAGCATGGGAAATAAGAGTGCGCACGCTCATGTGGACGTGCGCACGTGTTGGGCGCGAAAGCAAACAAGGACGTGCGCGCGTCCTTGTGTATTTAAAAAAAGAGCGGGCATATTTGTTTTTAGCAACCTGAAAGCGCACAAAGAGGAGCCAATGACTCCCAAGGAGACGAATTCGACCCCCAAGGAGCCCAACTAACTTATGAAAATCGCCTAAAATGATGGTGGAGTAAGGTGAATAGAGTAGGAATGCAATTTTTTTTGTTTATTTCATTGTTTTTATTGTTTTTAAAATAAAATATAAAAAAAATTAAAATCAATTGAAATGGGAAAAAATTGATATTGCAGGTACAAATTACCTAACCACAATGACCAATACCAATGAACCATCTGAAGAAATGAACGAAAGAAACCAAACAGAGGACCCAAACCCTGAATTATATGAAGAAAACCCCGAGTTAAATGAACAAGATAACCCCGAAGATGAATTACATAGGGATTTAAACCAATTAAGACTTTTGAGTGATGAATTAAAGAACACGAGGGAACCCTCTCGGGTTTCTCTCTCCACATCAATTCAAAAAATTATAGAATCTATCAACATTGCCCACAATGAGATAACAAGTTTGAGCGAATATAGGGCTCGAATGAGAGAGCATTATAGGACTGGTATATCCAAAGAGGATATAAAAAACCTGAATATTACAAAATCCCAACTGTGGAGCAAATTTACAGATCATAGAATAGGAAAGCCTCCAGATGTGAGGAAGAGGCAAGTTTGCATAGACTGGTGTAATTACCAGCCATGGAGAGAAAACTGGAGGAAGAGATGGTCCATGGTATTCGACAAGCCTCTCTGCAACAATGTCGAGGTCCCATAGTATTTTCTTAGGAAACCGTGGGCTAAGTTTGTGTTAGGGTTTGATGTGAACTACTTTGACATCACCGAGTTCCATGGCGTCGGTTTTGGCTCAACCCAATATCGACCTCACGCCCACTAGAACCCACTCAGAGGAGTTGCTGCACCTAGGCAAGAGACAAACCCACCTCCTCAACCCCCTGGGTTAGGCAGCGGGCTAGATGAGATTCATGAGTCCATTGGACGTGCCACATGACACCTTCTTAGGAATACCGCATTTGTGGCTATGTCTTTGCAGAGCGAGCAGTACACCCACAAGAGACACACTTCTACATGGTCTACTGGTGGTGGGTGAGGGAGAGCAGATACAGGTGATAGCTAGGTGGATCCATCTAGCTTGATGAGACCAGTGCCACATCGTTGTTCTCATTGTGGGCATCCATGCCAGGTCATTAGAGAAAATTTGGGGTCTAAAATGGGCCTTATAAGAAAACATGCCAACAATAAGTTCTTGTCAGTTGGAATTCAAGAACCAATAGAATTTCAATAAAATGAGTCAACCATAATGGTTGAATTGACATATTTGTCATAAAAAAACTACTTTGTTTGTTTGTATTTTCAACATATCTCCCTGTGTTTTTACTCAAATTTTGATCGGGGTAGTGGGTTCTGTCAAAAGTATGCAGTGTGGGTACTTGTTGGATGCAGAGTCAAATTCCGCATCCAACGAGCTCTCCCGATCGAAATTTGAGTAAAAACACAAGGATATATGTCAAAAATACTAACACAAAAAGTAGTTTTTTTCTTTCTTCCTCCAAATCTAATAAATATTATTTTATTATTTTAACTATTATTTTATTATTTTCCTTAGGAGGCCCATTTTAGACCCAAAAATTCCTCTAATGTCCCATGTAGGAGCATGGCATAGAGAGATACCTACACCAGGTTAGTCAATTTTTTATTTAATGTCATAATTTCTAATAAATTTAACTTAGAATGAGATGTTGATGTACAGTTATTCAGTACCGAGTCTCAAACACATGAGTGGGAGGACAATGGTTCCTTCAACCTAGATGGAGCCATGGCAGCTGCAGAGGACATCGCGGCACCATACACACAGGTATTTTTCTTTCAGTAATTAAATTTAATGTTAGTAGTTAATCTTGTCATCCAAGATATGTGTCTCTCTTGTAATTTGTTTTAATATTTGCATTGTGTTTATTGTTTATTGTTATTTCTCTGCGATTGTGTTTTTCTAACAAGGTCATGAGAGAAAAAAAAATATTCTACCACACTATCTTAAAATTCATTCAATTCCTTCAAAAATGGATGAAATGTTCCCTTGCCTTAATTGGTAACAAGCTAGGAAGTATGTTTGACATTGTTGAAAAAATGAGGGACCTAGAAAACACTTACATGGAAAACATTTACATGGAGATGCACCAAGATGATGGGTTAGATAAGTAAATTGGTAATTAATTAATTTGGTCTTAGTTGTATTGTCAATAATTGAATATGTGAAAATAACCATTATCTACTCAGTATGCCACCTATAATAGAAACTTAGAAGAAAATGTACTAAGAAGGGTATTCTCAATTAGGATACCTTAAAAAATTAGGTTTGAAATAGGAGGAGAAGAGAACTCATAGCCATGTCAACTCTTTTGACCAGAAAGGAAATGAAGCATAAGCAAGGTTTACTAGGGCTAAATAGTCAACTAATTCATATATAAGGAAACTTTAATATCAATAATGGATACAATTTTCAAAGATATAGTTAGGGAAAATATGACAAACAATTACCCTACAAATCATCCATCCTTTGATATTACACAAGACAAGCATATAATTTTTGAATATCATTTCATGGATGGACGAGAAAGTCTAAGCGGTAAGCCCATAAACGTTGTGGATATTCTCTAAAATAGAGAAAAATGTAACATCCCTCAAAATCATAATTTAAAAGAAAAATTATTATGCAAGTTTGGGACTGTTATTATCACCATCATATCATTGATGTTATGTCGCTTGATTGATTTGTGACTTCTATTGTATCACAAAATTAGTTCTTTTCAATCGTCGTATATTTATTTAAATTGTCAGCCCATATTTAGTTAATATTTACTAATTGAATCTAAATATTTTGTGCAAATTAACAGGCGTCTGCAGGATTGAGTGGCCAACCATCCCCACCAAGGATCAGTAGATCCCCTAGTGAGCAAGTATCTTGTAATAAAGTATAAATTTAATTTCAGTTTTGATGGCTTGGATTCATATAGTTATATTTTTAATGTAATAATATACGATGCTATGAATATGTATGCAGGTCCCACCACATAGGCCTGTCGGTGTCACTATCTCTCCACCGACACCCTTTTTCCCACCATATATGCTAGTTGTAGCCCCTGGCATACATGTCACTTTCTCTACATCCCTCCCCACACCGTTCCATCCATCCCTTGCCTCCCACCCACCACCACACTTCCATCCAACTTCCCCCCTGCCTCACCCCACCCATCCACCCCCTCCCTTGCAATTTTCCATGTTTCCACCCTCCCGCTTTCGACCACATTATGCCATCCATCCACATTAACCCATCCCAGACCTCATCCCCCTCCTCCATATTCCCCCACCACCCTCATTTCCTCTTCCAGAGTGGCCCGTTCCATTCTACAGCTAGTAGGAATTTATCTCCATACATCACAACTTCACCCACTCCAGTCCATGCCCTTTCCCACCGTGCCCCCTAGTTTTGTAGCCAACATCAATGTGGCTACATCCTCTGCTATGCCATCCACCCTAGCATCAGATTTGGTTGTACAACCCACTGCTCCACCTGCCACTTTTGCGGAGCAGTCGATTGCTCCACCTGCCAGCCCCCAAGACCAGCCTATTGTGTTCATGGTGAGATTAATTAGTTTATGAAAATATCATTGAATATTAACGAAAACTAACATAGCAGTAAATTGTATCAGTCATCTTATTGTTTAAATGTTGCAGGGTGGAATTGCCGAGAGACTTGGATCACAAAGGAGGGTAGCTCGCTCACCACTTACGATCTCTTCTCAAGTGATCTACTTAAAATTTGAAAATGTAACTTTGATATTTAAATTGTTTTTAATAATTGTATAATTTCCTATAGGAGTTGACATTTTATTGTTGTCATTTCGGAGCCCAAGGGGAGGTGGTCAAAGCAGCCGGAAGAACCGAGCTTCCTCTAGCTCAAAGAAGAGGAAGCACGATTTTGGAGTTGGACCTAGGAGCTCCGAGGTTAGGTAGGAGGATTGAGAGAGCCTCCTCTATACACTAGCCATGACGCGGCATTTTGACACGAGTTTCCATATTTTGTATAGGGCATGAATTTCCATATTTTGTATAGGGCACGAGTTGCCATATTTTGTATACGGCACGAGTTTCCATATTTTGTATGTGATTGGAATTTTTTGTATATTAATATATCATTTTGTACTTCTTTACAGTAGTAGTTTACAATTGATGCTCTTGCAATACTTATTGTTGACGAAGCAATAAAGTATGTATGTTCACAGTAAAATGCATAAAATTTTTAACATTGTAGGTTAGTTAACAAAAAAATACACAAATGCATAAAAATAAAGTCTTATTCATTGTCCAAATTGCAATAGGATTCGCTTGTCTAGCTTTCATATTTACATAGTAATTCTAACATTTGGCCTTCTACTCCATTTTCTATCCTTAACTATCCCTAGGACTGTCTATCAAACTAGACTGTAATACTACCTATTAAGCAATCATAAGACACACATAAACCATTCTATTCTAGCCTAACCCTTGCTAAAACCCTTTCCCTAGACTCCTACCTTTCCCTCTCTCTAAATAAAGGCTTATTCCTTTCATTTCCACACTACTTAGACCCCCACGACTCTCCCTATATCTCTGACTATAATATCCATTTTGGATAGCCCTAGAACACCACTAACTCATTGTAAGATTCCCTAACTTATTCACTGTAATATCCTATTTAGGGAAGCCCTAATAGCCTTCTTACTCACCTATCATATACTATGGTCACTTACTTTCCTTCCTATCTTACCCACTCACTAACTCCTCACCTCAAATATGTCCGTAACCCAATTTAAAGTGGCACAAAGACACCCTAAAGGGACTGTATATAAACAATCATTCCCAGCCATATTTAAACAAATTTGACAGTGGTATATAAACATCCATAACTTGGCAAAATACTAAAAAGTCCTTGAATTTATTGCAAGTCATTGTGTCATCAAAATACAAGTGAATATACTTCTTATCATTCCTACTTGACTGGAAATTACATCTTGGACTGTCATAAGACATTTTACTTGACTGGAAATTTGATTTGGTTTAATAGTCCCATTGGCTTGGAAACTTCACGGAAACTTGTCACTTATAAAATTCTTTATCACTGATGTTTACTTAAAAACATTGTACCTTTGTCTTAACAAGCTAAAAAGTGAAATATAGGACTGTCATAATGCTAAATGCTTGGTTGGAAATACTTTTATGTCGGTTGCAAGAGAGGTTGACTTTGTACGATATGATGATAATGTCCCATCAACACCACTAACATGCTTCAACCACATGCATAATTGAAATGAAAACCCTAGAATGCTTTAAGGTATCCACACTATAATTAGTTTCCTCATTAGGGTTTATAAACCCTAATCATATTTCATCATAGAAGCACATGGCATTTCATACAAGTCTAGCACTAGTTTTGATGTCAACATGTCAATCCTAGGATGATTCCTCAAACCCTAGGTCTTTGTCTATTGCATCAACACAAGTACCAAGACCTCCATGGAAAATCAACTAAACTTAAAAAAAATCTTCTTCTAACCAAGGAATCAAAAGAAGCTCGAGACTTATCAAGTTAAGTTTTCCAAGGTCTTTCCCTAACCTCCATGTATCACACAAGAACAAAACTCCAATATCCCCAAAGACATTAGATCTTTTCTTTGCATCTTATACAGGTTTGGAACCCTAATTCTACCTCCGTTACCTTGACAGCAAGAGCTATAGATTCTACAAGACAACCATCAATTCCTCTAGTATCATATCTCCTTCTCTAAGGTTTACTTACATATATAAACCCTAGTGTCCTCATGCATATCCAACTTTCATCATGTAATGCAAATCTCATCTAGTTGTGTACCACATTGTCTTGTTCCCAATGCTACTTGACATATGCGTCAGAGGTGGTTACAATGCTCCAATGATTATCCTCAATAGGTGTGCCAAGGTAGTTACTATGCTCATTTGTTCTCCTCAACATGTGTGTGAAGGTGGTCACTATGATCCAATATTTCACTTACCTTCATCCTAATATCACAAGGACACCCAACAAAATAAACCCTATTCCAAGTGTACGTTAACACCATGAAGATACATCTCTTTAGGGCACTCTTTCCAAGCATATAACATATCTAGAACCTTTTAGTACAACAAATTACAAAATCAATAAATCTACAGAGAAAAACCCTAGTTTACAAAACCGATGCATAGTGGAGTCACTGGACCATGAAAATGTGGTGTAGAGGGCCCACTAGAGGTAATGGCATGCCAGGAGACTAACAGAGTCAATGGCTCATCGATCCAACCTCTGATTTCGGATTTATGTTTAGTTGCAAGTCACATGAAAATGTCATTCAGGGACACTTGGTCACTCTCAGTCCAGGAGTGAAAAAACAAACGGAGTAGCAAGATTGCATGCCATTGGATCTGATAGGTGTGTATGTCCAATGCCAAAATGGGAACACCACCAAGACTTGAATGGAGGAGGTTTTTTTTGAGTTGACCCACCAATGCAAGAGTTGCATTGAAGGAAACTAAGAAAAACCATAGTTTACAAAACTGATGCACAGTAGATTCACTGGGACATGAAAACGTAGTGGAGAGGTACCTCTAGAGGTAATGGCATGCCAGGAGACCAACGGAGTTGATGGCTTGTCTATCCGACCACCGGTTACCGAGTTATGTTGAGTTGCAAGTCACAAGAAAATGGCATTCAAGGACACTTGGTCACTCTTAGTCTGGGAGCGAAAAACAAAATGGAGCAGCAAGATTGCATGTTGTTGGCTCCGACAGGTGTGTATGGCCAAAGCCGACATGGGAAAACCACCAGGATTGGCACAGAGGAGGGTTTTTCAAAGTTGACCCACCAATGTGAGAGTTGCATTGAAGGAAACTGAGAAAAACCCTAGTTTATGAAACTGATGGACAGTGGAGTCAAAGGGTCATGAAAACATGGTGGAGAGGGCCCTCTAGAGGTAATGGCATGCCAGTAGAACAACGGAGTCGACGGATCATTGTTTTGACCTTCGGTTGTCGAGTTATGTTGAGCTGCAAATCGCATGAAAATGTCGCTCAGGGACACTTGGTCACTCTCATACCAGGATTACATGCTAATTGTTGGGCATGGTAAGAGAATTATTAAAAGGTTGAGGAAGGGCTTGGGAAGTCAATTTTCAATGAAGGCTTTGGGTACAACATAACAAATATTGGGTGTGAACTATATTTCTCCAAAAAAGGATAGAAGAAATGTTATAGAAACTGTATCTCTTAAACATGAACAAATCTTTGACCTTGCTTTGTGTTATACCTTCTTCTTTCTCATTCAATTCTAATTATTGACTCAAATTGAAGAAGGATAAAAAAATACTAGAATAGAAATTAAAATTTAGAGATGAAAGCATAATGCAAAAGTCAAATACCATTTAACAATATTAGAGCAATTATTTTTAGATTAGTAGCCCAATGCAACACAAATTGGAGAGAAAGTTGCAAAGATAGTGGTTTACCAAGCAGGACATGTAGAGAACAATATAAACTGTGGAGTTAGAAAACCTGTGAAGGACATTATGTTTAAAATATTGTAACAAAGGTAACAGAAACATGGGTGAAAGATTAAATGAGTAAAGGGTGTCTATTGAAGATAAATGCATCAAACATTTTCACTTGAAAGTTACATTCAAATAATTCAATCTCTAATTAAAAAGAATAGAAGGAATTGAGAATGAAAATGATGAAAATTTGTATTCTTGCATAGATTTAGTGGCTAACAAGAAGTAGTGTGAAAGGGATGGAGAAAATAGTCATTTGTCTCTAGTCAAAATAGTCAAATGTAGAGAATCGTGTGCTTCTGCAATCTAACACGTCAAAATCTGGATGCCAGTTCCATGAGTGGTTGAAATTAACAACTACTATTAAAATACAAGACGATCATGATAAATTACTTCGCTTTCTATGTAAACTCTGTAAAAGACTTTCCCTTTCAATCTATATCGATGTCATGTCTAAATATATAGCATGTATAAATACTTATTACCAATACAGTGTATAAAACAAATCATACTTGGTAATAAGTATTTATGCATGTTATATATTTAGACATGACATTGATATAGATGGAAAGGGAAAGGATTTTGAAGAGTTCACTTAGAAAGCATAGTAAGTTATCGTGATCTTCTTGTTTTTTAATAGTAGCTATCAATTTCAATCACTCATGGAACTGGCATCCAAGTGGAGTGTAAATGCAATTACCCAATCTCATTTAATATAGATAGTTGGATCCTCTCTGTTGCTAATTGCCTCCATCAATCTCTCTTGCTCTGAATGAGGAAAGAAGTAATGTACCTTGGTTGAGTTATTCATTGATATTGTCTATAGATGGATGTTCATGCAAACAATCAAGTTTGTGAAGTGATAGACTATAGAACCTGGTCTGTAATCCATGAATACATGCCCCCTAGTTCTTCTTGATTTCCCATCTAGTGTAAGATATTCACCCTCAACCACCATCAAGCTAGTAAAAAACTCATTTCCTTCATCATTAATCAATGATCCATTCAGGATTTTCTTACCTCGAATGCATCGTGCCAACCAATAATCCATTCCCCATTCATTGTCTTTTGGGGAAACAACTGCATATATGTGTCCTGGTTGTACAATATCTGAGATATGGTCATAGTTTGTCGAAATAGATGACTGACGCTCCTCTAAGTTGGTTGTTTCACCAACTACACATGAGTCTAATTCAAGTGACACCTGATCCCAATCATCAACCCAATCCATGCATTCACATTCATCCCATTCACCACTACTACAAGGGCTGCAAAAGTAAGAAAGTTTTTGCGCCCATATTTCAAATAGGGTTTTTTTTTAGCTTCGAACTGAATGAAATCCATCTGGTCCTTGTACTGTTATGTAACTATAGGAACTTGATTGATCTATGTCAACCACATGCAAAAGTTCCTAAATGGCCTTCCTACCACTTTAGTTCGGTCTGACATTCTTGCATAGCACCATTGAACTATGGATTCTGCATCTTTTATATGGGGGTTTATGGTAAACCTCATCTCCTACCTTCGTAGTGCGGTCTTGATGCATGCACTGACCCCGTCATGCTCACCTTTGTTATGCCCAATCTCAAAGTAGTTCCATATATGCCGCACATTATAAGTCTTATGTAACATACTCATCCATTGGAAGAATCAGAAATTTTTGAACTGGCTCATAAAACCATCTGACCATATCCAATGCTGATCCATCTATATATCTCCCTCCTTTAGTTGATCATAGAAAATTTGAAAAAAGTGTTGCACATAATGTACATCATTACATCTATCATCACTTGTTTAAAAGTTTGTCTCCTTCTATATTATCCTGTTGTTAACACTACTCTCAGGGCCATGCCTATGTGTAATATGTACCATGATGATGACTTGGTCAGAATGGTAGTATTGACTCTGAATGTCATTTTTTGGCTGAAGGGTGTAGTTTTCTACAAAATCAATAATTGACAATATGGTCCCAATGGGAAATCTGTCCCTAGATTTTCTATACCAATCATCCTGCCATCGCGCTACATGCACATGTTGAACATACTGCTCGGTTTTCTTGTACAAGTCCACCAAAAAGTCACATACCCGTACCTGTTTCCATGAAACAAACATCGTATTATAATGTGATCTTTAAAGAATGTATATGTAGAAACTGGACATGTAAGATGAAAAACATGCAATAATCATTTTCACCTATGACTTCACTAATGCAATCTTTTTACTTTCCTTCGCACTATCTGATTGATAGGTTACGTACTTGAAGCTTTGCATCTCCATGATCATATTTCCAAATTGATGCTCATCACTTCCATGAATGCAATGGTTCCAAAGAGAAAACCCACTGCACCTAGAACAATTCCCATATAGACATGATTTTCCATAGTGTTTTTGTCCTTCATGCCTTGGACACATGATGCTGACGAAAAAATCTCTTAATGAATTCGGTGGTATTACGGATTCGTTGCAGCCCTGCTCAAGGTTAGTATGCAAATACAAAATATATGTTTATCGATGTCATAAAGATATTCATATTCTACATGGTATCTACAACATCATGTCTTTCGATCAATGCATATATGAACGTACCATGGTTTACATTTCTCAAAGGACCTTTGGCCCAGGTTCAATTGTGTGTGTTCATTCTTGAATCCCTCATAGAGTTCAGTCTATGTTGTGTCAAGGAAGTGTTTGAATTGGGGTTCATGTTCAGTAGAACCTTTTATGAGCTTTATCACATCTCTTTGATTATATGGAGTTCTGGTATGATCATGCCAAAATGATTGTACTAATTCCTTAACAGCATCAATTAGCTTCATATTTCAACAAGGCAACCTGCCGACAAAAGACCAACAATATTTTCCACCTGGAGTCAACATATTTTCTCTTATAACAGAGTAATTCTAAATAGTTTTTCTATTTAATTTAAGTATCTAAGAAGTGCGTGAAAAGAGGCAACGTTGCTGTGTGGACTTACTTACAACTGATTCTGATAACACACAACGAGCTACACAAAGATCTTTAGTATGGGATGTCTTCCCAATTGCATTAAAAGCAGATTGGAGATTTCTAACAATATGACTATTAGCCTTTGAACTTGTAACCATCTTTATGCCTAGAATTCTCCTAAAAACAACTAAAAAAATTGACTTGAATAAACATAGTAATAATTGACATTCACCTGCATCTCCTTTGAATTCAAAATATTCCTTCATTAATTTGTTACATTGACAATTGATAGTGCGTTTGGGCAACTTACTTTCAAGGCCTGATAGACAACTTTCATCTACATGGATACATCTAGGAGTCATTTTTCTTGTAGTAAACAGTCGAGGTAGGGAAGGTGGACATGAGCTACAGATCCCATGGATTCTTTGTTGTGGTAAATCATTCACATGTCGATCCATATTGGGAGTGTGCTCAATATGGTTGTGGTATTCTAGAAGAGATTGCAAATTAATCATTGCTCCTAGGTCCAATGCTTCATACTCAGCATATCTCAATAGAGCTATGTCTTCAAGAGCTTCAACATGGCTCATTGATGGATTGTTGGTTGGAGACTGTGCTGATGTTGGAACTTGAGTTGGATCCATTGGATGCAACTGATTCACCCATGGTTCTGAAGTAGAGGTTGTTATGTCATCAACTCTATTATGATCGGTCTCACTATCAGTGGAAATTTCTCATCTATGCCATCCTTGTGGGAAATCAAAATATATTTATGTGCAAATGGTTATTGGTCTACATTGAATACTTCATCTTGTATAGAGAATATGGACAACTTGATGAACTATTCAATATGGACCCTCTCCCATGATGAATTCAAATGTTTTTTTCTAAATTGAAGAGTCTGAAGAGATAACTTCATCTATGCCATCATTGTGTGAAATCAAAATATATTCATGTGCAAATGTAAATTAGTTAACATTGCATAGTTCATCCTGTATGGAGAATATGAGACTTTTTTATATGTGAAGTTGCGATTTATTCTTGTGAAATTAAATGTTGTCTATGAGAGATATATTGTTGTATGAATATCATAGAACATAAATCAATGAAATGATCTGAAATCTTGTGAATTAAAACAATTATTTACCATTCACCATACCTGTTCAAAATTATCTCATCTTCCAATGAAAACTTGTAGTGTGAATTTTCCACTAACTTCCAAGACCACTGAATATGTTTGCAAGAGTGAGCTTCTATCCAATAGATCAAAGAGTGGTGATGGATTGTGAGCCAAATTGCACAGTTCAAGAGCACAAAACATGCAAACAACAAAAGAAAACCCATGAAAATAGGTAGCAATCCTGGAAATCCAGATTTCTATTTTTTACCTACTAACAGGTGCAGGCATGCGCCTTTAAGAATGTGCACACATGTATATGACTGTGCACGTGCAATAACTCGCACGCAAACTCAAACGCGCGCACACCCTTGTTTAACATTTAGAGCATTTACTAACTAACTTTTATTTCATTTAATGACTAACATTCTTCAACAATGAATTTGTATTCATGATTATTTTGAGTATTTTTAAAATATAGTCTAAAACCTATCATCATCATCACAACTACAATATAGTCTAACCCTATCATCATCATCGTCATCCTCATCCTCATCATCATCATCATCACCATCATTCTTCATCATCATTGTCATCGTCAACATAATGATCATCATCCTCATCCTCATCATCATCATCATAGTCATCATCCTCATCACCATCATTGTCATCATCCACATCACCATCATTGTCATCATCATCATCATCATCATGACCAACATTGTTCATCATCATAACCACCAACATTGTTCATCATCATCAGCAGCAGCAGCATCCTCATCCTCATCCTCATCATCATCACCATCTTTGTTCATCATCACCATCATTGTTCATCATCATCCTCATCATCGTCATTATCGTCATCATCATATTCATCATCATCACCATCATTGTTCATCGTCATAGTCATCTTCATAGTCATCATCATCCTCATCCTCATCAGCATCAGCTTCATCATCATCCTCATCATCATCTTCATCTTCGTCACCATCATTGTTCATCATCATAGTCATCTCCATATTCATCATCATCATCATCATCATCATCATCATCATCATGTTTGTCATCAAAATCATTATCCTCATCATCGTAATCATCATCATCATCATTATCATCATCACCACCATCATTTTTCATCATCATAGTCATTATCATCCTCCTCCTCCTCATCATCATCGTCATCAACATCATCATTGTCATCAAAATCATCATCATCATCCCCGTCCTCATCATCATCATCATCATCATCCTCATCATCATCATCATCCCCGTCCTCATCATCATCATCATCATCATCACTGTCATTATTCATAATCATCATCATAGTCATCATCCTCATCAGCATCATAGTCATCATCCTCCTCCTCCTCATCATCATTCCATTGCAAATGCTTGAAAATAAAATCAAAGAAAAGTTTTAACTAAACCTATCATCATCATCATCAATGTTCCTCATCATCGTCATCATCGTCATCATCCTCGTCCTCATCCTCATCCTCATCATCATCACCATCATTGTTCATCATCATTGTCATCATCATCATCATCAACATCGTCGTCACCATCCTCATCCTCTTCATCATCATAGTCATCATCCTCATCATCATCATTTTGATCATCCTCATCATCATCATCATCATCATCACCAACATTGTTCGTGATCGTGATCATCCTCATCCTCATCCTCCTCTTCCTCCTCCTTCTACTCATCATCCTCATCATGATCATGATCATCACCATCATTGTTCACCACCATCATCATCATCGTCATCATCATCATCATCATCATCCTCCTCCTCATCATCATCATCATAGTCATCATCATCATCATCAACATTGTCATCATAATCCTCCTCATCATTGTTCATCATCATCATTCCATTGCAAATGCTTGAAAATAAAATCAAAGTAGAGTTTCAACTAAACTTATCATCATAATCATCATCATTGTTCCTCATCATCGTCATCATCATCATCATCCTCGTCCCCATCTTCATCATCATGATCATCACCATCATTGTTCATCATCATTATCAGGGTCATCCTCATCCTCATCCTCATCATCATCATCGTAGTCATCATCCTAATCATCGTCATTGAAATCATCCTTATCATCATCATCACAATCATCATCTTCATCATCATCATCATCACCACCACTGCTCCTCATCATTGTCAGCATCGTCATCATCCTCGTCATCATCTTCATAGTCATCATCCTCCTCCTCATCATCATCATCATTATCATCACAATTATTTTTCATCATCATAGTCATTATCATCCTCATCATCACCATCATCATCGTCATCAACATCATCATCCTCATCATCGTAATCACCATGATCATCATAATCATCGTCATCATCCTCCTCCTCCTCTTCCTCCTCATCATCATCGTCCTCATCATCCTTGTCCTCCTCCTCATTATCATCATCACCATCATTGATCATCATCATCATCATCCTCATCATCATCCTCATCATCATCCTCATCATCATCATTGTCCATCGTCATCATTCCATTGCAAATGCTTGAAAACAAAATCAAAGCAAAGTTTCAACTAAAACTATCATCATCATCATTGTTCCTCATCATCGTCATCATCATCATCATCATCATCATCATCCTCATCATCATCGTCATGATCATCATCATCATGACCATCATTGTTCATCATCATTTTCATCATCATCATCATCATTATTGTCATCATCCTCATCATCATCATCATCACCAACATTGTTCATCATCGTCATCATCACCATCCTCCTCCTCCTCATCATCATCCTCATCATAATCGTCATCATCACCATCATTGTTCACCATCATCATCATCATCTTCATCACCACCATCATCATCATCATCATCCTTATCATGATCATAGTCATCATCCTCATCATCATCATTGGCATCCTCCTCCTCCTCCTCATCATCATTCCATTGCAAACATTGGAAAATAAAATCAAAGCAAAGTTTCAAATAAAACTATCATCATCATCATCATCCTCATCCGCATCCTCATCATCATTATCATCACCATCATTGTTCATCATCATTGTCATCTTCATCATCATCCTCATCCTCATCATCATCATCATAGTCATCATCCTGATCATCGTCATTGAAATTATCCTTATCATCGTCATCATCACAATCACCGTCATCATCATCATCAGTGTTCCTCATCATCGTCAGCATCGTCATCATCATCCTCATCATCATCATCATCTTCGTCATCAACATGATCATCCTCATCATCGTAATCATCAGCATCATCATAATCATAATCACTGTCATCATAGTAATAGTCATCATGATCATCATCCTCATCATCATCACCATCATCACCATCATTGTTCATTATCATAGTCATTATCACCCTCATCATCATAATCATCGTCATCATCAACATCATCATCCTCATCATCGTAATCATGATTATCATCATCATAATCATTGTCATCATACTCATAGTCATCATGATCCTCATCCTCATCATCATCGCCATCATTGTTCATGATCATCATTGTCAGCATCCTCCCCATCATCATCATAGTCATCATCCTCATCATCATCATAGTCATCATCCTCCTCATCATCATCATAGTCCTCATCCTCCTCATCATCATTGTCATCATCCTTCTCATCATCATCATAGTCGTCATCCTCCTCCTCATCATCATAGTCATCATCCTTATCATCATCATCACCATCATCCTCCTCATCATCATCATAGTCATCATCCTTATCTGATCATCATTGTCATCATCCTCCTCCTCATCATCATCATTCCAGTGCTATTACTTCAAAATAAAATTGAAACAAAGTGTTTACTTAACAAATGCGCGCACACGTCCCTAACGCATACGCACATAGTGCGAATGCCCTTTTAGTGCCTGCAAACCTATAGAGAATGATCACGCTTCTGGTGCGTGCGTGTTATGTTTTAAACTACGTGCACGCGTGATTTAAATTTAGAATTTTTGTGGCACCTTTTTTTCCAACCAACGTGTTGGATGACTTGGCTACTTTAGTTTTAGGTTCGGGTTGCCCAACCAAGTGGTTTGGACTATCTTATGACATAAAAACTTGTTTTGTACCACTTCTCCTATTTCATGCATGATTTTCCATATGTCAAGCTTGTCCACTGTTAATGAAAATTCACACACTTGTGTAACGCTTTCTGTAGATTCTGAATATATAATTTTTATTTAAATCTATTTAAATCTGTAACTCTTTCTGTAGATTCTAAATATATAATTTTTTATTTAATTTTAAATGGACTAACGTCAATCTAACACAAAAGGTAGGCTATTTGCTTCGGCTATAACTTTGTATTCCCTCACCTATTTAAAAAATAGAAAAGAAACCGCACAAGAAGACACAAAGACCTACATCCTAAAAACAAATATCATTCATTGACTATGTTAAGACCAACATGTGGTGGACCAACGCTCAACCTTGTCATTTCAGGGCATCACTGACTTCCTTAATTTGAAAAATAAAAAATATAACACAAATAAATATGAAAAAATAATGTTGCACTAGACACACCTGTTATCTACAACTCTATATAATTTTTTTCACAAAATTCCACCATTTGCATACCAAACTAGTGGACCAATGCAAGCATATTCATTATTTTTTGGGAAAAATATAACATACCAACCTTAGAAGAACCTCATTTTTGGGGATTTATGCTTAGTTTCCATAAATATAAGTTATATATTCCGGAAGGCAATCCGATTGTCCACATTTCATATTCTATCACCATATTCCAAAAAGTTGTGTAGGTACCTCTAATATTTCTTTTTGACGTTCATATTTATGTTTTTCCAGAAGTCCATTGCAACGAACGCATCATAAGTCACCAGCATTAGCTTGCACTATCCCCCCTATATCCATCGAGGAGAGGTGATTACTTCTAGCATTCAGACTATGTACCTTCACAGGGTCTTCACTTGGTGAAACCATGTCATACCGCCTTCGTTCATGGGATATTAAAGAATACCTATAATTTCACTTGATATTGATAATTACTCACAAAAATACTCTTGTTGAACCCCCCTCACAATACAGATTTCCAATTCAAAAAACCATATTTTTACAATATATTCCTTATTTTTACTATAAACCCCCTTTTATACCCCCCCCACCAATACCTATAAACCCCGCAAACCCTATTCCTCACCCAGCCCAATACCTAAAATATATTGACTTTATTTTTCACTATTAAAAACCTCCCTTTATGATTTAACGTGAAAAGATATTGCTCAACAAGGTGAATCACCCGTGTGTACCTTAACAATAATCTCGAAATCAAATCCTTGTAAGAGTGAGAGCCATCGACAAATATTGCTACCAAACACAAATTTATTGACCAAATACTTCAAAGTAGAATAGTTTGTGAACATTTTGAAATGGCCACCTAATAAATAGTGGAGAAACTTTTGTAATGCACAAACCATGGAAATCCCCTGACTCTATGTCGTAATATAGTTATTTTCTATGGTTGACAACTTACTACTAGAAAATGCAATCAGATTGTTAATGGACCCTTCTCTTGATTGTGCAAGTAATGCACCAAGAGAAACTGACGATGCCTCTACATGGACATCAAATTCTTTATGCCAATCTGGAAAAACCAGAATGGGAACACAAATAATTTTTTCTTTCAGGGTGTCAAGGCTCTTCTAATAGTCCTCGTTCCATTTGAACTTTGTATCTTTATTTAGCAACTTCTCCATTGGATCCAGAATTTTAGCATAACCCCAAATAGATTTGCAATACTATAATGTATGTGGAAATGTAGTTTTTAACTACTTAACCGATGTCAGTGGAGGTAAATACATAATGATAGCAATCTTAGTTGGATACATCAGCATTCCTTTTTTGAAGACAACATGACCCAACAATATTCCAAATGGTGTACAAAAAATAAATTTCTTCAAATTTAAATAAATATGGACTTGTCTGCACCATTCTAACATTAATATGAGACTTTCAATGTGATTCTTAATCAACCCATACATAGTCTACACATCAAAGTATACGTCTCAAAAATTTTGAATGAATTCTTTAAATGCAACAACAACTATCCTAGAAAATATAATCAGGGAATTATTAACACCAAATAGAATTACAGTATACTAAAAACAACCCCACCCTCTCGCAAAGGTGGTTTTATGTTGATGTTCTTTTGTAATCCTTATTTGATGATATCTCAGAAATTCGTTATTGAATGAATATATTTCTTGAACTCTAATGCTTTCTAGAACTTGATCTATAAAAGGTGTAGGAAAAGGATGATGCAGGCATGCATCATTCAATTTATGTGAGTCGACACAAATGTGTACTTTAATAGTCTTCTTGTCTTGTACAACCATGCGACTCAACCACTCTAAATTTTTAACGGGATAGATGATACCCACCTCCAGCACTTTGTTTTCCTCTTCCATTACTTTTTATTTATACCTTGGATTTAATCAATACAGTCTCTGCTATACTAGTTTAGCATCCGATTTTAATGCAATCTTCATCTCACCCAAGTCTCCAACAATTTATCTCATTAAAGAATTTTTTTTAGCAAAACAAATCTTGGAATTCATGCAATAGGTTTGTATACTTTCCAATAGTCTCCTCATCCTAGTAATCACCAGTATTTGCAAACATAGTGTTATGAAGAGAGCCAATATTTACCTTTTTAATCGTCAATGGCTTCAAGAATTTGTCAAATGACATACCAGGTCCCTCCAATGCTCATCTTCCCTCTAATTCTGGAATATTATTTAT
The DNA here is from genome assembly GCA_001517045.1 of Pseudotsuga menziesii. NCBI lineage: Eukaryota > Viridiplantae > Streptophyta > Pinopsida > Pinales > Pinaceae > Pseudotsuga > Pseudotsuga menziesii. The sequence continues at coordinate 193,547 of LPNX010561084.1, forward strand.
ATCTTTGGCATCATCATCCTCAGTTTCTTTGGAAATTTTGTAACACTCCATTAGGTTCTTCATGGTCACAATCCACTGCGGAAGACTTGATACTGGTACTAAAATTTCCTAAAAAAATTGACCTTAATCACTTGAAGATATACATCTATCAATGGAATTTAATCCACATAACTAAATACATGTTTGAAACTATTGGCAAGCTCATCCTATTTTGTAGTTCCTTGTCGGAGCTCAAGCAACATATAATACCAGTTCATTGGTATTATATGTAGTGTCTATATGGATATATGCACCATATCTAGCAATCTTTGATGTTGTGACCAAACTGTGATAGATTATTTATGAACAACTGACCACCTCACTGGACTAGCTTTCTGTGAAGGGTCAAGGGAAATTAGTCATTTTTTTGGTACCTTGACATTCAAACTCTACAACAAATGTATCAAGGTTAATAAATCCTTCATAGGTAGGAAAATAACATACCTCTTTGCCAACCAATCTTAGGGTCTTTATGATCAAAGAAAATCTGCATCAACACCTCATGTAACCGGTTCTACCAATTTTCCAGTGATTGCCTTGAATCAGAGGAACACGATATGAAACTTTTCCAACTGAACTTATGATTGGCTATTCTATTAATTTAATCATCCAATCAGGAATAAATATTGTAGATATTATCTAGGTATCCTTCATGATATTCTCGTTGCACAAGTTCTGCGTACCACTGTACTTTAAATGGATCCAATGGTGCAACTAATCTCATCTCTAAATCCTCAAACAACAGTATCCTCTTCTTGAAATTGATGATGGTCAGATTCTCAATTCCACATTGTATACCCAAGAGTACATGGTATGAATTAGTGTCATCAAGAATTTCTATTACTTCAAAATATTCATAAGTTGATAGCCCCTCCACTTCAATAGGGACTCTCGCCATCTGTCTAATTGGTATAATTGTCAATTGACTTTCCAACTGCAATTGGACTAGATAACAGACTAATTTGAGATTCCCCTTGCTTTCCCATGTTTTCTTAGTCAAAATATTAACATCTGAGCCCGGGTATGATATAATCAAATACATATCATAATCCCCAATTTGGGTGTTCATTCATAGTTCTCGTTTAGTATTTCTTCTGTTATGAATGTGCTTTATAGATTTTTCTTGTCGAATATTTTCTTCTAGTTCTTATAACCAACTAGATAATTTGACCAATTTATTTTCATCCTTAACTAAATCTAAACAACTCTTTAAGAAATTACTTAGAGTGATTACCTTTCTTGTTGACTTCTTTGAGATGGACCGGTCAAAGAAGGGCATCATGTCATGCACAGGCCCTTGTTCAAATGTTGGAGGAGCATTTGAAGTTGAAGCTCCATTACATCTTCTCATAAATTCATCAAGTTCCTTAAATAATAACCCTTTCTCTTTCTGTACATCAAAGGGTACCTTTCTTCGAGATTGTGGTTAGAATTCAAGTCTTGTACATGACTCGATATATATTCTCTTGTTGCAACCTATACTCTAGTAACAATAGCGAAAGTTAGTGTCTTATCTCTTACTCCAACTGTAATGTTTTGAACATTGTAGTTTGCATTCTAAAGCTGGTTTTGATTCTAGTTTTTTTTTTCTTGCCACTTCACAATGAACTGTGAAGAATCTTGAATGGCGTGACCCAACACTTTATAATAGGAACATGTCGTAGTGGGATTCTAGAAGTCTTTGACATAATGTCCTCATTGGTTGCAATTACAATAAATTAATTGACCGATACCTCGATCAAATCTTACTCATCCACACTCATGGAATCCACCCCATGCTTGATTAAACTATGTATTTTCTCTTTCATCTTGGATTTGCTCATCACCATTCTTCAAATAAGTATCAACTATACATTATTGGATGAACTAATATAGGCTCAACAGTTTTTTTCATCATGCTCACTAGATTGACCTAACTTACAATAGAGAATTGCATGGGTACTTATCATTTGATGAATATACAAACATTATTTTGATCGATGGCCTTCTCTATGACAAACCCTACACCATGGCATACTTGATTGACTGAGTGGGTTCGATGCTCCAGTGTCCAAATATTCATGAAAATTTGGACACTGATCCTTGTGATATCCCTTCATTTTACATCTTCTACACCAGATCTCTTCACAAACCTCCTTTCCTTTATTTATATCTTGAATTTGCAATGTCATATTAGAAAATTGTGACTAAATCTAAACCTTCCCTGCACTAGTTTCTCAAACCAGTGAAGCTTCCAACTTCATATCAAACTATAATACCTCAGATTGAGACACAATATTTGGCTACATTAAGAGTACTCGGATATGTGATAGTAAAGTAGCTATAAACCATTCCTTACATTGTACATCAAACATGTCAGAAACTCACCTTAACCATCAAAGTTTTGAATCTTTAGTCGATGTCCCACACTAATTTATTATGTGACTATTTGATCTCCTTTATATTCATGATGCACTGTGACTTGGACTTCAACTTCTTAAACTAATTGGTCAATTTGTCCTTGTCTGATTAAGAGGAAACACTAGAGAGGAAATATCATATCACGTCTATGCCTCTTAAATAAACATTAAACAAGATGCAAATCGATATAAGTAGAACACAAAGAAACAAAATAATAATTATTTTGTGAGATTAATTTGAAATATATTAAACATAATAGACACACAAACGATGATGATAATAATGATTAAATTCTTTTGAGACAAACTTTGATCTATGGAGCCATAATATAAGAGAAATTAATTATTTGGTTTGCTTTAAAATTGGGTTCCTATGCTTAAAATGCTTGAAGAGAAGCTTTCTTGGCTCACTATAGTTTTGGAAAGTCAGGAGTTTAAAAAGGTTTGTATTGCAGCAAACACTATGACAGTGACATCTAATGTCGGTGTAAGAAGGAAAATAAAAAGTGATTTTGATCATCAACGCTAAGAGACTCACAAAGATGGCAAATCTTATTTCTGTTCTTAAGTTCTTGCAATGGTTTGTTTGAGATGTGGTTTTCGGGAGTAATGCAGTAGCCATTTATGATGTCGATGCTTCAAACATGAAGTGAGATTCATCTTCAATACAATGAACCATGTTTGAGGTGTACAAGGTGAAGAAAAATTAATATGAACCATGTTTGAGGAGTACAAGATCAAGAAAAATTAATATAGAAATAGTGTAACCAATTCACTCTGAGAGAAACATGTTGGTAAAAAGACCCTAAAAGACTAATAACAATTCTAAAAAATCCTAAGGAAACCAAAAGTTAAAACAGACTCTTTTAATTCTAGGTTATTATATAATTAAATAAATATCAAATCTAATGATTATTGTTATATTTCAAATTTTAATCTTTATCCTATAAATATAGATATATTAGTAATAACTAATTATTAGATCAAAATTGTTACAAAACTTAATCTAGCTAAGTAAGTTAGTAAACTAATTAATTAGTTAGTTAGTTAATATAACTAAATAACAAATTAATTAATTATATTTATTACATGACTAAAGTAATGTCAATTTTAAAGGATTTAAATTTTATAAAACATACAAAGTTAATCAAACCCTAAAATAAAAGAATAAAAGAGAGAAGGGGGAAAAAAGAGAAGGGAAAATAATTCCCTACTTAAATATTTGTTGGAGTTGGTAGAGGTAGGAATCCTAAATGGCTACTGCATTACTCTCGGAAACCACATCTTCCCACATTGTTTTACGAATTGACCAACGCCCTACTTTGTTATGGTACTCATGATAGTTCATTCTTACCTTGGCTATATTAATTTTCTTCTTTGAGCTACAGTTAATACAGGGAGATACTTATGATCTTCTAGATTAGGGTTAATGACCCCCGTATAGTATATTAATTTTTTTTAACCTATAAATCTTTCTCACACCACATTTTCTCTTTAGAATTAGTTGTAATAAATTTTTTTTACATTATTGGTATTCTGCAAAATATCATTTTCATCAATGCCCTAATGGTTTAACCAATCCATGTTCTCTTTACACCATATTCGCTTGAGGAGTAGGTGTTTTGACCTACAAATTTTAGGAATTCTCTCGTCTCCCATGTAATTTATCTCGTGCTTGTACATTAGGTACCTAGTCATATCCATGCTCTTGATGGGGGAAAGAACTACTTCTAGAAGGAGAATACAATAGAGAATATTTATAAAACGTTTTTCTATTTTCCCAATGTTTATCCAAGCTCTCTAGAAATGATGCAACCCCATATTTCACAACCCTATAAGATAATGTGAATGAAAATATTTCACACATGACCTTCTTTTTATCCCACAACACATATATGACTTTGAAAGGCATTATATGCAGATGCAGATATTTTAATTTACGCATAAGGGTTTTTGGAGATAGTAATCTAAATGATAGTTACAGTATCACATTTCTTTAATTTATTAGTAATATCTATAATATGAACTATGAAAAGATGGATCTTCAACATGGTGTTGGTCCTTGTTGGAAAGCACCAACATGTATCCAATTTCTTCATGGTAAATTTTTTTATCTTAAATATTTTACACACCAAGAAATAATTATCTTTCTGTGGCTGATATTCTATTGATCTTCAATTGATTTAAACAAATATTCTTAAATTTTTTAGAGATGAAGACAAAAATATCTTTAAGTGAAAGATATTTTACAATTGATCATTAATTGATTTAAATAATTGTAATAGTTAATTTAATTTTGTTTTTGTTAGCTACCTCACAAAGGCACACATTCAAATGCATAATACATAACCAATAACATGGATTTATGAATGACCACACAATATTTTTCATTAAGGTATGTAGATATAAATACTTGCGAGATCTATGGCTCTTGGGTTTGAACTTTCCAAGTCATCTCTTATAATCCCTCACAAATATTCATATTCCAACCATAACGAATTAGACTCCAGCAAATTCCCCTTAATCTGCACGGGTGTATATGAGTCCAAGAATAGATAGGTGAAATATCAAGAAGGCCCACTGCACAAGGTTGAACATATCAAACTTGACAATATGAGTTTGCTAAGTAATCTAGAAGAAGTTGATGTCTCATACTAAGTAGAAGTTCTCTATGCAATGGTCATTTTGGATAACCACCAACCAAAGGGAGTTAGAAGAATATAAAGTCTTCTAATACATGGGTGGCTTAATCTTAGCACATACTCTCAATCTCAACAACTATAAACTAATGAACTATGAAGGTTGTTTAGTCTGACCACAAATTGTGGAGCTTGTCTTGAAGGCTTGAAGGTTCCTATAAAATGCCCAAAGGGTAGCATAAGTTGTCTGTCTTCTACCAAATGAGTGGTTTTAAGTTGAACACAGACTCTAAATATTGGGAACATCTCTCTCTTATAGGTTCTCTAGTGGAACATTTTGAAGGTTAGTAGAAAATGATACGATATTATAGTTAATGGACAACCATTCCTCTCTCTCTCTAGCTCTTGCTATAGCTCTGACTATGGAAATATCGAGGCTCTAGATTTGATGCAATATCACTTGTTCCTTCTCACTTATTATTGCTTGTCTTTTTTTACTATTCATCATTCCCCCACATCAAGTAAAACTTTGAGGAGAAGAGGACGTATCAATTGAAATATGTGTCAATAATCATGAATGAACATTCTAGTGTGACATATATATCTTCTTGGTTGCTGAATATCATTTACAGGAAGCAATTAATCCATAATGAACCTTCTATCTTGCAATTTTCTTCGTAATGAAGCATCTTTCTTATGATTGTGTATGATTTCTACAATGCTTAGAAAGGTGAAGATGAAAATAATGAATTTTTAAGTGGCCAAGTCGATCATAGTTTTTTCATGTCGAAATATGAACTAATGTGGAATAAGGTGGATTCTTCTTATTGAATTCAACCCTCTGAAACTCGATAGGCTTGTAGAAGTAAAAAAATGTGAACTACCACTTACTTATCCTATCCAATACGGTGCGTATTATGTCTTATTTATTATGAAGGTATAATTATAGGATTGGGAGGAAAAAGGAGAACCTCTATATGCATAATTTCATCTTCATTTTCTTTCTCTTCTAACAGGGTGCCACTAATTTTCTAATTTGATTTTTAAGTGGTGTCATTATGTGGAGACTACAGAACAAAATCTTGAAAGTGATTTTTATGAACATGAATAGGTCAATAATGTATCTATTATTTTCTGAGTTGTTACTTAAGCTATAAAAATTCAAGTGATTCATTTGAATCTTCCACACAGTCTCGAATGTGAGTGAGTGTATTATTTTCGATCATGACAGTGTTATCGATAGTGGAAAAAAATAGTGTTTAGTAACTTTATAAGGCCATTTAATATTTCTATTAATAAATTAAAGAATCACTCAAATGGAGAATGGATTCTTTCAGCCTCTCCTTTTTACAAATAAATTCAACAATTGTAGTACTAGTAATTCACTAACTAAGAATACATGGCACGTAAAATGTGATTTCAACAATTATGTACTTATAGTTTTATGTATTGATTAGATCCCACTGTTTGAGCCTTTATCCCCATTTGTATATTGAGACATTGATACCAACATGGATATGCTCACCTCGTCCATATGTATGTCTAATATTGTATGTAACTAATCCATTTTGAGAAGTAATACAAACCAAAAGTCATGCATTTTAGATGAGGAAACCCTGACTCTTCCACGGTTCCCACCATTTTACCCACCATTGTCACCATATCTCTCTTGATCCTATTATGTGTGTCATCCATACGATGAGCCCCTATCCTCACACATCAAGGGGCAATCTGTTAACACCAAAAAAACTTCATTTATCTCTGTATGGTCCAAACCATAATTATACATCATAATCCCACCATTATTTCCTCCATTTGGATATTCACAACTAAAATTCCACCAAATAAATATTATTATTCCTACCCCCATAAATGAAGGGAAGTTAAGAATTTATTGTGACTTATCACCACTCTCTCCAAAAAGGACAGAAAACACCTAAAATAAGAATGGGTCAAAAACCATGGACAAATACCATGCACAATAAAATACCATGGGTCAGAAAACCTTGGATCCTCTTATAAATTCATTGTGAAGGTCTCCCCATAAACATTACATTATTACATTCTTGAATTTCAATACGGTTTTCATTACATCCCTTCCTTTTTCCATCACATCCTTTAGCCACACTATCCCATGTTGCACGTCGAGAACACATGGACACCAAGATCATGGGAAGCCTACAGATCACTTCCTCAAATAGTTGCAATGGCCCATTTTAAAGGTATCTTTTATTTTGTTGCATTAGTTAAATTAAAAATTGTTGTTGTTGTTATCGTTTGTTATTGCAAGTGAGGCTGAGAAATCCCTCGTACCATGAACTCTACCCTATGATCCAGATGATCAAGGGTAGGTTCTTTTGCACATAGGAGGGGAGAAATCTCCACTACAAAATTATTGAACTAATTTGCATTACTTGTGAAAATACAGGTTTGAAAATAAATAATATTAAAGACATGTAAGTAGATATGTAAAGGAAAGCAAGAAAAGATGGAAAAATATAATTGCAAAAAAGAAAAGTAAAAATAGAGTTTTGGAAGGTACTAACACCAAGGATGGGTTTATTTTTAAATGGGGAGGATGCAATATCCCTCCTCTGCACCCCTATATTTGTAATGAAAAGTGAAATTTTATACATGCTTGTGGCAAAGATCTCAAGAAAAGGATCCACAAGTAAAATTCTATAAGTATGAGTATGAATTTATAAGTTGTACTGTGAACTGTAGATTTATGAAACTAAATACTTGTCTTGTCAAAATAAATTGGGACATATAATCTAATAGGAGAAGTGGTTTATTAATTAAGTTTCCATGAGTGGATGACGAGTGTCATCTTGGTCCTGGAATTAAAAAAAAAAAAAAAAAAAAACTAAGATGCTACTTGAGTTTATAAGTGTCACATAAAAAATGATTAAATGATAGTTCTAGGCAGGGAGACCAAAGAAACCACTAGTCATCATAAGGAAGAAACAAGTTAATATGACATAACTAAAAGCTTAAGGCTAACTAGTGTTATGATATTAAGTAAAATCACGAAGTTACAGAGACGCCATTGATATCCTATCCTCGAAAAAGGATGCCAAGATGCAGGATCAACCTTGTACATAGGAACAAGTTAAGATCCCTTAAAAATTACTAATAAATAAGGAAACTAAGTATTATTATTATATGGAAACAAAATGCGATTAATAATTATATTAAGTAGTTTTAGGTGCTCATGGAAATCACCATGCAATATGTTGCATATAAAACAAAGTGAAATAATTATTTACTTTTTAAAAATTATGATAAAAAATAAAGAAAAAAAAAATTGGATGGATAGTAGTAATTGATGCATGGATAATTCCTAGTTAATGCATGGATAACTACCCATTGATGAATGCATAACCAATGGTTAACGACGATAACCATTAGTTGAGATAAGTTAATATTAAGTTAATCTTTAAGTTAAATAGTTAAAGATTGATAAATTTAAATCTACTTAGTTGAGTGAGCTATGGTAAAATTAGGGATTAATTATCTTAAGAGTAAAATTAACTTAATATGATTGTCTTGAGATTAAAATGATACACTAGTAGAGTTAAATTAGGATTTACTATCTTAGGATAGTTAGCTATGAAGTTGGATAATGTTAATCAAGTTATGTTAAAGTTAAGAAAATATTTATCTTAAAGGCTAATGAATTAATTGGCTAAATTAAAGTTATTTAGAAGTTGACTAGTTATGTTAGCTAAGTTTTGTTAGCCAATATAAGTTAGTTGTGGATAAATTAACCTAACTGAGAAGAGTTGGCTATATTTAAAAGGAAAATATATTTGAGATCACTAATGGATCATTACATAACAAAACTTTATTTTAGAGTCAATGGAAAACATTTTGGACACAAGTGCCACGGAGGGACTAGGTTTTTTGGTTCAGAGTCCTACTAATATTTTCCATTGAAGGATTGGTTAATATTCACTATTTCCCTAATGGTTTCCTTCCCAACCCTGGGATGGCCTCTTAGTGGATGGAATTCATGTCGATAAAATTGAACGATTGGTTGGGTGGAACGTCGATGTCAAGTTCTTAGTCACCCTTGGTTTTGCAAATCTACTTACAAATTGATGCCCTACTTGCTAAAATTTGGTTTCCCATACTTTTCCATTACATAGAATTTCATCCATAAGAAATGGAAAAAGAATGGGGTTCAATATTTACACTTCACATCAGTGATAAAAATCCTAGCCCATTCAAGGAGTTAAAACCTTTCCTAGCCCATCCAAGGGGCTAAACCCTTCCTAAAAGGGTAATTCAAAAAAGACCCTTAAAATAAATGAAAATTTTAGAAATCACTTATCATTTGTGAAGGACAACAAATTCTATAAAATTTCAAAAGAAGGGTTACATTTTCGACAACACATCAATATTTTCACTAGAAATTCGTTGTTTCTCAGTGAACCTTGTACCTTCTGGACATTATATGAGGATGGATGCGAACCATGAAAATGATTTATTGTTACTATTCCAATTTTTTCCTTTGGCATAGAAATACTAAAATAATTTGCACTCCTTTTGGCACTCATCTATTTCATGATGTAGTGTATTGGCATTCCAAAACATTAAATATATGACATAGATCACCCCTAGATAATTTTACCATCATATTAATGCACACGACATTGTTTACTTAGTGAAACATTCCCAAATAAAGTTGAACAACTTTTGTTTCTAAATCTTCACTTGAATTTATGGGTTATGAGAATTGTTTATCGTTATCGATAGGAGAATTGATGTAACATTTTGTACCATAATATTATGATATTCTTCAATCATAATAAATTCATTCTTTTTGTTATATTTTCATGTACTTTTGTCTTTGTAAAATAATAACAAAATTAGCCACACCTCATGGGTGTAAATTATAATTGTATTAGAGAGTTATAGTAAGATTAATTACACATGTGTGGCTTAGTAACAATTTTGAAAAACAAACAATAAGCATTGAATGAACCTAAGAAAATGTGGGCATCTCTAATTTTTCATGTTATATATCTCATCTCTTTAAAACCATGTAACGTGTTTATTTATAGTGATTTAATTGCATTTGTAACATTATGTGTTTTTCTATTAAATTTTCTTACATGGTTACAACGTTGATATCTAATATTTGCTTATTATTTAACCATGTTATTGGGAATTTGAATCACTCCTTTTGTAATCAATTGAATACCCATTAATATTACAATATATACTTAAATGGAAAGATCTAACTAATTATTAAATACATATATCTCAACAATCCATGAATGAATATTGTGCAAGTTTGGCCAGCTTCATCCTAAATATAATTCATAGATTTTTCTTTATTTTTCAGAAAACTATTTTAGTGATTCTTTTTAATACAAAATATCTATTAAGCTTAGTGAAATTTTCTTAATTACATATATTCTTAATTAATTTTAGAGATGAACTTTTACAAAGTGGGGCTTGTCGATTGAGCATTCAAAATTATGATTTTGTTCATTAATTTTCTGCACCAATCTATGAGGTAAGTTACAATGTGCACGGTTGGGTTGAATCATTCAGATTAGCCGTTTCTCCTTCAAAAAAACCAAGTCCCACACAAAAACATATAAATATTCACACAAAACACAATATACTCTCATGGAAAACTATTTAGATATTCTAAACCTTTCCATGAGAGAGTTAAACTGCTCTAATACCATATAAAAAAAGAGTAAACAGTGTTTTCACACACAAACCAAAACTATGTTTTACTGATCTATTACCATCAAACAAAATTACATATTCATACATCAATTTTTTCATTCAGAGAATTTTAACCAAATAGGAGATAAATTATCAAGAGAAATGAGAAAATATCTCAACCATAGCTACCAAATTTAGTCAAATCATGGCCATAAATAGGGAAATTTTGAAATCATATCTTTATGGTTAATTAACATATTTAATTCATTCAATCAGTTAGTCCAAAGTTTGGAATGGCTGCATTCTACTTGGCTAAATATCCGAAATTTCAAATGATTGCATGCTGCTTGGCTAAATCACTCATTTAAATTTGAAATTGATGGTGAATTGATGTCATTGTAAATAATGTTGAATTTCAAAAACCTGATACAAAATAGACTATGAATGAGTGTACTGTTAAGAAACCTTCCATAAGACACTCCTTACATAAGGTTACGTGTTTGAAACTCCATAGATGCTACTGCAGATGGTCCTAGAAAACTAGTGATTCGCGAGTTGTTTTGTATTTTAATTATATATTTTGAAACATAAGTGATGACTAACAGTTGAGGATGCAAAGTACATTGTACTCAATCTTTAATCATTCCTATATAGTCTGATCCATTTGTGTCTTTAAACTTTTCAATTGTTGGTTGAGTGTAGGGGGATTTTTAGGAATGTGTAATTAATTGTTAATCCCGTAATTGGAAGGTTCTCTCTTCATTTTGTGTTAATTGTTTTATACGCATTGTCTAAACTAGAAACAACCATAAATTAATAAGATTAATATGTTCGGAATACGCTGAAATGTATATATTTTAATTATTAATAGTTGTATAATAGTCAATCAAATATAACTACGATTAGAGTTGTCGTTATGCTAATAGTTGTAAAATTATTTAAGTTGAGCTAATATTTGTATCTAATACTCAATTTAAAAGTTAATATATCAGCCATTGCATTTCAAGTTAAAGTCATGATTGGATTCAAGTGAAGATAAAGTTGTGTCATCATTGCACTTAATCAAATAGTTGTAATTAATAATCGAATAGTTGTACGTCATCATGATTGGAGTTATTACCAAGTGGAAGTTGAAATTTATTTTTTCCAACTATCATGAACTGTACTTATCACATGTTAACTAAGGTATTTTTTATTTTATTTTTTAAATTATTAATTATGAGTTTTGCACGACACCCATAAAATCAATCAGGATAGTACACTTGTCTAATTTTTCTCATTCTCATCCATAGATAAAAAATCATAGATGGTAGTCCACCCCAAAATTCTAAGATATAAATGCATATCATTGTAATTTGTTAGATACCCAACTCCCAGATGGAGGATTTTATTCTGAGTTCAAACAATTTTATTAGGAGTTCGACTGTTACACTAGTGAACATTAGCTACATTCATAGATGCCAAATGTACTTAGACTAATCCTTAAGCTATTAGAGTTGAAGTTAAACCAATAGAGGTAGAATCATTGGAGTTAATCGAATATTTGTATCTAATAGTTAAACTAATAGTTATCCAATATAATCGTGATTAGAGGTGAAGTTAAGCTAATAGTTGTACAATCATTGGAGTTAAGCTAATAGTTGTATCTACTAGTTAATTTAAAAGTAAATATATCAACAATTGTAGTTTAAGTAAAAATCTTGTTTGAAGTTGAATTTAAGTTAATAGGTGTATCATCAATGAAGCTAAGCTCATAGTTTTATCTATTAATGGAATAGTCGTGTCTACTAGTTAATATATTTGAAAGTTCAAGTAAAAGTAATGATTCGAGTTGACATTAAGCTAATAGTTGTATCATCAATGGATTTAACCTCATAGTTGTATTTAGTAATCGAATAGTTGTATCTAATAATCGTATAGTTGATGTTGAAGTTTAAATTTTCCGACTATCACGAACTGTGATTGTCAAATGTTAACTAAGCTATTTTTTATTTTTTTGAAATTGTTAGTTATGAATTTTGGACCATTCCCATATCATATAATCAATCTGGACAATTCACTTGTCACATTATGATTATCCTCCGTAGATTAAAAAACATACCTGATAGTCAACCCCAAAATTCTAAGATATATGCACCTATAAGCGTCATAAGAAGTTTTCGCATTCTACTATAGAATTGGATGGAGTTCGAATCCAGCATAGAGGCACGAGATTGAACTCGTGGCATGTGATGCGTTGACAGAGCAGTCCTGGATGTGGACTTACGTAGCTTGCGTGTAGGAGTGGTGTTATGCAAGGATCAAATTTGAAGGGTATGGTCCTATTTCACTTTGAAGGGCTATGATATATTCAACCATTCAATGATGACATGTTAAAATAAATAGTTCATTTCATTTGAGAATGTAGTAATACATCAAAATTTCATGATATATTAAAATAAATGTAATCAAATTCCTCAATATAGTGACAATTGTTTTTTAATAAGTAATGGATAACCCAAGAAACCATATAGAATAAATTTTAGAAATGTAAAAAATAACCAGCAATATAAAGAAATCAATTGAAAACCATTTATAACCAATCAAGATTCACTTGCAAATTAGTAAAACTTCTAGCAAAAAAATCAAGGTTGGATTAAAATGAAATACACTCTATACAATTTCCATTGGACATAGTTATGGATAAATACAAAAGATGGAGTGAAACTAAAAAATATGTTCATGAATACCCAAACTATTATATTGAATTGTTGAACAATAAAAAAAACTTAACTCGTTTCCAATAAGAAGCAAATAAATACTTATAAAATAACACAACAAAAAAACTACTCTCGTGGTGCACATACCTGAAAAAGCATTTAACCACGGGAACAACCCAACCAATATTGAGATCTCCCGAGGGAGGGAGTCTCTTTATACATGTTTCTATCCATCAAAATCTATGAATTAAAGGAGATACATACTTCCCTATAAGAAATAATCATTAGCATTTAGATATAGTTTCTCTCTCTAGTGGAGATGTACACTTGTGTAGGTTAGTGGTGGACTAGTGGTTGTAGGAAATATGTGTACTTTATTTGCTCAGGAAAAACCCTTGGAGTATAAAGAGGGTATCATATCCTTATGAGTTAATAGGGAATGAAAGAGTGGGAGTAGCTTAAGAGAGGGTCAATGGTGAAGGTGGAAACAACTTGAACAAGGTTTCAACTCTATAGTGGAATCAACTTGATAAAGGGTGAAGAGTTGCTATGATTTGAAGTTGTAAATTTTGTAGGAATAGTTCAAGGTACCTATTCCTGTTGAATCATAATTCATAGGAAAAATTTCAAGCTTAATCAATCATGATTCTTACAAACATTTATTGTGATATCAAACTAGAAGGAAAATTTTCCTCTTATCACTTTTGGGGGCCTTTGAGAAGTACATTCATCTATGTTTCTATACTAATGGAGTCATTCAATATATATGGATGAACTCTTCTAGTCAAGTATCCATATCAATCATTCAAAAAACAAAAGAAAGAGGAATTGACCCACCAACTTGCTTACTACCATAAATATCCATGTCTCACTTCTCAACGACGAAATAAACACTGATCGAGAAGTGATCAAGGAACTTTGTCCAACACGAGCCTTGATAATTATGTACATTCACGTAACCAACTAGCTAACTCTGTCAAGTCTTTTTTGAAGCACGAAGTTACATGTAGCCTAGCATGAGCTCCCTCTCCCTGCTAAATTACTATAACTCTAGCATGTACTAAAAAATGAAACAAGGTAGAAATATGAAATTGAAATAGACTCAAGAATCAATGGTTATGGTGGATCGAGGAACAACCTATGTAGGTTCAACGAGTTTGTAAATTAGAATAATGATAAACACAATTTTAAATTTTAAATTACCAGTTAAGTTCCAAACTTTTAAGTTTCATGATCACATTTTCAAAATCCATTAGCCATTTGATTAAACACATTTCCAAATCCACTTTCATAATCACATTTCCAATTTCAATACCATTTGATTGAACATGGTTCTAAATCCATATCCCGTAATTCCAATTATTCAAATACATTAATTATAAAGCATTGTGAAAAATGATGAATTCTAATTCTAATTTCTTATCATGCAGTGCACAATTTAATTTGAGATTATGTGGTTGCATTCTCTATTAATACATTACTTATTCACCTTACACATATGTGTGCACATAGATTTGTTGGTATTTGAGAATGAATATTTGTCAATCTCCATTGAGTGTTTGAAGCATCTTTCCAATTGATTTCAACTATGATAGTCTATCGAAACACAATCATCATTAATGCATTTATTTGCTACTAGGATACCAACTTAATAGAGGTTATTATGAATTAATGCTTGGTGCTGAGGGTTTCTATGTGTGTCATAAGTAATTACTAATATAAACTTTAGGAAAAGAGTGGAATGGTATAGACTAATGGCATCTATGGACCAAATTTTTCAATATCATACAAATTCTCCATCAAATTTAACCTAGGAGAAAGAGTTATCAAATCACCTTATTTTGATATTTTTTCTCATTGGAATCCGTTCATTTTGGACAAGTTTTATAACAAAAAATTGGAACATAAATCCATATCAAAAGGGTGCTAACTCCCATGCATCACACATAATATTTTTAGAGTTTGGAAATATTGTTGTACCATTCTCCTCCATTAATATCATTAATATACAATCTCATTCCATTCTGTTCCAAGCCTCAGAACTCTCAAACTAGCAAGAGTTGATGAAATCATGAATCCAAGGGTAGTAATGCAACCACCTTGCATTATAACACAAGTCTCATCCAACAAGTGATAATTGTTGAATAGAATAAACTACATGTGGCTTTGCAAGCATGGTTTTGAAAATTTTGAACCCTAAAAGAACAAAAGGTCGTGTAGAATAATTTTGAAGGCTTGCACAATATCCTGATGGCTTCTAGCCTACAACTATGAAGAAAAATCCCATCTACAAATCCAAGAAAGGGAATATTATTACGAAAAGAAGATTAGTAATGAAAATGCAATCGTTCTATGATCCTAGGATTGCCAAATGCAACAATGCTGAAAATAAGAATTTAACTATCTAGACCATATTAATCCTATTAACAACAATGGCCTACATATGTGTAATCAGTACTAGTTTAATTGTATAGCTAGGTAGAGATCCAAACCACAAAATTATATTTTTAATCAATTTTATAAAACAATATAGGCCATTGCAAAGTGACATCATAGCAAAAAAAATCAACTATTGTGGTCTTGAAACTAATTAATAAACTTTAATAAAGAGCTTATATTTGAATAAAGACTCATTATAATGAATGAGCTTTCACTATTGACTTTATTGCTTTATTAGAGACTTGAGTTTCTTGCACAATTTTATCTAGGTATGAATTTAGATGAAGTTAATTGTATTTGCATCCATAAATTATCCATCCCAATGAAAATTAAGCTTCTTGTTATGGATGTTTTCATAGTGGGGCATTGAAAAACTAGATTGAAGAAACTACATCAAATGTGGCAATAACATTTAAACTTAAAATTTTAAATGTTTTAAAGTTTCATTGTGATTTAAATTTTGATAAATAATGCTAATGGAATGTGTGGCATGCTGGCTTCTAGTTCTTCCTTTATTGTTGAGCGGACATTTAAACTTAATTTTAAATGATTTAAAGTTTCATTGTGATTTAAATTTTGATAAATAAAATGTGTGACAGGTTCTTTTAGGATTCTGGACCTTTATTGTTTCCTAAACCTCCATTCTCAACCATCTAAAAATTTGATAAACAAAATTTAAAGTAGCACTTCATAGCAAAAACTGTTGTTCACTTCTATGAATAATAAAATAGGTCATGAAGAGCATTGAAGGCTTCAAATTTGAAGCCTAGGTGTGGAGCATGTGAGAGGCGATCCCAGCTGTCACCTCCGTAGGAAAAAGCCTTTCGGTGTAATGATACAAATATATGAAGGAAAGCCAATTGTTATTAAAAATTTAAATATGTGTACAATTCTCTTCCTAAGTTGGAAGGTATAATAAAATTAGTTAAAGTTCATAAGTTGTAAATAATTAAAGAAAAGAATCACGTGACAACATAGTTACTAAATACGGTGATAGAGAAAGCTAAATGGCATAGACGACATTTTTTTTTGGAGTTGACTAATTTCTAGTTTGGTTGGAATTGGGCAATATTATTTGTTCATAAAAATAAAATTGCATTTTTTTATTATAAAAATAAAAACATCCAAATTATACAATTCCAATCACTATAAACTATTTATTGAACCATTTCCACCAAAATTTGGCCAAACAACTTATCAAATTTTAAATGCAAATGTTCTAAATGTTCTGGAGTTTAACTTAATACCTTTTCTTTTATCACATTGATAGCATATCCATTTCTGCGACGAATCTTATCTTTACATTGAGCATATCCATTTATGCCACGAATATTATGTTTGACTAAAATATAAATAATTCTGTTGTTCTGGATTACTTCCATTATATTCAGTTAAAAATAAAGACAAAGTTACAGAAATATGCCCGACAATTCACAGAAGTTTTCGATTTTACTGGTTTTAGTAAATTATTCCGGTAGAGAACTAAATATGTCGGTCCTGATTTTCTATCTGTATGCACGTCTATATATAGAGAACACTGGCTTATCATGGATGACAGAAGGGAAGAGGAAGGAATTAGCGTAAGAATTAGAGCTCAGCTACAATAATGGGAAACAACAGCGGAAGTAATGGCATAGGTTCTATTTGGCAATCGCCAACTCCGTATTTGTTGGTGGGAGTTCTTACCATCATAGTCTTGGTGGCCATTGCCATGATAATTCTTGTCTTCTCCTACTCGAAGAAATCTGGTGGTGTCCATGCAGCAATTAATGAAACTCCAATTAGCTTTGGCGAGTCGATTGCAAACGATGTGATGAGTATGTCATCTTCTCACGATGATAAAGTGGAGGGAAAAGTGACTGTGATAATAGCCGGCGAAGAGATGCCAACATTCTTGGCTACCCCAGTGATGTTGTCAAATCCTTCTGGTGGAGACATTGCAGTCATTGTTTGCTAAGATATCTTATTGAACTGATGTTGGAATTTTTACAAGGTTAATAGGATGCAGGCTAAGATCTGTCGGTTATGAACTCTACACATAATTGCTCTTGATTTTCTGTTCTTGCAAACTTGCATGCTAGTGGGGAATTGTTTGATATAACAAGAGAACGTAGATTTTAATAAGAGTTATGGTACTGTAAAATGTAATAAATTTGGTTAATAGGGTGGTTTTTTTAGACATGTTCTGGCTTGGATTTTTAGTTGACTTTTTGCTTGACCTACCATTCATCAAATGAGAAGAAGTTTGTTGAAATTTCTAGTGGTGTGTGAGTTTTCTTTGATTCCTTGGGAATAACAGGAAAGTGGTTTTGGGCTTAAAAAAAACTATGTTACCATGTTACTCTAGACTGATTTTGTTCATTATATTCTATGGTTGGTAGTCTTTTGGATGGATTCTCTTGGGACATGTTCTGGCTTGGAGTTTTAGTTGATTTTTTGCTTGACCTACCATCCACCAAATGAAAAGAAGTTTGTTGAAATTTCCAGTGGTATTTGAGCTTTCTTTGATTCCTTAGGAATAACAGGAAAGTGGTTTTGGGTTTAAAAAAAAACTATGTTACTATGTTACTGTAAACTGATTTTGTTCATTATATTCTAGGTTAGGTTAGGTTTTTGACTGAATTTAAATGTATTATGAATTAATACATCATATTCACTCGCATATAGTTTGTATCCTTTCACATGTGCACATTCACCCCCATAAGTACAGATGGCAGCTTTATTACGGACACGATAAGAATTAAGCTTCAACTCGGCATTACTTATACAGGTCATAGTGCTAGAAAACCTATTCATGCAACTCAGCGTACTGCATTTTTATTTTTTTTAACTTTTTTGGAATCTACATAACGTTGTCTCTTCTCACTCAAAAGTAGTCACCTCTTCTCACTCAAAAGTAGTCACTGCAGTTTTATCGATAAGGCAAAGCTCGTAGCTGCAATTTGTGATTCTCGATCTTTGTTGAGACTCGTAAAACAATATTAGCTACATCTAATAGGGTTTCAAAATCATTGCAAGTTCTTATTCTCAATCTTTGGTGATACTCAGAAAAACAATATTAACCACGTCTAAGAGGGTTTCAAAATCATTAGATGTCCCCCTCTATGAAAAACTGCTTGTTAATAGCTTGTTCATCTGATCAGATTTGAGATTTTGTTTGAAAATAGCTTTTATTCATCAAGCAAAATCAACGAGTTTCCAAGACTCATCTTTATATTTATATTGTCATCGATTGTTTCCTTCCAATTTTATGCATTTCAACAAACAAAACGTATGCCGTAACCTGGTGTTCTGAAGATTGATCACATGAGAAGGAAATGAGTTTTCGAACATTTTTTATTACATTACCGTAGGCAGTGCGAGAGAATCATTTGTTGTATTAAAGAATGAGATTACTCCTGATTTTACTGTTCAGTATGCAAATGAGATTCCTCTTTCCTGTGAGAAGGTGTATATATATTAGAATTTTGGGGTGGACTACCATTTATGTTTTTTCATTTAAATATCAGACAAGTGTACTGTTCACATTTATTCTATGGGTGTCCTCCAAGATTAATAATTAGTAATTTGAAGAAAAATAGCTTAATTAACATGTGATAAGTATAGTTACTAATAGTTGTAAAAATTAAAATTAATCATCAACTATTTGATTATTTATACAACTACAACTTTTAGCTTAACTTCAGCACAGTTATACTGGATAACTATTAGCTTAACTATTAGAAACACTATTAGTTTAACTCCAATGATTTTACAACTCTTAGCTTAACTTCAACTCTGATCACTTACAAGGCTTAGTCCAAGTGCATTTGGCATCTAGGAGTCTAGCTAATGTGACTCATGTAAGTGTCTAACTCCTAATAAAATAGTTGGAACTCCTAATAAACTCCACCAAACTCCTAATAAACTCGAGGATCTAGTACAATTCATATTACATGTTTAGCTTTTCCATATAGATATAATTAGGTTTTTGATTCTTTCTAAATGAGGTTAAGGCTAACTCATAATTAACAATTTAAAAAAAATTAAAAATAGCTTAGTTAACATGTGATAAGTACAATTCATGATAGTTGGAAAAAACAAACGTTAACTTCAACTATTCGATTATTAGAGACAAGTATTAAATTATTAGGTTAAATACATTGATGATACAACTATTTGCTTAACTTCAACTCCAATCATGGCTTTTAGTTGAATTGCAATTGCCAATATATTAACTTTTAAATTAACTATTAGATACAACTATTAAGTTAACTCCAATTATTCTTCAGTGTTATATTGGTTAAATATTAGATTAACTCCAATGATTCTACAACTATTAGTTTAACTTCAACTCTAATCGTGGTTATATTGGATAACTATTAGATTGTTCCAATAGTGATATAACTATTAAAATAAATTTAGATGAACTCCATCTCTTAGGATGAGAGAAGTTGACCTTGATTGCAGTGAAACCATGCACCAAGAACAATCACTTAAGTAATGTGCAAATTATGTGAAAGTTGAACTTCATATGACAATTGGGAGTAGAGTTAATCTCCATAAGGCATAGTCTAAGCTTTATATTAACTTTCAAATTAACCATTAGATACAACTATTAGATTAAATCCAATGATGAGACCACTATGATCCTAGCTTCAACTAGGAGCTTAACAACCATAAATTAAGTTGTTGTTATGGGTCAGTGCAGGAAGATGAGGGACCTTTAAGATGCAATCCTAGTTTTCAAAAATAACATCATGTTACCAAAAAATATATCAACCGGAGCTTGACATAGCACTTGGTATGGTTCAACCCGAGCCTGACATGTCATGGAACATGTAGGATAGGAAGACAAATCGCGTACGCGTTATATAACTACAAAACGCGCTCATGATATGTAGTTATAAAATGCGTACACGATTTGTAAATCATACAAAAAAATATAAATACACAGTCCCGAACCCACGGCCCATTTTCACAATTAGGAACGCGAATTCGACGGGCCATTTGAGCGTTTGGAGCGAGACCACTGCTTGGGATTGTTGCAGGAGCTGATTCAGGTTGGGGGAGGAGATTTCACTCGTGCATTGTCATCCAACAAGGTAATTCAATCACCCAATGCATTTTTTTTGTCAATTTTTACCCTATAATTGTGTGACTTTAGATGTGTGATATTCAAATGCACTTCCCTCCTCTCTTTTTTAATTCTCAAAAGCATTACCTTATACACCTAGTAGAAGATATTGAAGAATGTGGTTAAAAGATGGAAATTTCTATTATTTGAACAAATCTCACGTTCAAATCCAAGAACTAAACTATCAATATAAATACATTGAACATTGAATTGAGTTTCACTTTATTATAAGCTAATGTTAAATTTAAATAGTGTCTTATGATTTCATTTGAGGTCTCACGCCCACACCATTGGTTGATTTCTATACCCTTGGTTGATTTTCTATTGGCATTCCTTGTTCCAACATGAACTCACCCTTGTATGAAATTGTTGGTGTTTCTAGATGTTACATGGTGTATTCATCTTTGTATGAAATGATTGGTGTTTTTTAGATGTTACATGGTGTATTCACCATATTTTTTGAAAAAATCAATATAACCAATGTTATGACCTGAGCTTGATTTTTAATTAGATTTGGTTTGAATTCTGAAGAGATGAAGTGGGTTTTACATTTAGTATATGAATTGTATTGTATATGGATAATATTTGTAGGTTGCAATCACAATTGAAGAAGGTTTCAGATTACTTATGTTATCAAAATTTGACATGATTGAATGAGTAGTTAGCAAAATTTATTTAGAGTTATTGCACATCATGTTGTTTAAGTTTATTTTGATATGTTTTACATTTATAATGTCATGATGTTTTGAGTAAAGACCATGTTAATGTTTTGAGTAAAGTCCATGATATTTTATTAGGTAAACACTATATATGTATGTGACTGGTTTGTTGTAGACAAAATTGGACTTGTGCTTAAGTAAGTTTTTCATATTTTGTTATGCATATTATTTTAAATGATAATATATAATTGTTGGTACCAACCCACTTATTGCAAAGGCATGTTAAACACAGTTTATTTTGATTGTGTTTCGCAAATTTTTGTTATCTAGCTTATGCTTTTGAATTAGTTATGTGGTGACATTTTATTTACTATTATATAGGTCTATGTGATGGTTGGATGTTGTGAAGATAATTGGATTTAGATGCATTTACATTTTCAATTTTGAAGAGATGTCATTATATACCATGTATACATTTCTAATTATTTTCTTATTGATTTTTTTATTGCAGTTGCGGCTATGGACCCCAATGCAGAAATATTGATTGAGCTTGCCCAGTTGAGAGGGTTGAGTACTGCTTTTAGTGGTGGTGACAAAATTCGACGTTCACTTGCATCCACTTTGGATGCAATTGTTGAGACCATCACATTGTCAAACAACGTACTATATGATATTACGTCATATAGAGAAAGAAAAAGGCGTGAGTATGCTGATGGGCTTAGCTATAATGTAATAAAAAAGTTGAAAATCACCAAAGAGCATATATTTTCATTGTTTAGGGACCCTC
Organism: Pseudotsuga menziesii; assembly: GCA_001517045.1. Lineage (NCBI taxonomy): Eukaryota > Viridiplantae > Streptophyta > Pinopsida > Pinales > Pinaceae > Pseudotsuga > Pseudotsuga menziesii. The sequence goes on from LPNX010561084.1 coordinate 216,012, forward strand.
GCACGGGGGAAATCCCAAATGCAAATAGGCCACATATCTCTATCGAGGGTGCACATATCAACCATTTGTTGATAACTGGATGGACAGATGGTATATGGTTTTTGATATGCCACCACACAACAACAGGGAAATCTCGTTGTACTTGCTTCGGAAGATGTATGCAGAGTTCGTGTTGGGAAAACACGTAAACTATTTTGATATATTTCATTTTCAGGGGATCGATGGGGGGATGCCACAAAACCGACCCAATGCCAGGCTTCGAGACGCTGATCTCCTTATCCCTGCACCTCGCAGGCAGTTTCCTGGGCCAGATGTCCCACCTGTACATCATGTTATTCCACAAACACGTGAGGCATTTTTGAGTTTGGCATGGGCTGTTCTTCGCCATAGCACTATGGTGCAGCATATGGGTGAGGAAGGGACAGATGTCCCTGGTGTGGTACATACACCAGGTCCTCATGGTACCAGACCATCTTGTAGTGCAGTACCACCCACTGGTGTAGGACCATCTACTGCAGGACCATCTACTAGTGCAGTACCATCAGCACATTCCCAATCTACTTTTGAGCCTCACGAGTGCACATCATGTGGTCGTCCATGCTATGGTATTTCGTCATATGTTGTCTTCAGTGGGTTTTTGAGTGATGTATGTATATGGTTAATTGTAATAAATTCTTCATTTATTTTCCTCTTTGTAGACATATGTATAGTTTGAGCTAATATATTAATTTTGTGAACTTGCAGTTGATGCTTTATGTCGGCAGTGATGCCCCAGAGTATCATGTTCCACACTCTACATAGGGGCAAGACATTCCATCCACTGATCCCGTATCTCACACCGAGGTAAACATTTTAAAATTTCAGTTTTTTAATACTTGTTAAATTGTTAATTTCCACATACTGTACATGTTAGTTCACTAATGTTATCTACGGTCTAATATTTACAATTATTAAACTTGCAGATGCCGGATCCTTCATGGGGGAAAGCAGCGATGGAGGTAGGATCCATGGTCGTATCGACCGAGGAAATATCTGGGCAAATGCCAGATCCTACACAAGGGGAAGCAGTGATGGAGGTAAACTTTTTAAACATTAAAAAAATGTCATTTTCTAAAGACATGTATGTTCGTTGAATCATCCATGTCTAGCTACATGAACTCTTGTTGACTATAGGCTGGTACCGAAACACCTAGACCATCTCTTGGAGTTGTATCTCCCCATAGGCCATATGTGAACAAGGGTCAAGTGTATATGAGACAGCCTACTCCTAGAAAGAGTGTAGTTGTCCGCGACCATGGAGATACTAATACCATGGTAATTTGTATATCCTTCGATGATATTTCTTGGTTAACTTGAAATCCAGTGCATAAAATATTTTGTTAGTGTTTGATTTGCATGTTTACTGTATCAGGAGCAAGAGGTTACTGTTGAAAACCTTGCAGGGATGGTTGATGTAGTAGTCAGTGCTGCATCTACAATGGCAACAAGTCACACAAAGGTACAACTATTTGAACATGATATAGACATAGTGTGTTATTGTTGTCTATTGTTTACTCATGCACATTTCTAACTATTTCAAGATTTGGTGATTGTAGCCACCACCACCGCCACCACCGCCAGGTCCTTCCCCCTCTGGTTCGACCATGGATGCGACCATCATTCATGTTCAACCAACAGCTCCATCTGCTACACAAGAAACCCAATCCCTTGAGGTGAGATTTCCATTAATGAACAATTGTTTCATGCAATGTCCATTAACATTTTCATAATTTTTGAGTTAATTTAGATATGGTATTTTATTGAGCTAATGTATTAGTACATAGTTAATTGAATTTAACAGTTGATATTTAATTTGCAGGATCTAGAGATGCACACTAGTCCTATAGTTGAGCCTACAGGATCACCCTCAAGAAAGAGCCAGAGGAAGCTTGAGTTTTGATGTGTCTTATGGGATATGTACATATCGATACATGTGTACATGTGGCTTGGATAGTTTTGGATACATGTACTTTTGGAGATATGTACATTGACATTTCACTTACATGTACATGTGGCTTGGGTAGTTTTTGATACATGTACATGTGGATTGGATAGTCTTGGATAGTTGTGGAGAGACATGTACTTCTGGTTACTTTTGGATATATATGTACTCTTCAATACTTTTGGATATATATGTACTTTTGGAGACATGTACATAATTGACATTTCAGTTATAAATGAATGATACATTTCACTTTGAATTTGTTCTTTGGTTTCCACATGTTCTTGTGTCAATCTATTGTATTGATTTGTGAGGATTATCTATTACTTATGAATGCACTATGTCAAAAGAAAAAAACTATTATATTTAAAGGTTTCAATGATCTCAATACATGCACACTAAAGTCACAGTTCTTGCTCGTGTAATTTAATAAATATAAGTGCAATACAATGTATTTCAAGGTTTCAATGAACTCACTACTTGGACACCAATTGGATATATCTAATTAAAAATTGTGAGTTTGGATTCATTAAATTACAAGTTAAGTCAATGCTCAAGTTTAATTTAATAAAACTAAGTGCAACACATGCTTTACATTTCATCAACAACCAACAACACTATTCAACAAACCTCATGCACCCAATGACTAATCCCTCAGAATTAAAGGAACTACAATAGAATCCAAAGAATGAGAACCAACTTTGTGAATCAACATGATTTGAAGCATAAGTCCATCAGATTTGAAAAAGTTCAGTTCGACATTAGATTGATTATGAATTGAGTTGTGACAGTAAGATAAGATTAGGGTTAGGATTAGGGTTTCCTTGGTAGGGTTATGGTAATGGGACATGCATGTTAAAAAATAAACCCTAGTTAGGGATAGGGTTTTCCAAGTGTTATCCCTAAAGTTGAACCTAGACTACAGGGGTTCAAGCTTAAGGAAATATTTGTTTACAGTGTACAAATCAATGAAATCAAACTGATATACAATCAAAGCTATGGAAAAAGTTACACCACTATCAATGTAACAGGTTGGTATAACATAAAGGCTGTGTGTAAAATCAAACAATCATTGAATAGCTAAACTAATATAAAACCAAGGCTGTCTGTACAAATCACACAATTATCACTACACATGCTGGTATATTATAAAAAGTATAAGAGAATCACAAAGTTATCAAAAAACTAGATTGGTATCATATAAGAAATATAAGAAAATCAAAACATTGTTGAAAATATAGGCTAGTGTAAAATCATAGCTGGAAGGTAATCCACAGGAAATGTATAACATAAGACCAAATGCACAGTTCAATATCAAGGTTACTATGATCATAAAGACAAGAATTAAAACTGCCTCTGTTTTCTACAGTGTAAGGATAATTGTATTTCCCAATAAGAATTAGTGCAATGGGATGTAATGGACCATATGCATAACAAAATTATCAAAAAAACCAATTCATAACATACAGAAGCAAATCATCATCATGTTTCATTCAAAAATAGAACCTGTACAGAAGCTGCATAAAGTCTATGTCATATAGGCAATGCTCCAAACAGGGCTTGCATTCTCCAAAATTGCCAACCTCCAGTCCTCTATTCGAGACCCCTTTTTATACAAAATATCTTATGCAAAAACTAAACTATAAGATCCTATATTCAAGGATCGAACCTCCTCCAAAATTGGGAAGTTAATCCCTTAAAAAAGTATTGAACTACAAGTGTCATACATGTGTCAAAAGGAACAACATAAGTTCAAAATCAAATAACAATCTAACTCCTAAAGGCTTATAGAAGCCTCTGCTAGTGTAGCTAGGTCACTAAGAACCTGTGAACGCTTCTAAAGTCTAGGAAATTCGGCATATTTATCCTTTTCCTTATTATGGGTGTTGACTTGTTCCAGCTGTCTTTGAATGGATTGCTTTTGCCTGAGAATATCCTTGGAAATCACCAGCAGCTTTTGGTACTCTGCTTCTTTGTCCTCCATGTCCTCACGGAGTCTTTTGTTAGCCACCATTAGTTTCTCATTTATGTCTTGCAAGTACTTTGTTTGTTCTTTATAGGTTTGCAGAGACCTCTTACATTGGCTTAGGTCTGGGGAGATTTCCAAATCTTATTCTCTCATGTGGCTTCCTTCTTCATGTAAACTTTTTGATACTAAACCTTCATCAAGATTTTCTTGCTTGTCTGTACAAAATACTGCTGGTATGGAGCCTGCTACACCCTGCATATCAATAAATTTTTCCATATCTTCACAGTACTGGTCCCTTGTTGTATGTATTGTTCCCTCACTACCAACATCTTCTATTACTACAACATCCCTTTCATCTTCCTGTGTTTTTCTTCCTTCAATCTGCATCTTTTTCCTCAGTCTGGTTCTTGGCTTCTCTACTTTGCATATAACTGTTTACACATTTTATTTTTTGAAGTTATGTTTTTCATCATATTACTGAGCTTCTCTAGGTTTTCATCTGTGCAGGCTATTTCAGGGATCAAGCTTTTGTGGACAGGTTTATCAACATCATTCTTTTCTTCATTCTCAACCTCTTGAACTATCTTTTTAGGGCTTGGTGCTTGCTGGTTAGCCTGATCCAACATTTTTTACCTTTCTCCTTAGGGTTGTCCCTAAACCCTAGTTCTGCTACCAGGGATGCCCATGTTGTTTTCTCCCTCTGTAATTGAGTTAGAATCAACAATTTGATCAATCCTTGGTGATAAACAGAACAGGCTGTATGGTGAGGGTGACCTTGGACCTTGGCTATCATATTTTGGATACTTTTAAGTAAATAAAACGGGAGATTTACCTGTGTATTTCCATTCATATGCATTAACAGTTTTAAATGGAATTTTAATATTCTATCATACCTGCCATCACAGGTAATGTAATTCTGTATCATCTCCAGAGGGATCCTCCATCCTGGTTTCATCTTACTAACATGCACCCCATTTTTCCAATCAAGCCTTTCACCTCCTAGGATCAAGAATTCACTGAAGTCTTCTTTAAAATATTGTTGCTTAAACCATTTTTCACCTTCTGCAGGAACACCTATGGCCTCAGCAACAGAGTCCTCATTGACTCTAATAGTTAGGCTTTGCAATTGAACCCTCTCATCTCTGTAATTTTCAATAAATAGCATGGTCATTTGTGAATGGTAACCCTGCAGTTTTTCACAAAAATTGAACCATCCAGACTTCTGCATAAGCTTGGCAGACCTGGGAAATTGTTTTATCCAGTTTGTATTACTTGGTTCCAGCCTACAAATGAAACCACCAGGTTTTGTTTTGACTATAACCTCTGGTTCTTCTTCACCGCTTCCTTTCGACATTTGAAACTTTAAAGGACTTTCAATTTTCAGTGTGTGGACTGACTAGGATTTAAATCTCAGACAAAAACATGTACACTTTGCTGCATTTACCTCTGTGGTAAGTCTTCACCTCATGCTAGCATCTAGCCTGTCAATAATGCACCTATGCCTATACTGATTCCAATTTGATTGATTTATAGGCTTGACTGAATGAAGATGATAGTAAAAATACAACCAAAAAGGTTCATAGGTATTACCCCTGAACCTCCCCAAGCCTCGGTTAATAATGCAGATCTAAGATGCCTTCACCCTATACAGCCCTGAACATGAAAATATGTGCTGTAGCTGTGTGCTTCAAAATGCATGGAAGTATATACATTGTAATCCAAACCCTGAAACAAGAACATAGAGTTTGAAAGCAAACCATAATCACTGAAACCCTACATGATGCTGCTCATCACCAATGGAGATAGACAATAGACCAACAAGCCTGCGAATACCCCTCTTTAATTAACCGGCAGAATGATAAGAGAAATTTGGGGGAAAATGTGCATTAACTTGATTTTGGCCACGATGAATGCTAGTACTCATTACATGAACTGCTCAAACTTTGAAATGACAACATGTGTACCCTTCCATAAATGCCACCACACAAGTCGTGATTTCATGGAAAAGGGTGCATTTTTGTTTAAAACATGTCAATGTCGAATGGCCCATAATTATGAATACGATAAAAGCTTATTATCATTTTATATTACATGATATTAATAAATAATAAACTTTTTAATGAAATACCATTTTGACAGTCTGCCATCAGAAATTAAAATGTTGCCAGTTCATGATATGCCACCAGTTTGGACAAATGCTGCCAGCTGTAAGAATTCACCATATAACATAATTTCTCTTGCACATACATGGGCTCATGGCTTATGAATAAAACTTTTGATGATTTCAAGTAATGAAAGAAACCCTAATGGTGATCAATCAAACATAAAATATAAAAGAAAGCAAAATTAAAACAATAAAAACAAAGCATAATAAAAAATTTAAAAATAAACAGGTGAAACAACCTTAGAGATAACACCAAGTTTGGCCTTCGTTGGCATGAAATGCATTGTCCAGCTTTGGATCTCATTGGCGTGACTGCATTGTCCCTACTGAGTGAAACCCTAGCTTCAGAAACCATTGTAGATGGAGGTCACCAGGCAATGGATAGGAGGGAGAGGCCCCCCCCCTAGCTAAAATCCCACGTCACGAATCCAACGGAATCGACGGTTTGTCCATCGGAGGCCTGAGCATCGATCTATGGCAAGTTGCAGGTCACCTCCAGATACTGTTCAGGGACACCTGGTGGAATTGGGCCTGGTGCGTAAAAACCCTCACGGAGCGGCAATTTTGAATTCTGTCAACTCCTGCTAGTGTGTTTGGGCATGGGAAATATGGCAATTCCAACCGCATCCCCCACCATCCGTGGCTTTCCATATTTGGCCCTCATTGGCGTGACTGCATTGTCCCCTACTGAGTGAAACCCTAGCTCTAGAAATGACCGTAGACGGAGGTCATCGGGAAATGGAGAGGAGGGAGAGGCCCCTCCCTAGCTAAAATCCCACGTCACGAATCCAACGGAATTGATGGTTCATCGATCAGAGGCCCGAGCATCGATCTATATTGAGTTGCAGGTCACCTTCAGATACCGTTCAGGGACACCTAGTGGACTTGGGCCCGGTGCACAAAAAACCTCACGGAGCAGCAATTTTGAATTCTGTCAACTCCTGCTAGTGTGTTTGGGCATGGGAAATATGGCAATGCCAACCGCACCCCCAACCATCCTGGCTTTCTAGTTTTGGCCCTCATTGGCGTGACTGCATTGTCCCCTATTGAGTGAAACCCTAGCAAGTCTGGCTAATAAACATGCCTAAGTAAAAATATGGTGTGTTACAGTCCATGCATGCCAAGTGGCATCTCGAAAAAAATATACACATGTACTAGTGTTAACATGTTGCATCAATAGTATACTTTAAATTTTGAGTTAAAAACATTGGTTTTGCTTTAATATAGCTTTTGTTTATAGATATAAACCTACACCATGCATATTATAGAACTTATTAGGTTAAGGGTTTCACTCTCAAGCATCAATAGTATAATTTAAATTTTGAGTTAAAAACATTGGTTTTGCTTTAATATAGCTTTTGTTTATAGATATAAACCTACACCATGCATATTATAGAACTTATTAGGTTAAGGGTTTCACTCTCAAGCATCAATAGTATAATTTAAATTTTGAGTTAAAAACATTGGTTTTGCTTTAATATAGCTTTTGTTTATAGATATAAACCTACACCATGCATATTATAGAACTTATTAGGTTAAGGGTTTCACTCTCAAGCATCAATAGTATAATTTAAATTTTGAGTTAAAAACATTGGTTTTGCTTTAATATAGCTTTTGTTTATAGATATAAACCTACACCATGCATATTATAGAACTTATTAGGTTAAGGGTTTCACTCTCAAGCATCAATAGTATACTTTAAATTTTGAGTTAAAAACATTGGTTTTGCTTTAATATAGCTTTTGTTTATAGATATAAACCTACACCATGCATATTATAGAACTTATTAGGTTAAGGGTTTCACTCTCAAGCATCAATAGTATAATTTAAATTTTGAGTTAAAAACATTGGTTTTGCTTTAATATAGCTTTTGTTTATAGATATAAACCTACACCATGCATATTATAGAACTTATTAGGTTAAGGGTTTCACTCTCAAGCATCAATAGTATAATTTAAATTTTGAGTTAAAAACATTGGTTTTGCTTTAATATAGCTTTTGTTTATAGATATAAACCTACACCATGCATATTATAGAACTTATTAGGTTAAGGGTTTCACTCTCAAGCATCAATAGTATAATTTAAATTTTGAGTTAAAAACATTGGTTTTGCTTTAATATAGCTTTTGTTTATAGATATAAACCTACACCATGCATATTATAGAACTTATTAGGTTAAGGGTTTCACTCTCAAGCATCAATAGTATAATTTAAATTTTGAGTTAAAAACATTGGTTTTGCTTTAATATAGCTTTTGTTTATAGATATAAACCTACACCATGCATATTATAGAACTTATTAGGTTAAGGGTTTCACTCTCAAGCATCAATAGTATAATTTAAATTTTGAGTTAAAAACATTGGTTTTGCTTTAATATAGCTTTTGTTTATAGATATAAACCTACACCATGCATATTATAGAACTT
>LPNX010561084.1:225125-348271 GCA_001517045.1 Pseudotsuga menziesii
GTAAAAGTTTGCATATCAAGAACACAAAATTGACATATTCATAAGAAACATACATGGGGAAATTTAAATTATGATACATACCTCGTCATGCTAGATCCCACCTATTATCATACAACCAAGCCCTCCGGATCATCTCTTATAGCAATGGTCTCCATTAGTCTCTCGTGCTCTGTATCTGGTAAGAAGTAGCGTACCTTTGATGAATTTCGGCTAGGCATTGTTCGTACCTAGAGGTTTGTACCAATGATTAAGCTGGTAAAGTGATACACACTTGCAGCTGGTTTGTAATCCCTGTAAACATATCCACTCTTCTTTCTTGCATTATTGTCATGTGTAAGGTATTCACCTTTAACAACCATAGACCCAGTGGGGAAGTGGTTGTTTTCATCATCAGTCATGGACATAATGAGGGTTTTCTTTCCCTCTATACAATGTGCCAACCAGTAATCACCACCCCATTCACTATATTTTGAGGCAACCACTACGTATATGTGTCCTGCATAGTATGATTGTAGGCATATGATCAAATATTTTTCCTGTGATATAAGGCCATTAATGTGAGTTTCAAGACTATGTAAATTTAACAAAAAAATGTTAAGGAAATGCATCATACCAGGTTGTACAAGGTCTGATACATGATCAAAATCCATAGAAATAGATGATTGGTCTTCTTCCAATGGAGTTAACTCAACAATTGCACGCTGATCAAGTGGAAGTGATATGCGATCCCATCCATCAACCCAATCCAATGATTCACACAAATCCCAGTCACCATCACAGCAAGGCGGGCAAAAACAAGCGAGTTTTCTGGTCCAAATTTCAAATACTGGGTTATCAAAACTTCGAACCGAATGAAAGCCATGAGTTCCAGGAATAGTCTTGCATTCCCATGCATGTGAACGATCTATGTCTACCACCTCCCAAAAAAATCTCTCCACATGTCTCTTTCTTGTGGATTCTGCTCACATAGTTGATTCCTCTCCCATTACTGATGTGCACCACATGACTATAGATTGAGCATTTCGAATAGTAGATATTGTAGATAATTTCAATTCCTCTCTTCATAGGGCTGTTTTGACACATGCTCTGGCTCCATCATGCTCTCCTTTACCATGCCCAGTCTCAAAATAGTTCCACATATGTGGAACTTTGTAGTTTTTATGCAATGAACACAACCATTGAAATATGCATCCATTTTTGAACTGACCAGCACATCCATCATACCAAATCCAGTGTTGATCCATCTGTATGTTCCTACCCTTAAAATGATCATAGAACATGATGAAGCAATGACGTACATAGTGGAAGTCATGGCACCTATCATCACTTATGTAGAAGTGATATTCCTTTAGAATTTCTCTTTGCTCTTCACTACTGTTCGGGCCATGCCTATATGTGATATGCACCATCAAGGAAACCTGCTCAGAGTGATAATACTGACTTTGGATCTCATTTTGAGGTTGCAGAGTGTAGTTCTCAGCAAAATCAACAACTGAAAGTATAGTACCACAAGGAAATGGATCTCTGCATATTCTAAACTTCTCATCCTGCCATCGTGCCAAGTGGACATGCTGAACATATTGACGTGTCTTTTCAATAAATTCCTTGACGAAGACACTAACTTGTACCTATTGACACAAAATGATCTCAATATGAGGTTTTTTTGTAAGTAAGGAATGAAATGCAACTGTTTTGAACATAATTTTATAGATACATGCATGTACCTGAGATGTCACCAATTGTATTTTTTTGCTTTCTTTCCCTTGGACTATTTCATAGCTGATATATTTGAAACTTTTCATGTCTGTAACCATATTCCCAAATTCATTGTCTCCAGCCTCGTGCATACATTGGCTCAATAATGCCATTCCAACATAGTTGGAGCAAGTTCCATCCAAACAGGATTTTGCATAGTAAGTTTTCCCCTCGGGCCTATTACACATGATACTATGAATGAATTCTGTTGATGACGTGGATGGTATTGTCAAGGAGCAATCCTGCACATGGTTAGTATGCAACTCATGACGAATGTACAAAAATGTTTCATAGTAATATTCATATTCTACACCGTATCTACAACAACAAGTGTTACGAAGAGTATTTATTCTAACATACCAGGGCTTACATTTCTCAAAATATCTTTGCCCCAAATTCAATTGTCTATGTTCATTCCTAAATTTCTCGTATAGTTCTGTCTGTGTTATATCAAGAAGATGCTTAATATGTGGTTCACGGTCCTTTGAACCCCTTCTCAGTTTTAGTACATCCTTTCGGTTTGAAGAAGGCCTTGTGTGGTCATGACAAAAACTTTGCACTAGTCCCTTTACTGCATCAAATAGCTTCATGTCACGACGTGGCAATCGACCAGTAAAGGCCCAAAAATCTGTTTGGGCGGTTGTGTCAAGATGTTCTCTTTTAATAGAATACCTACGGAGGGTTTTTACATTCAAATTAACTAGTTTAGATGTAGGCTTGAGAAAACCAAGGACCCTGGTCTTCTTATTCACAATTGCTTGTGAGAACACACGACGAGCCGCATTGCGGTCCTTTGACCATGTGTTCTTACCAATTTTACCAAAGGCATCTAGTAAGCTTTTAACTATATGAGAACTTGGTCCAGAAGCCTTTATCATATTTATCCCTAACGATTTCCTAACAATATTCATGCCCCTAGATTTTAACAATGATAAAAATAATCTACATTTATGTCCATCACATTTAAAATCAAAATATTTATTTAATATCTGTTGAGTTTGATAAGCAATACTACGTTTAGATAGCATACCTTCAATGGAATTGAGGAGTCCTTCATCAACTTGTATATGCTTCAGATTTCTTCGACGTGTGCTTTCTAATGGAGGTAGGGGAGTTGGATTTCTATCATCTAGTGCATCAACAATACGCTTTGGCGTTTCAGTAGCAACTTGTTGTCCTTCACTCTCTTTCTGGTAGTTGGATGGTGGACATCCAACATCCTCATCGATGTTTCGATTAATATTTTCTTCTTCAACAGTAGGCTCCATGTACACTGCCTCTTCATGAGCTTCGTCTTGAGATGGTCCCTCTAGTGAATGCATAATTTCTTCTTGTGTTGGATTAATAGGATGAACCGCTGTATCCTCTATAATTGGATTTGGATTAGTTTCCAAAGAAAGCCTCCGATTCATCATGTCTATTCTTTTCTTTTCTTTCTCTTCTTCGATGACTTCTTGAGGTCTCTTCTTCCTTGTTGATTTTCTTCCTCGGTTATGTACATTCCCCATCATCACAATGATCAATGTCAATATACTTTGTTTTTGTTGCTCCTCAATTACAAGCTTCCAAACCTTTAACTTGCTTTAATATAACTCTTAATCCTTCAAGGTGCTTCAATCTTCCTTCTCAATTGTTCATATTTCCCATCAAAACAACAATGAATGGGAAAATTTACCTTTGGTTCTCTTGAATAATAAGCAAATGAAAGTTATATCCACCATCACCATGAAATGACATTGAAGCTTGATATCTTATCCTGTGTGCTCCTCAACCATGGAAGATGTCTTCAATGTTGCACGTGCATAACAAAAAGAATGATGGAGATGGATGGAGATGGTGTAGATTGTGAGTATTTTCAAAGAAAGGCTCGTGCTCTTGAAAGATATCGCGCAGTAATTCCAAATTTAGAGAAACACGCAGTGAAGTTGCTCTCAGACAATCACAATTCACTGTTTTAACAGTCACAAAACACGCACGCGATTTGACTAGTAAAAACGCGTACGCGATTTATATAGCCAAAACGCACACGCGATATTGTCAATCACAATTAATAGGGTGGGTGCACGGCTAAACGAGATTAATTATAAATAAAATAAGTGAACTATATCTATTTTTAAGGTGGTTTCTATTAGAAGCTTATTATGTTTACTTGTATTTGTATAGAAAATACATGTAGAAATTGTGGAATGAAAGTTACAGTTTTAAAATTTAGTGTTTAGAAATATTTTCTTTGTTAAATGTATGCAAATTAATATTGTATTAATTGCAAGCTTATTGAAATTCTATTTAATATTAAGTTTATTATATTTAATATTTTTTAAATAGTTGTTAGTTTTATATTATATTTATTTTTAAATAGCTTTTAGTTTTTTTTTTTATTTAAGAGAAATAGTTACATACATATATATAGCCATTCTCTAATGAGATTAAATAAATATCATTTATTTTTTTAAATAATTTCAATATATATAAAAGACTTTGGAAAATATATTTCAAAATCATTAAATTTTTATAAGTTAAGAAGTAAGAAAAACAATTTTATAACAAATATTTTGAAATTATATATAAATATAACAGTAAAACTTAGCAAAACATTTATACACTTTGATGATCTGCACAAAAATTATTTACATACATATATCATTCCTCTATATATCTCATATATGTAATCGTATATATGAAATATATCTTATTGGATCTAACTATAAATACCTATATATTATGTTACAATAACATATATAGTTCACTTAATAGATATAGATCTAATGATGGCGATGGCGATGATGATGATGAGGATGATGATGATGTTCATGATGTTCATGATGTTGATGATGAGGATGATGATGATGATGTTCATGATGTTGATGGTGATGATGATGATGATGATGTTCATGATGTTCATGATGTTGATGATGAGGATGATGATGATGATGTTCATGATGTTGATGGTGATGATGATGAGGAGGATGATGATGATGATGTTCATGATGATGGTGATGTTGATGATGAGGAGGATGATGTTCATGATGTTCATGATGTTCATGATGAGGACGATGATGATGTTGTTGATAGTGATGATGATGAGGATGATGATAATGATGTTCACGATGTTGATGGGCATGATGACTGATGATGATGATGATGATGATGACGTTGATGGTGATGAGGATGATGAGGATGTTCATGATGTTCATGATGAGGATGATGATGATGATGTTCATGATGTTGATGGTGATGATGATGAGGAGGATGATGATGATGATGTTCATGATGATGTTGATGTTGATGATGAGGAGGATGATGTTCATGATGTTCATGTGTTGATGATGAGGACGATGATGATGTTGTTGATAGTGATGATGATGAGGATGATGATGATGATGTTCACGATGTTGATGGCCATGATGACTGATGATGATGATGATGATGATGTTCATGACGTTGATGGTGATGAGGATGATGAGGATATTCATGATGTTCATGATGTTCATGATGTTGATGATGATGATGATGTTCATGATGTTGATGGTGATGATGAGGAAGATGATGATGATGGTGATGATGTTCATGATGAAGTTGATGGTGATGAGGATGAGGATGATGTTCATGATGTTCATGATGTTGATGATGAGGATAATGATGATGATGTTGATAGTGATGATGATGAGGATGATGATGATGATGATGTTCACGATGTTGATGGGCATGATGACTGATGATGATGATGATGATGATGTTCATGACATTGATGGTGATGAGGATGATGAGGATGTTCATGATGTTCATGATGTTGATGATGAGGATGAAGTTCATGATGTTCATGATGTTGATGGTGATGATGATGATGATGATGGTGATGAGGATGATGATGATGTTCATGATGTTCATGATGTTCATGATGAGGATGATGATGATGATGTTGATAGTGATGATGATGAGGATGACGATGATGATGTTCACAATGTTGATGGGTACGATGACTGATGATGATGATGATGATGATGATGATGATGATGATGATGTTCATGACGTTGATGGTGATGAGGATGATGAGGATGTTCATGATGTTCATGATGTTGATGGTGATGAGGATGATGAGGATGTTCATGATGTTCATGATGTTGATGATGAGGATGATGATGATGATGTTCATGATGTTGATGGGGATCATGATGGGGATGATGATGATGATGATGTTCATGATGATGTTGATGTCCATGATGAGGAGGATGATGTTCATGATGAGGACAATGATGATGTTGTTGATAGTGATGATGATGAGGATGATGATGATGATGTTCAGGATGTTGATGGGCATGATGACTGATGATGATGATGATGATGATGATGTTCATGACGTTGATGGTGATGAGGATGATGACGATGTTCATGATGTTCATGATGTTGATGATGAGGATGATGATGATGATGTTGATGATGTTGATGGTGATGATGAGGAGGAGGATGATGATGATGATGATGTTCATGATGATGTTGATGGTGATGAGGATGATGATGATGTTCATGATGTTGATGATGTTGATGATGAGGATGTTCATGATGTTGATGATGTTGATGATGAGGATGATGTTCATGATGTTGATGGTGATGATGATGATGATGATGATGATGATGATGATGATGATGTTGATGGTGATGAGGATGATGATGATGTTCATGATGAGGATGAGGATGATGTTCATGATGTTGATGGTGATGATGATGAGGAGGATGATGATGATGATGTTCATGATGAGGATGAGGATGATGTTCATGATGTTGATGGTGATGATGATGAGGAGGATGATGATGATGATGTTCATGATGATGTTGATGTTGACGATGAGGAGGATGATGTTCATCATGTTCATGATGTTGATGATGAGGATGATGACGATGATGTTGATAGTGATGATGATGAGGATGATGATGATGATGTTCACGATGTTGATGGGCATGATGACTGATGATGATGATGATGATGATGTTCATGATGTTGATGGTGATGATGATGAGGATGATGATGATGATGTTCACGATGTTGATGGGCATGATGACTGATGATGATGATGATGATGATGATGATGTTCATGACGTTGATGCTGATGAGGATGATGAGGATGTTCATGATGTCGATGATGTTGATGATGAGGAGGATGATGATGATGTTCATGATGTTGATGGTGATCACGATGAGGAGGATGATGATGATGACGTTCATGATGATGTTGATGTTGATGATGAGGAGGATCATGTTCATGATGTTCATGATGTTCATGATGAGGATGATGATGATGATGGTTATAGTGATGATGATGATGTTCACGGTGTTGATGGTGATGATGAATGATGATGAATGATGATGATGAGGATGATGATGAGGATGATGATGATGATGTTCATGATGTTGATGGTGATGATGATGATGAGGATGATGATGAGGATGATGATGATGATGTTCATGATGTTGATGGTGATGATGATGATGAGGATGATGATGATGTTCATGATGATGAGGAGGAGGAGGATGATGAGGATGATGATGATGATGATGTTGATGATGGTGATGGTGATGATGATGATGATGATGTTCACGATGTTGATGGTGATGATGAATGATGATGACGATGATGAAGGTGATGACGATCATGATGTTGATGATGATGAACATGGCGATGTTGATGATCTTGATCGATGATCAATGATCATGGTGATGATGATGATGATGATGAAGATGAATATGAAGATAATGACAATGATGATCATGTTGATGATGATCATGATGAGGATGATGATGATGATGTTGATGATGTTGATGGTGATGATGATGAGGATGATGATGATGATGTTCACGATGTTGATGGTGATGATGATGATCATGTTGATGATGATGATGATGAGGATGATGATGATGATGTTCACGATGTTGATGGTGATGATGAATGATGATGATGATGATGATGTTGATGAGGATGATGATGATGATGAGCATGATGATGATGATGTTCGTGATGTTGATGGTGATGGTGATGATGATGTCCATGATGTTGATGGTGATGATGATGATGAAGGTGAGGATGATGATGATGATGATGGTGATGGTGATGATGATGATGAAGGTCAGGATGATGATGATGATGAAGGTTATGATGATGAAGGTGATGACGATGATAAGCATGATGATGATGATGCTCGTGATGTTGATGGTGATGATGATGATGATGATGACGATGATGTTCATGATGTTGATGGTGAGGAGGATGATGATGATGTTCATGATGTTCATGATGAGGATGATGATGATGATGTTGATGGTGTTCATGATGTTGATGGTGATGATGTTGATGGTGATGATGAGGATGATGATGATGATGTTGATGGTGTTCATGATGTTGATGGTGATGATGTTGATGGTGATGGTGAGGATGATGATGATGATGTCCGTGATGTTGATGGTGATGGTGATGATGTTAATGATGTTGATGGTGAGGATGATGATGAGGATGATGTTGATGGTGATGATGATGATGAAGGTGAGGATGATGGTGTTGATGATGGTGATGGTGATGATGATGATGAAGGTGAGGATGATGATGATGATCAAGGTGATGACGATGATGAGGATGAGGATGATGATGAGCATGATGATGATGATGTTTGTGATGTTGATGGTGATGATGATGATGAGGATGATGATGATGAATGATGATGATGTTCATGATGTTGATGGTGAGGATGATGATGATGATGTTCATGATGTTCATGATGTTGATGATGAGGATGATGATGATGATGTTGATGTTGTTCATGATGTGGATGGTGATGATGTCGATGGTGATGGTGAGGATGATGATGATGATGTCCATGATGTTGATGGTGATGATGATGATGTTCATGATGTTGATGGTGAGGATGATGATGAGGATGATGTTGATGATGTTGATGATGATGATGATGATGAAGGTGAGGATGATGATGATGATGATGAGGATGATGCTGATGATGGTGATGGTGATGATGATGATGAAGGTGAGGATGATGATTATGATGAAGGTGATGAGGATGATGAGGATGAGGATGATGATGAGCATGATGATGATGATGTTCATGATTTTGATGGTGATGATGATGATGAGGATGATGATGATGTTCATGATGTTGATGGTGAGGATGATGATGATGATGTTAATGATGTCGAAGGTAATGATGAGGATGATGATGATGATGTTGTTGATGGTGATGATGATGATGAGGATGATGATGATGAATGATGATGATGTTCATGATGTTGATGGTGAGGATGATGATGAGGATGATGAGGATGAATGATGATGATGTTCGTGATGTTGATGGGGATGATGATGATGAGGATAATGATGATGTTCATGATGTTCATGATGTTGATGATGAGGATGATGATGATGATGATGATGATGTTCACGATGTTGATGGTGATGATGAATGATGATGAATGATGATGATGATGATGACGATGATGAAGGTGATGATGATGATGATGATGAATGATGATGATGATGATAATGAGGATGAGGATGAGGATGAGGATGATTATGATGATGTTCATGATGTTGACGATGATGATGATGATGATGATGACGATGATGAAGGTGATGATGATGATGAGGATGATGATGATGTTCATGATGTTCGTGATGTTCATGATGAGGATGATGATGATAATGATGATGTTGATGCTGATGATGATGAGGATGATGATGATGATGTTTACGATGTTGATGGTGATGATGAATGATGATGATGTTCATGATGTTGATGGTGATGATGATGATGATGATGATGATGATGATGATGTTGATGGTGATGATTATGATAAGGATGATGATGATGGTGATGATTATGATAAGGATGACGATGAACATGGTGATGTTGATGATGATGATCGATGATCAATGATCATGGTGGTGATGATGATGATGATGATGAAGATGAATATGAAGATAATGATGATGATGATCATGTTGATGATGATGATGATGATGATGATGATGATGACGATGGTGATGATGATGATGATGATGAAGATGAATATGAAGATAATGATGATGATGATCATGTTGATGATGATGATGATGATGATGATGATGATGACAATGGTGATGATGATGAAGATGATGAGGAAGGTGATGATGATGATGATGTTGATGATGACGATGGTGATGATGATGTTCATGATGTTGATGGTGATGATGATGATGATGATGAAGTTGAAGATGATGGCGATGATGATGGTGATGATGATGATGATAATGATGATGATGAAGGTGATGATGATGATATGTTCATGATGTTGATGGTGATGGTGAGGATGAGGATGAGGATGAGGATGATGATGATGATGTTCATGATGTTGATGGTGATGATTATGATAAGGATGATGAAGGTGATGATGATGACAATGACGATGATGGTGATAATGTTGTTGTTGATGATGATGATGATGGCAATGGTGATGATGATGACGATGACGATGGTGATGATGAAGGTGATGATGGTGAAGATGATGATGATGAAGATGAACATGATGAAGATGATAATGATGAGCATGGCGATGTTGATGATGATGATGATGGTGATGGTGATGTTGATGATGATGAGGAGGATGATGATGATGACAACAATGGTGATGACGATGATGTTCATGATGATGACGACGACGATGGTGATGATGATGTTCATGATGTTGATGTGATGATTATGATGATGATGATGATGATGATGATGATGAAGCTGATGATGGCGATGAGGATAAGGATGATGATAATGATGATGAGAATGAGGATGAAAATAATGATGATGGCGATGGCAATGATGATGATGATGATGAGGAAGGTGATGATGATGATGATGGTGAAGATGAATATGAAGGTAATGAAGATGATGATCATGTTGATGATGATGATGAAGATGATGAGGAAGGTGATGATGATGATGATGTTGATGTTGATGACGATGATGGTGATGATCATGTTCACGATGTTGATGATCATGAAGTTGAAGATGATGATGATGATGAAGTTGAAGATGATCATGAAGTTGAAGATGATGATGAAGTTAAAGATGATGAAGAAGATGAAAATGATGATGAACGCTATTTTTGGTTTTAACAAATGCGCACGCGATTTGTATGCACATAACGTGCTCACGTTTTGGTTCTATATAACGCACACCCATTTTGTATAGTTAAATCATGCTCACATTTTTGTATTGTTTAAATTTAAAATTTATTCCCTCCAAATGATAAGGCCGAGCCTCCACCCATGCTTTCATGGAATTCCTATGCCTATGTGTCTGCTTTGTACTTTGCTTCGGATTCAACATGCCTGTGCCTTGGAATATGATAAACCATGGCAAATTCAACATTATATCCATATTTTCAATATACTTGTGTTTAGTGGTTCGTCTGATTATGCTACACACCTCCATTTTTTATGAGATTTTAGAAATAGATATGGTTTTTTTTACAGATTCTAAATATGTAAATTTTAACAAGAACACATAATTTTTTCTATTTTTTTCTTATTTATCTTTTGTCATCACTCCTCAACTCAAAAAACACACTAGTAGTGTTTCATCCATATCTCTTTCGTTTCTCAACCATTTAAAAAAACATTTGTATGGTGCACTAAAGAACACCAACCTCTACATGCTATAAAAAAACCATTTCCAAATAATTGCATTAAGACATTCAAATGCTGCACCCACAATTGACGTACCGTTTTCGAGGTTTGATCTCTTAGATAATTAAAAAAAAAAATAAAAAATTTATTTTTATTATTGGAAAAATAGTCGTGCACTAGTCCTATATGTTCTCTATATGTATACCGGTTTTTGTAAGTTTATTCCATCATTTAGACACTTAGACGTTGCACCCACAAAAACATATACCTTATAATTTGTCCAAAAAATAAAAAGTGCCCGTTAAAATTTATCTAACTATATATAGTTAGCAGCATTTTCAATAGAAAAAATATATATATTTGGAAAGGTCATTCAATTTCCTACATTTCTTTTTTTTATTGATCGCAAGATTCATTGTGTAAGTGTCTCAAAATATCCATGTAAGTTGATGAATGCATGTTTTCTCAGTTTTGTATTGCATCTAACGTGCCAAAAGAGACCCTCAACTTCTTGCACACACCCTTATATTAGCTTAACTATTAGATACAAGTGATTGACACATTCTTTAGTTAAAACAACATTATGAATATGTCAAATATATACTTCTCCACCTATTTCAAACATATTAATTTTAGTAATATGGTTGGTGCTAGTGACAGGAGACTCCTCTTAAACTCTACTTATTTGAATATGTGTGGTAGCTTCTTTTTCATCATATTGATAAGACATGACTTAAACTAGTTTAAGCTGAGTAAATGGTAAAAGATTTTCATGAATTTTAGTTTTAATTTTTAAAGAATTACAAAATGTTATAATTAATTGTTAATTTTTAAAGGTTTACAAAATGCTATAATTACAAATTTTAATTTTTAAATATTTATAAAATGTTATGATTACATTTAGTTGTTAAGATAAAAATACAATTGGACTTAAAGCAAGTAAACTCATCAAATGTAATTTAAATTTTAAAAATTTAATTATTTATTAATTATCAAGTTAATTAAAATGTATTTTAAGTTTTAAAATTTCAATTATTCATTAATCATTAGTACCACAAAATTATAATAACATCATATCCCATGGCAACTCAATTTTCATAATATTTAGGACTTCATTATCATTAAACAATTCAAACACTTTTATTCTTTAACATATTTATTCATATATATAAGTTAAAGGAATGTCTTAATTAAACAAATCATTCAAGAGAAAAACAAAGACAAAGCAAAATAAAATTCAAGGACACCTAAAATCTCAATCAACATTAAGAACTGTAAAGTCTATTCAACATTTACCAAACAGACACATTTTCTTGAATTCAAAATTATTTTGCTGAACTAAAGGGGACTTGATAAAAAAAACGGGAAAAGCTTACTTGGCTCTACTGCTAAGGCACTCTCCATTTGGTTCCATAAGTTTGGGTCAGTTCAAGAGTTGTGATTCACGTGATTTTGGTTTTTTCAAATACCAAGTTAATCGTTATGAAGGTAAATTCAATTCCTTGAATAATTATTCTTACATTATTTCTTTTACAGCTCAAGATGCATAAACTAACTTGAGCTTACTGCTTTTAGGTTGAGTGAGGGTCTTCTCCCTTCCCCTTAGCTAGAAGTGTTGTTGGTGCTAAGGGATGGTCTCGTCCAAAACCTTGAATCTGTTTATGAGCATGGAAAGTATATAACCATCACCAAATCCCCTGTATTAACCTAATGTAATTGGCAGTGGACTATTGTGTCACTTACCTAGGTCTTAAGTCTTAATTAACACTAATACAAAGTTACATGGACTAAACGTTGTCCACCCTTTGGCTTGTGGATTCCATGTGCACTACTCATGATTCATCTTTGTTAAGATCTAGGTTTAATTAGCCTATACAATGTTCAGAGTATATGAATGGCTAGCTGCTGCCATGTTGCGTCAACCCTGTTAGTGAATTTAAGTTCACTTTGGGAAAGTTTCCAGCTATGTAAGGATAGTTCTGTTGTTTTCCTATTCCATTTTGTTTCCCTTCTCTGAGCTTGAGAGAGCTCTCCTCGGCTATTTAACCTAGTTTTATCTCATGAACTCTCCGCGTAAGAACTTCGTTGCAAAAGATTCATTGAACCGACTTCAGACTTTTAAAGTGGTTTTACGTTTGAGGGGCTCACACATTGATTGGACTCGGTTTAAGGTTCTATGGCATATTCAAGGGTAAGTTAGGTTCATTTTGTTGCTATCCTCCTTTCCATAGATTCTATTATTTTTCTGAGCTTCCATTGATAATAATTCACAGCCCCATTATATTACAGGGAACCCGCGTGGCCTTTGGACTATTAGTATGAATGTGCTTCCCTCGGGTAAGCGATGCTCCCTTATTTTGATTGGAATCTCCTTAAATTTAGTGTATTAGCTCTCACGGTGAGGGGTAGATCCAGGAATATTTGTGTCTATTTCGTGCGAATTGGAAGGTAAACTTATTTGTCTGAATAAATTAATTTATTTCGGGGAATAAATTATATTATTAGACTAAACAAATTAAAATTTATTCTACCAAATAACTTATGATATCTATAAGTTTAAGTTAATGGCGACCTCGTAATGTGTGCCAGCGTTTTTAGGCTATTGAATTTTGTGAGGGATAAAATTTGTTGCATAGTTATTCGGTGGAATCCATATCAAGGATAATTTTAGGGGCGAATTTTAGCTTAATGGGCTATTTTTCCATGTTTTCCCCCCAAAAAGATTCATCATTTTGCATTTTTTGAAGCGACGTTTCGCCCAATTTTGATGACATAAAATTTTTTCACCCTAAAAATCGCCAAATTATTATATAAACGATATAAAATCCTTGGAAATTCAAATATTTTTTGAAAAATATCGCCAAACATTTTATAGTTAGCGTTTTAAGAATTGGTAAGATTCGCCAACATTAATACACTTTTAAATATGTATGGTTCCTTAAAATCATCCCTGATCCATATTATATAAAAGGTGCCAGTCACAGTTGTTGTTGTCCACTTTTCTGCCAAACAACAACGACGGGCTACTACGCCCACCTTGCCAACACCTTGCTATCTCCACCTAGCTAACACCCTGCTATATCAAGTCGGCCACCTTGATGATGCTGCTTTGTGTGGTGATCTCATCATTGGGAGATTATTTTCCACACTGAGATTCCTGGTATCCGTTCTCGACAAGAGCTATCCATTGAGTTGCGGAGCATTTAATGGGGTGGCAGTAAGCTTGATGATCGTTGGATCTTGAACTACTTGAGATCAAATATTCAACAAGGTTGTTGCAGCCACGTTAAATGCTCTCGAACTCAATGGATAGCTCTTGCCTCTCTTCCCTAACACGAACCACGTCGACCTTGTCCACTATGGCTCCTGCACTATTGAGATTTGCTCCAGTGTTGTTGATATTTTTTCTTGCACTATTGAGATGAATACTCACTATCAAATTTTTGGCCACTATATCTTGTACGTGTTGCAATTCGGGTCGTTGTTGCTGATTCAGAGTCTACGTTTGGTTTTTGGACACCTTATATTGTACATGTGATATACATCACGTTTTTGGACACCTTATATTGTACATGCGACACTTCGGTTTCCGGTTGTTGATTCAGATTATGGATGTGATTTAGAGTATGGATATGGACATAGAATCTTGTTTGGGAGCCTACGAGTTGTATTTTTTCCAAGTAAGATCCACGATATGGCTCTGTATTCAAATTTTTGAAAAAGGAAAACAAAAGTTTTTTTTAAGTTGTAGAAAGATATATTAATATAAAAAAAATAGTACATTCATCTAGTCTATACATCAAATATCATTATTGTCAAGACACTGGAATAGTAATAAAAAGCATTTCATGGACCTGCACTTATTGAGGGAAACCAAGTCACTCCATACAAAACTGAAACAAAGTATAGCTACAAAAAGAAAACTAAGCATACAGATAAAAACATAGAGATAATTAAAAAATACTAAGGCCTGATGGGCTCCTCCTAGGTTATTCAATAACAATGCAGGGCTTCTAGTAGTATCCATCATAAGTAGAGGGGGTCTACTATGAATCCAAAGGTAGTTCCATTACAGGGGGAGGAGCCCACATGCTCTGAGACAAGCTACCGACCTACTCATGACCCCACATTAGAGGAAATTTCAACTCAAAATGGGCCTCCTAAAATGAATTAATATAATAATAGTTAAAATATTAAAATAATATTTATTAATTCTGGAGTAAGAAAAGAAAAAAACTACTTTTTGTTTGTATTTTTGACATATCTCCCCGTGTTTTTACTCAAATTTCGATCAGGAGAGCTCGTTGGATGCGAAATTAAATTCCGCATCCAACGCCACTTGGCATACTTTTGACGGACCCCTCTACCCCAAAAACAAGAAATACCTGAAAAAACAGAATGATGATGTCATCATTTCATTTTTTTCAGGTATTTCTTGTTTTTTGGGTAGCGGGGTCCGTCAAAAATATGTCGAGTGGGTACTCGTTGGATGTAGAATTTAATTCTGCATCCAACGAGCTCTCCCGATCGAAATTTGAGTAAAAACACGGGGATATATGTCAAAAATACAAACAAAAAAGTAGTTTTTTTTATGATACATATCCCCAAATATATATTAAAAAAGTGTTTAAGACCTATACGGTATTTCAAATTTAAATCAATTTCATTGGCTAACACATGATGACATGGAATTTGAATAAAAGTTAAAAGGCCGATTTTGAGTTGAAATTTCCTCTAATGTAAGTTTTTGAATTTCAGCTCTGTGTTGGGCGAAGCTTCTTCCAAATGCTAGATGGAGATAGTGTCATGTTACTAGGGGGTTTCTTTAGGGGGGTCCTAGAGATTCTTGCTCAGTGAATATGAGGAGGTCGACTTACCAGAGGAACTTTCTGAATTGCTAGAAGAAGAAGGGGAGGGAGTCCTGTCTCTTTCCATGAGCAGCTAATCTAGAAAAAATTTCACATGCTAGTAATGGGAGAGACTTTGTTTGAGGGGATGAGTAGTGTGATGGTGAGGCACTACTTTTGCCTCCCAATTATCTATGGTCTGATGAATGTTGAGAGGGATGTGAGCACCATACCCCATAGAGAGGTAGGGAGGTGTTGCAACTTGACCCCTTTCCCCCCTAGTGGTGCTTCCCCTACGAGGCATAGCATGGAGCCATCACGGCATGGCTGAAGAATAGCCCTAGAGCTTCCAAACCTTAACCTTCTTCCTCGGAAAAGAGATGATGAGTCATGTCTAAATGAGGAGATCGGAGAATCTGCGAAGTATAAACATCTGCAGAAATTGGATCCGTGTTGAGCCGTCTTGTTAGGTGACCTGAGTGCTGAGCCCAATTCCATCAAACATAAATGACCGTCACTGAGAGAAGTGAGCCATTGTAACCCAAGACTTGTGTGAGGTGACCTGTGTGCAAAGTCGAGTGTAATCAAGCTTGAATGACCTGCATCGAGAGGAACAATTCATTAATATCCGAAGGGTGTTGATAAGCTTGGAGGATGGCATTTAATGGGATGTACTGCCTTCTGCCATGTCTCTCCTGAAAGCACCAAGATCTGAGGAAACCATGTCTTTAGCTATGATGGTATTACAATCCTCCTATATAACTTACGGTGTGGTCGAGCTCAGGTCAAGGTCATGCAGATGGGAGTGTGAGATCACTCTATCATTGATAATTCTGTCAAGAAGGGCATTGGCAAGGTTTTTTACATGTTGGAGCATTAGCAAAGCAGTGTTTTTAAGTTCTTTTGTAACAAGTTGAAGGACGATATCAAGTATTTATCTTGGAGCAAGTTTGGATGTAGGCACTCCATGTTGAATCCGAATAGCTAGAGATATGATGAGCTACGAGTCTCCCTATAACATCAAGGGGAAGAGGTTCCATGGTTTAGCAGGATGCATCCCAAAGAGAATTGCAGAATGTTCGGCCACATTATTGGTGTTTATTCCCAAGGAGCCGTAGTATATTCTCAATATTTGACCCATAGCATCTCTAGAAACTTCTCTAATTCAAACAAGGTCAGGATTGTCCTTTGATGCATGGATTCCATGTGTCATAGATGCTAGAGGGGATTCAAACTCGAGAAGGGGATAGAAACATATGGACCAGGTGGATATTCCAATCTTTCAAAATATTGGATTCAAAGGAATTGGTTGTGTGGTCTTCTTCCATCCAAGGTTGGAGAGAGGGAGCCTTCTCACATGTAATCCTAGAAAGTGTCCCATACCAAGTCCATTAGGCGGGATTGATTTTCAAAGATGTGATGGTTTTTTTCTTTCCATATTTCCAAAAGAAGAAATCCAAGGATATGCTCCCATAGTATTGATAAAATGATTGTGAAAGGATTGATTTGTCCAATGATAAAAGGTGAAAAATACATTTCCATTAATTTGCCACAATTTGCGGAAAATAGTTGCAACATTGTCCCAAATATGGATAGAGAATTGTCATATATCAAACAAGTGCTAGATGGTTTCTTCATGCTAGTGGCACAAAACAAATCATGAACACCCTGCGAAGCCTCGCTTGAGGATGCTATCCAATGTCATGGTTTTTTGATGATGTAAGAGCCAGAGGAAAGTGTGGATCTTGGGAAAAGTTTTGAGGTTCCAAATTATTCTCCTGTTGGGATTTAAATCACCAATGCTAAAGACAAGGATGAGGTAATATGCTTCCTTGGTGGTGAAAGAGAATTTGGGTTTGTGCCCCCATATCAAAATATATTTTCCTTCAGCCTACTTATTTC
Organism: Pseudotsuga menziesii; assembly: GCA_001517045.1. Lineage (NCBI taxonomy): Eukaryota > Viridiplantae > Streptophyta > Pinopsida > Pinales > Pinaceae > Pseudotsuga > Pseudotsuga menziesii. The sequence continues at coordinate 243,289 of LPNX010561084.1, forward strand.
CATGATTCCTTAGCTCCCCCTAAATGATGAAAAAGGTATCCAAGGATATTTCTACAGGAAAATTGTGCAAGTCTTTTCAGTTATAATAATTGAATGAGGGATTACCATACCAAAACTCAGAAATTGTAATGTGAATGGATTTTTGAAATCCCTCTTGCATCTTGCGAGACCTGAAGATAATGGAGAGTATTGGGATCTGTTGTGATGAGTCATTCCAAAAGTGAGTTGTTGAACCATCTCTAACTTCCCAAAAACTATGTTTTTAGATGATACATTTTTGTTGATTGGATTCATTTCAAATGAGAGAGCCCTAGGGGTTAAGAGAAAATATTACCAGGCCATGTTCATCCCATCCTTTTGCATATTTAATATTCCATAGTTGTACCCACATTTATAATTGTTCGAGTCCCAATTCCATGATATTTTGGCACTAAGAGTTGTGTTATTGATGCTTGGATCTTGGAGTACCAGGACCCCTTGCGCATTTTGAAAGACAAACCTTTTCCCATTTCACTAAGGCCCACTTGAGATGATTCTTGTCCCCTCCCCAAAGAATTGTTCATAGGAGGGAGCAAATGGATTTTAGTGCCCATTTGGGATCATCCAAAACAAAGAATACATAGAATGGCATGGATTGAAGGACAATATTAACTAGGATGGGCCTTCCTGCTAGGTTTATTGTACAGAATGTCACGTCCCTGACCCTCAGACCGACGAAGTGGACATGACCAACACCTCAATCCAAACGGGAAAACAAACTCATGAACATGTACAAATCATCAATGCTAAAAATAAGAAACTTAACATGATCCATAACAGGATGCACAGATGCATAATTCTTCATTCATACAGAGTTACTCAATAATCAGCGGAAGCAACACACATACATTCCAGCATTCACATGTTCATCATAATTCATGAAACAATAGATATAAGTTGCAGAGATAATGTAACCAACAACACTTATCTTTTGATGAAGAATTCACCCCGCAACCAGCTACATCGCTGCAACGTCCCACCCAACTGTAAGCCAGCGTGCTCATCAATCTCTCAGCAACGCTGCCACCCCCGAGCTAGGCATGATTCCTCAAGGACTAAGGGAACAAGAAGGCTTACACAATAAGCAAAACAACACAGCTGGGTTTATCAGGACATCAACAAACCAGTCAAGCCAGCACAGTCCGAAGACCAACCACTGCATACTGCAGCAAAAAAGAGGTTCGCCGCTCTGTGATGAAGGCAAGACAACCAGGGATAATCCCAAACAAACGATGAGCATAGCTCAAGCCCACAAGGCAACACAGAGTTGTTCTTGGCCCTAGCATGGCCAAAACAACTCAGCAACAACACCCAAACCAGGGTACTTTAGCAACCCAACTTCACAATAAAAATGGTGGCAACTATCCACAGTCCACAATGGATAATAAACAGCATTCCCAGCATAGCCATGGGAACTCAAACGTAGACCTCAGCAGAAAATGGCTCACCCCGAATACACAGTGGCCCAAAACGCAATTGGACACCACAGCCAACAAAAACATGGGGAAGATGACACACATGCATAGTCCAAAATGGAAACAGAGATCGAACTCTCAACAACATCCAATAGTTGTGGAAGAGCAACAACAACCCAAATCGTGGGTTACAAAAACAGCAAGCCCAAATCACGGGTTAAACCAATAGCAAGGAAGAAATCGTGGATTAAAGCCATGGTCATTCACATACCAGCAGAATTCGGGCCCCTTGAGGTTGTTTCACCTGCTCGCTGCATGCACAACCAAGAAGAGCCAGGACTGGTGCGTGAGGAAGACGAACTGACCTCCACCTGCGTGTCCCTTTGTGAGTGTGAACAGCTCCCTTATGCGCATGGATGAACAGACTTCGGCTCTGCGTGAGGAAGAACCGACCATGGAGAGAACAGACAGACCACCACCGTGAAGGTTGGAAAACATGGGAAAGAAGAGTGAATACCGTCGTGGGTGGAGTGGGCGTGTGAGCAAGGGGACTAACAGCCCTGCTACCCCACTCCCAAAAATAATAACTTCCCCAACCACCAGCAGCCATTCCCAAAGAAGGTGGTTGGATAAAACAATAAAGAGGTTTAAGAGGTTGGATGAGACAAGGAAGATGGAAAAACAAAACAAGGTGGTAACACATGGGTTTTTCCCCCAAAGACCAAGGTTTGACATCCCCCACCCCTTATCCTTTGGAACCATGCCCTTTTCATTCAACGTTGCACTACCGTAGCTGGTTGTGGTTTTAGTTTTATTTGATGTGTGTGTTTACATGATGCCGAATTATAATGTGTGAAATAGCACGATATACCATCGGCAACTATCCCTATTGCTGAAACATACACAACCAAATCAATGGTGGGACTTTTGCCTTTAGCTCCTCACCATGATTAATTACATTATATACATCATGCAAACGGGGTCAGAACCAGGACGTTACACAGAAGGTCCAAGAGGGGTGTTTTTTGTTGAGTTTGTCTAGGATATCTCTCCATGAGGAGTGCCTAAGTGCCGGTGAGATTAGGGGGGAACCTAGATATTTAGAGGGTAAGGAAGAGATGGTAAAGACCAAAGTGAAGCTTTGTAAGTAAATTGAACTATAGAATATTTTTTATTAAAAGAAAACAACAAGATGTTGCAAAGTAAATTATAATTTATGTTCCTCTTGATTTTGAATAGTCATGTCAGGCATATGTTTTATGCTGAAAATCTAGAAATAATTTGTATTTCTTATGTTAAATACATGTTTGAAAAGCGAAGAATCCTAACGACATCAAACTAAATATGCTAAAGAAAGCAAACATAGTTGGGAATTGTATTTTGCAAAGGCAACTGAAAGTTGAAGATAATGTTTTGAAGGGTATGAACACTTAGGACAGGTTTATTCTTAATGAGGGGGGATGTAGTATCCCTCTTTTTAAATATATACTTTTGTAAGCAAAAGTGTAACAATCTACTCATTCATGGTGATGAGTTGAAGGACAAGGACATGAAATTAAAGAACTCTAAGTATGATTGTTATTTCCTAAGTTGTGCTTTGAATTTGTAGGATTAGAAGACTCAAAGGATTGATGCAAATAGACAATAGTGGCATGAATCTACCAGGGGAAGAGGTTGACTACCTGGGAAGACATGAGTTTGATAGCGGGTTTCATCTTGGTGATGCAGGAACTTGAAGAAAAGTGAATTGTGATGTTCGTTGGATTACCTTAAATTTATAACTGTCATCTTAAGTTATTGTTATAGCCCAAAATGACACTTCTCTGTCCGTGACAACATTTACATGTTTTGTTGCATGACGAAACTTCATGAACTTTACTTTTCAATCACCTAAAGGATACCTTTGGATGGAAGGTCCATACATGGAGTCCTATAAATCTATTTAATCTCTTGTATACACCATTGTAAATGTATTGGGCCAAGTGTTATGGCTGATTTTACCACTCCAGGTGAACCACACTTGTATGGCCTTTCCCCTGTCCCTTTGCAGATTCCTTGGACCCCTTGGACCACTTTTTGTCCTTTGATGTTTCCCTGACCATCCCTAAAAACATGTGAAACATGATACACACGGATTTTAAACCCCTAATCATATATATACACGGGTTTGACCACTAAAATCGCGTACATCGGGATATGTACAAAATCCAAATCCTTTTCAAGTTTTCCTTGACATGGATCCAACTCACTTGACTCCTGGCCTTCCATATGCCTTGAGATTGATTGGATTTGACCTTTCATTACCCCTTTGAAAAGCTATATAAGAAACTCTTTGGTACATTGAAGGCATAAGAGAGAAATGAGTGCAAATAAACTATAGTCCATTGTTGCTGGAGATTATGCTTGAGTCTGCATCCCTTTGTCCCTTAGAGCACTTTTGTGTTCTTCCCAAGCTTGCCTTTTTCTTGTGAGCTTGCTATCGAGAGATGGAGGATTGAAGTGGTGGAGGCCCAAGTGGGGGATTTACTTTCTCCGATTCGTAGACATGCCGACAGAGGTTGTATCCATTGTAATCTCTGATTTTATAATAATAGAAATATCTTTTCTTGTCTAATAATGTGTGTTGGAATGAATATTTTATCCATTGGATGATTTCAAATGCTTATACATTGTTGATTATATATGCTAGAATAGATCTAACACCAATATACATAGTATGCTTGTATTGTTTACTTGTTGTTGAGGAAGTAATCTATCAATTCAAGCTGAAGTTGGAAAGCTCAACGGGGATCTACTTCAACCGTCCAGAATAAGGTATGAGGTCTGATCCTTTAGTGTTAGATATTTAATTTCTATTGCATATTGGAAAGAATTGATTTCTGGAGTCAAGCTATCTATTGTGGTACCCCAATCCATAGGAATTTCTCTCCATAACAGAATTGGTGACTCCACTGGGGAGTTCCTAGTAATTGTCCTGTGGGATTTTTCTATTAGCATTCAATGTCTTTGAATTGCTCTTTCTCTCTAGTTTCTGTGTCGGGTCTGGGGGCATTTTTGCTTGGTAGTGTCTAATTGGTGTGAAGTTTGTCTCAACTTGTCTGTTTGCGTTGATTTTTATGAACTTTTCTTCCTGTACGCGAGTTTTGAGATCACAGTCGCGTATACATGTGGATTTCTCTACTATTTCTGCGTACACACGCGAGTTTACTGCAAATAGTCGCATATGCCATTAGTTTTTCCTTTTAGAGGAAGTTAAATGGTTGCTGGGTGAATTTTGATGATTGTTGAGTCTCCTTTGATACTGCCAGAGTCTGTATACACATCTGTTTTTTACCAGAGACATTTTTTTTTAGGGTTAATTTCTTTTCTAAGAAGGTTCTTGTCATTGCATTTTCGATTTTTTGTTTTGAGATTAGTGCGTTAGACTTCTTTTACCTTAGTGGTTTGCTTGAGTACTGCTTGAGTGTGCTTGCAGAGTCTGGGGGTTGTAGAATCATTCTTTTGCTTTTTATATCTCATTTTATTTCAAAAAATCCAAAAATATTTGCTTATCATCATGCATTGCATTTTGCATTTTGCATGGTACTTGCACTAGATTTCCTTTGGAGTATTAGTCAAGAGTTCATATAGGAAATCTTGCATTTATCATTTGAAGAAAATTGTGCATTTCATGCAGTAGCATACCCTGTCTTCATGGACACAATGCATTTGCATTGATTGTTAGGTGTGCATTTTACTTCATGTTGTGTCATAATACCATTAGTCGCATGGCCATATCCCTCTTTTGAATAATAAAGCCAATTAAAATCAACACTTAATTAAAATGAACTACACTATTTTATTTGATAGGGTTCACCAACAAGCTTAGGTTTTAAGGTCTTGGAATAGTTTATTGTGAGTAAATTCTCTAATACCACTAAACAACAACATGCATGTGTCTGTCCAGGTGAGTGTGTGAAATCCTTGGTATAACCAGTGTTTCTTAGGATCCTCCTCTCAAAAGGGAGTTAAGCACGAGGCAGTGTGAGCGGTTATTGATTGGGATGACCCCTAGTCATAACTGAGTAGCTCCAAAGATATTTCCAGGATTGTATTCGTATCTGGGGGCTCTTTCAAGAGTTTTGGGCTTTGCTACCTTTCCCATACGGTCAATCCTACCTATTATTATCTTTCTGAGCATTGATTATATTGAGGTGACCTTAGTGGCCTTACCTAGGATATCAAGGGGGTACTTTATAGTGGTTATTCTGCAGGTGTCACGGCTAGTTTGGGGTCAGACAACACAGTTGGTTTATGCGTTGAAGCTGAGGGCCACAATAATTGGTTACGTGCCTCTGCTTGTTGTGTATGGGAGTCTCAAGCCTCTCCTAGGCGAGATATACCTGCTTCATTCAGGAGCTTGCTTATTCTACCCTTGATTGCTTGCATTTGGCTTTATATTTTATTGGTGATTGCTTTGTGCATGATAGCCTACCTAGGGTTTGCGTAGATAGAGAGTCTTTTCTAATTTTTGAGTCACTGTGGATTTAGGTGTGGCTCCTCGCCATTCTCATCATTTAGCAGGGCTTCCGCCTTCTACGTCTCCTCCTCCTTTGGGAGAGAAAAATAGACAATCTAGGTGGACTACTTCGCACATTGATTCACACACTATGGGAAACCATATAGAAGGTATTCCCGAACCACTTTCTCCCATTCATGTGGAATATGTGGAGTTTACTCCTAATTATGATCCTTCACCCAACTTGACTGAGTTAGGTCCTATGATTTCTGAGATAGGAACCTTTCATGATAGACCTACTTACTCTAGGGGTGATTCCCCAGTGATGCATTGTCGGTATGGTATGCCGGAGGATGATGGGACTCATTTTGAACCTGCGAGCACTAGTTATGGTAGTTATGGTATGTCTGGTTTTTCCACACATGATTTGGCATTTCATGTCGAGTTTGAGTTCGAGCCTAATGCTATGCCTGGGGGCACTCTCATTCCTTACCATGCGGAAAGGTTTGGGAGCACTAGTCACATTGCACCTTGCATCCCAATGGTGGAAGCTACATCACATATTCCTCCTAGGTCTAGGGTTAGTGATCCTATTAGGATACCAGATCCAAGATGAGTGACTATAGGGAATAGTACGTACTTAATTACACATATCCCTACATCTTCTGTCCCTAATTCTTTGAATGTTCACCCTCCACCTCATTCACATGGCCCTTCAGGCTGAAACGTTGCTACAAGTTATGTCTGTACTACGGTTACTATAACGGTAGTGTCTCAACTCCATGCACCACCCGTTGCTTCTGGAGGTCATGCTCATACTTCTAGAGGTCACATTCCTACTTCTAAAATGTATATTCCTACTTCCAAAGCGTATGTTCCTACTTACCGAGTGTTTCATGGAACATCTCATGCGATGACATATGGACCCTATTATGGGACATGGTATGGAAAAGGTTCTTCACCTTATGGGGGTGGGTATCAACAACCTGCTTACTCTACAAATTACGGCTTTGTAGCTCCAAATAGTGAAGTTCCACCATATTATTGTGCTTCCATGCAACCCTATATGGGTCAAATGGGAGGAGCGCACTATGGCCAAGGCCATGGTGGTAATCAGACGTATGTGAGTCAGAACTATTAGGGAGTGGTCCATCGACCTCATCATCCTAGGCTCCCTTTCCTCGTAATGCTAAATCTTCTTGACTTGTCAATATTGATGAACAATCCTGTAACTCATGACCCAGCTTAGCCGACTGTCCCTACTAAGCTTCCCTCGGACATACCCAAGTTTGAGGGAAAACCAGGAGAGGATCTGAGCGAACACATTACTACTTTTCACCTATGGTGCTCTTCAAATTCCTTACATCAGGACTCAATCCATTTGAGACTATTTCAATGCACCCTTATAGGGCTTGCTGTGAAATGGTATATAGAGCTACCTATGGGGGCATTTGCTTTGTTCAATGACCTAGCGATGACTTTTCTTAACCACTTCAAGCTACCGGTGTGTTATGACGTTGGTATTGAACTCTTGTCGACATTTCGGTAGGATAAAGCCACACATATATCGGATCACATCCAAGAGTGGCATAGATGGAATAGGTTAATTAAATCCTTTATACCGTAGAAATTCCTCCTCAAATGGTTCCTTAAGTTGTTATTGCTGTATAGAGTGAAGGATGTTTCTACATCTGGAGTCTAGAATGAGGAACAAGTGATTTTTAGGGCATAGGAATTGGACTTGATTTATGCTTAGTATGGTTTGTTATATGAGATTATTCCCAATGCTCCACATTCTAGTTTCGACCCCAAAGTTAAACCTGGACCACATGCCGATGGCATTGTTGGTTGGGCGAGTGCTAAAACTGCGGATTCGATTGCAAAACAAGTTAGTCAATTGTCAATCAACAAATCTACTTCGGGACAAGCCACAGCTTCATCTCAACCCGCCCAAATGGCGAGTGTGCTTTCAGTACAATTGTCAGACCAGAAGGGTAACCAATAACCCAGAAGGAATAAAAACAAGGGTAAGAATAATCGTAAGGGTGGGAATAGGAATGAGAATGATAATAATAATGCCAAGAATGTTTATGATGCTGGGGGGGACAAGAAAGCTAAACATAAGGTTAAATTCCCTTGAAAGTTGTGTAAGGATGATCACCTCACTTACTTGTGCTCTCGTATCGATGAAGCCTTGAGATTCTTGGCATAGGGCCCAGCTGTGCTAACTAACCCTTTACCTTACAATTAAAATATGAACTCGAGGACCCATGATTAGTCTGGTGGTTATCAAGATCCACCAGAGGGTAGTGGTCGTGGTTGCATTAACATGGTATGTGCTGCGAAAGTTGTGACCCATGCGAAGGACTATGGTTCGTCACAACCCAGCCCAAGAAAGGAACCTGATCCACCAAGATCTCCTTTGCGCATTGAGAAACCTATGGATAAACTTGAAGCTCCACCTCACATTCCTAAGGGAGTCCTTAAGCGTTCGAGGAACAATCCTAATGCTTGAGCTGCCCAGAGCTATTCAGTGGTCGAGGATTTGGGCCATACTTCTTGTACAATGTCTGCATTGGAAGTGCTTCAGAGTTGTCCTTTGCAAAGGAAGGCTTTGATTTATGCCCTTAGTGTGAATGATGATGATTCTTCCTCCATGATTAAATTTGAAACCACAAGACTTTAGCCTTTCTTGGCTTACTATGTGTCTCTTTTGATTCACGTAGAATGTCTTAACATGACCGTCAAGCGCACTATGATGGATGAAGGTGCTGTCACTTCTATGATGTCTTTATCATGCTGGAAGGGTTTAGGTTCCCCTGAGCTATCTAAATCAGAGACCATGTTAACTTTGTTTGATGGGAGATCATTTAGGTTGCATGGGATCCTTCCTTCCCTTAAGGTCCATTTGGGAGGGAAGACCGTTGCGATAGAGGTTGAGGTGGTTGATGCACCCCTTGACTACAATCTCTTGCTGGGTAGGAATTGGATGTACAGTATGCAAGCCATTGCTTCTTCCCTATTTTATGTTGTATGATTTCCATTTAATGGGAAGATAGTCACGATTGATTAAACAACATTCAAGAATCCATCTGTTACTGCATCTTCGGTAGCTTCAATCCCGATCGCTGAACACTCTTATCCAACAACTGGGAGTGTGGGTGTAGGCATGTATCCATCCTTCATGGGAAGCTTTAGTTGTCCTGCATTGATCCTTATGATATTGTCTAGTTCCAGTGAGGCTTCAACATCTATGAGATCGATGTATTTTTACACAAGTCGTATGGAAGACCCTTGGGTTCTTCCTACATCGAGTAGTACGAGTGAGCCCATCATGATGAGCATGCCATTTCCTGAAACTATGATAGCTTATCAATCCAATCTTGATTGTGTTGCAGAGCCCAGTCCTTCCTCTTCATGGAAAGAGAAGGAGGACTCTTATTTGTTGCCGGCATGGGCAGTGCAGTATTCTCATACACATGACTACCTTGATACTGTGTTCCCTTCAGATGAAGCGATTATTGAGGCCATGTCGTGAGTTCAACCACCATGGGAGGAACTCCATCATAGATCTTACTTTCTTCCCGGGCTTGACCGCTTGGAGCATGAGGACTTTAGGGCGGTTCTTAGTGAGAGAGTTGGTAGTCGTATGGTTCCATTAATCTTTCCTGGTTCGATGGCTGATGGAAACATGGAAAACATATATTCAACAATTCCTGTCAATATCTCTCACGATCCTGGCAGGATAGAGAATGTCTATATTGGGGCAGAATGTTCCCGTGCTGAGATTCTAGAATACACCAAGCTATTCAAATAATTCTATGATATCTTTGCTTGGTATTACGATGAAATGCCAGGAATCGACCCTTGGATTGTCGAACATGAGATTAAGAATTATCCCAATGCTAAGCCTGTTTGACAATGTTTGCATGCGGTGAATCCCAGGAAAGCACCCGCGATTAAGGTAGAGATAGAGAAACTATTGAAAGCCAGTTTTATCTATCTCGTTCCCTTGACAGAGTGGGTTTCAAACCCCATTCCGATGGACAAGAAGCAAGGAGAAATCCGAATATATACCAATTTCCATGATTTGAATTGTGTCTGTCCTAAGGACAATTTCCCAACGCCATTTGTTGATCAGATTTTGGATGAGTGTGTAGGTAGCGAGGTTTTTTCCTTTATAGATGGATTTTCTAGATATAATCAGATACAAATTATAGATTAGAGGAATTTTGGGGTCTAAAATGGGCCTCCTAAGGAAAATAATAAAATAATAGTTAAAATAATAAAATAATATTGATTAATTTTGGAGGAAGAAAGAAAAAAACTACCTTTTGTGTTTGTATTTTCGACATATCTCCCTGTGTTTTTACTCAAATTTCGATCGGGAGAGCTCGTTGGATGTGGAATTTGATTCCACATCCAACGAGTACCCACGCTGCATACTTTTGATGGACCCAACTCCCCCAAAAACAAGAAATACCTGAAAAAATGTGATGATGACATCATCATCACGTTTTTTCAGGTATTTCTTGTTTTTGGGGTAGTGGGGTCCATCAAAAGTATGCAGTGTGGGTACTCGTTGGATGTAGGATCAAATTCCGCATCCAACGAGCTCTCCCGATTGAAATTTGAGTAAAAACACAATGAGATATGTCGAAAATACGAACAAAAAAAGTAGTTTTTTTTAATAACAAATATGTCAATTCAACCATTATGGTTGACTTATTTTATTGAAATTCTATTGGTTCTTGAATTCCAACTCACAAAAACTTATTTTGTCACATTTTCTTATAAGGCCCATTTTAGACCCCAAATTTCCTCTAATGACCTAAGGACGAACATAAGACTGCATTTATTTTTCCTTGGGGAATTTTTGCATATCAGAAAATGCCTTTTGGCCTTAAGAACACCGGACCTACTTCTCAGCGAGCAATGACCTTTATCTTCCATGATCTCAAGTCGATTATCGAAGTATTTTTGGATGACCTTACTGCTCATTCTCGTATGAGAATGCGTCATTCCTATCACTTGAGATTGGTATTCGAAAGATGCCGCCATTATTTGGTTAGGATAAATCCTCATAAGTGCATCTTTTGTGTGAAGTCAGGTCGCTTGTTAGGATTCATTGTTTCTAAAGAGGGTATAAGAGTTGACCCTTTGAAGGTTGAGGCAATACTTCAGTTGTCTCTGCTGAAAAATATTCATCATCTTCAATGTTTGCAAGGAATGGCAAATTTCTTATGGAGATTTTTTGTCAATTTCACCAATTTGACTAGAAGCTTCGTGCGTCTCTTAAAGAAGGAAACCACATTTTGTTGGGATGAGCAAGCCTAGGAGTCCTTTGATGCGCTCAAGCGAGCCCTAGAATCGTCCTCAGTGATTAGTCCCCCAGACTATAGTCATGATTTTCTACTTTATGTGGCCAGGTCCATGGAGATGATTGGGATGGTTTTGGTTCAAGAAGGATGAGGATCTCCAAGATCATGTCATATACTGTCTAAGCCAAGACCTTATTGATGCAGAGATTCATTATTCTCATGTTCAGAATCTTGCCTTAGCTACTATACATGCGGTTCAACGGTTGAGACATTATATTCTCCTTTTCCAGACCTTGGTTGTATCCCATGTCAATCCATTTCAATTCATCCTCACTCGAAGGATGATTGGGGGAAAATATAATAAATGGATTTTCATCCTGAAAGAATTCGATCTCGAATTTGTTTCGGCAAAATTGAAGAGATCGTTAATTTTTTCAAAGCTTATATCGGATTTCGCAAGCGAGGCCGAGAAGTTGGTTTGTGAATATACGTTTGTCGATGACCACATCTTCTTAATATCAACTTTAGACCCATGGTATGGGGATATCATTATATATCTACAAACATCGAAGGTCCCTACTCACCTCTCACGGGATGAACGATGACAATTACGTCACGTGTCTAAGAATTACCTCATAGTGTATAACACTTTATACCTCCGTGGGGTAGATTCCATTTTACGACGTTGTTTAGCCCATGAAGAGGCTAAGGTAGTGCTGAATGATTGCCATGGAGGGACGCGTGGTGGTCATTTATATGGGCTTTCTACAGCCCAAAAATCTTCAGAGCAGGTTATTTCTGGCTTTCGATCTTTAAGGATTGTGTAGATGCAGTCGAGAGGTGCCACCCTTTACAGGTGTTTGCATGTAATATGCACTCAAAACCTACCCCGTTACATCCCATCATCATCGTCGGTCCCTTCACTAAGTGGGGGCTTGATTTTATGGATTGCAACCTAGCTTCTGCTGGGGGGCATCATCATATCATGGTGGCTATTAATTAATTCATGAAATGGGCTGAGGTTATGCCTATAGTTAAATACGATGGTGAGACATCCGCGCACTTCGTATTCAACCAGATTATTACTCGAATCAGGATTCTGAAAGACCTTATCACTGACCATGGCTTGCACTTTTAGAATCGTATGATGGAAGAGTTGGCATCAAAGTTAGGGTACAAGCAAGAGAATTAATCCTCTTACTACCCTCAAGCTAATGGACAGGTAGAAGCAGTGAATAAATCACTCAAATCCATTCTCCAACGAACCATCACACAGAGCAAGAATAATTGGCACATCATGTTATATCCTGCTTTGTGGGCGTATAGAACCACTGTTAAGACTTCCACATGTTTTTTCCATATCAAGTTGTACATGGAGTGGAGTCGATATTTCTGGTTGAATTTGAGATCCCTTCCTTGAAGCTAGCTGTAGAACTCTTACCAGACACTTCACCATTGGAGGAGTGTTTGGTCCACCTTGAGCAACTTGATGAGCAGCGTCGAGATGCCTTGGTGGCTCTAGAGGTAAATAAATGTCACGTAAAGGTCTAGTACGATTTGTTGTCTAGTACAATTTGTCGTCGTCACCATGGAAAGAAATCAGTTGGATAGGGGTTGGCCACCCTACCTCCCCCTAGTATGTGCATAATTTCTGCCCAACTTCATTGGGACGGATCTCGAACCCCGTGAAGAGGGACGTCAATTCTAGGGCTTAACCCTAGAACACGCTCGAAGAAAAACATGCACAATATGTTGCTGAACCCAAAGTTCCATACTCTTCCCGCATTACACTCATTGAGCTGATGTTTCATGTTGCTCAGTAGTGTAGTGCTTCAGTCATAGACTGTGGGTCACATGCACTCCACCGCATAGAACGTCAAAGGCCGTGAGGCCTGGTTGAGTGAAGCCAAGCCTGCTATCCTGCCCAATGTCAGTAGAACGGCCTTTATGCCCAGCACCTGTATAGAGTTAGTTGGGACCTGACTCCCCACCTTCTCTGTGTCTATATAGCAGTACACCACAATGTACTCATCGATAGTCAGGACACCTCCGGGCCCACCACAAGTACGAAGGTTCACTACTTCCCCTCGTCGGGAAATTCCAGTAATAAAGTATATTTCCACCTCTATGGTGAGGGACATCCCATCTATTTGGAAGGACTCAGAGTCTGGATCCCAGTAATCCACCAGCATCTGCATTAGTCTTGGTTTGGCCCTCAAGCCTCCAAGACACCAAAACTTGTAGAGTCCACATGCACGTAGCACTTATTGAGCGATTAGATCGGCCCTTAATACCTCCTCTACATCACCATGTTCATGCTCTCTCCATTCTAGGGCCATCCTGCACAAAAAATTGCAAGTTTTCCCATTAGATTACTCAAAAAACCTTATGCGCAGTCGCATACGCGACTGTTTTCCAAATAGCCACATATGTACAGGGGTTTGGGGGCATTTTCCATGTATATCCAGCCCTATATGTGGAAAAACTCTCGATTTTTGTGTGGGCCACAACCCCTTTTTTAGTTTGGCCTAGAAACCTCAAATGACATTGGAATTTCATAAAAATTGCATTGAAATGGAAGAGAAGAGCATGGGTAAGTACATGGAAGAAACGATAGTGGATTCCACCGACTGGATCTCTTGGAATTCACTGTTGAAAATCTAAGCTCAATTGGGTAAAATTTTTAAATGTTTTATAATGTTTTGAAATATTTACTATTTATAGAAATTTTTCAAAATTTTGAAAATTTTTACCCCCTTTCCTATAGTTTGGACTATTTCTAATCGTTTTGGACAGTTTTTTACCTAATTTATGATGTAGGAGACCTTTTAGAGTGTCGTTTCAGCCGTTGGATTGACCCATTCATGTAGATTTCAGGTATCATGTCTAAATTGACATATAGGAAAGGTTTCATCATCGTTTGCATTTTGCATGACCTTATGACCGTTTCATCATAGCCTTAGGTACAAACCCACTCTATTATGTCACGGAACCTTCTTGTTGTTTTATAAGTGGCATTATATGAGTGGTAGAGCTTGACGTTACATGGGTACCCTAGGTAGCGCCTTATTTGCATTTGGTGCCCATGCTGACGTTTTGTCTTTTAGGGTGTGGGAGTCCATTGTATAGTATTTCCATGAGATTTCGCAAGAGCCTCATACTCCTCTTGATCTTTTTGCTGGCCTATTTCCCTTAGGACTCCTCTATGTCAAGTTATAATTACCTTGTCATGAGCTTTGCTTGCCTTATTCAGCTTTATTTCAGCTTACCTGACATTGCATTTCAGCCATATAGCCCAAGCTTGTCTCATGTCTAGCCATGCAGAGCCATTTTATATATCCTTTGCACCTTGATTCCCTTTTACCGTGAGGAGATTTTCCCCTGAGTGGCGATATCCTACACATATGTCCTTGCATTGAGCATAGGTATGTTCCACTACTTGGAACTAGTTTTTTTTCCCTTATGACACTCATCTCCTCCTAGTCTGTAACTATAAAGCCATTTTATTATTTTTCAAGCTTTTTAAATATTTGAAGAAGTCCAAAAAAAAGTAAAAAAACCAAAAAGCTAGATAAGGAAAGATGTTATCTTTGGCAGCTGTCGAGTCATGTCACCTTCGAACAGAGCACTGTATATCAAATCCGTTGGTTGGGTTTATAGTTTGAATTTAGGATTTGTACTCATTTATCTAAGTTTATCTCCAATGACTAGTTAAGCTTCCAGTCCCTATGGAGCCTCTTTCGATGTCTCCTGTGTCGCAGAGATGTCCCAGTTTGTATATCTAGTTTATGCTTCTGTTATTTAGTCACCATTCACCGCTATTCTCTTGTTCAAAGGAAGTTGAAACCTAAGTTGGCCATTCCTCAGTTATCTTGAGTTTGCATGTCGGCCATTCCCTGTACAGTTACTGGTTCATGCACTTTGTGATCAAGTCCTTCCACATCATACAGCTTTGATGAGTACCTCGTGTTGGATGATGGGGGATGCCTTAATGCCCTCCTTCAAGCGGACTTCATCCCATCGACTTTAGATCGTTTATTCTAGGATTGGAATCTAGAGTCATTTTGAGTTCCTTGAGACTTGCAGTCATTAGTGGCAGGTTCTCTCGCCTTCAACAGTATTTGGGAATACATCAATGTCCCCTGATCGATGGATCCTCTCAAGTGTTCGACCTCAACACATTTATTCACACTTGTTATTTTGCACTCTAGTACCTTGATTTCCATTTTCATTATCAGTGGGTGATCTCACGTCTGTTAACAATATACATCAATGAACAGTAATCAGATGATGGACTACTATGTTTGACCTAGACACCTCTATTCACATAGTAGGACATGTACTTGTAGTGATTTGTGTAGAAGACCTTACAGATTGGTGGCATCTCTTATATGCTACCTACTTGATCATGCCAGTCTTCATGAGATTTCAGCTCTTATGACTTGATTCCATTATATGTCAGACATTTCTAGCTATTATGGAGATCTTGATCCATTTTATATCTTCAACTATTATGGAGATCATGGTCCTTTGTATATCTTCATCATGGAGATTCTGATCTACGTATATTATACATGGCGATGACCACTTATGTGATATATTTTATCATGCCTATTCATGGCCATTGTACTCTTATGTATCCCGGACTGCTATATGTATTTGCAGTTATGTGCAAAGTTGTATCATTGTACTATGCTGGTTGGGTGGTTGGTCTTCCATTTGGGATTCTTCATCGCTCCACTTCTAGGATGGACTTATAATGTATTTCGGCCATCCTATGACCCCTCTGAACTCACACATTAGGGGGCATCCATTATAGTTGATTTTACCACTCCAGGTGAATCACACTTGCATGGCCTTTCCCTTGTCCCTCTACAGACTGCTTATACCCCTTGGACCATTTTTTGTCCTTTGATGTTTCCTTGACCATCCCTAAAAACATGTGAAAAATTATACACACAACTTTTAAACCCCTAATCACGTATATACGCGGGTTTGACCACTAAAACCGTGTACATCAGGATGTGTACAAAATCCAAATCCTTTTAGAGTTTTCTTTGACATGGATCCGACTCACTTGACTCCTGGTCTTCCATATGCCTTGAGATCGCTTGGATTCGACCTTTCATTACCCCTTTGAAAATCTATATAAGGAACTCTTTGGTACATTGGAGGCATAAGAGAGAATTGAGAGCAAAGAAACTATAGTCCATTGTTGCCAGAAATTGTTCTTGAGTTTGCATCCCTTTGTCCCTTGGAGCACTTTTTTGTTCTTCTCAAGCTTGCCTTTTGCTTGTGAGTTTGCTATCGAGAGATGGAGGATTGAAGTGGTGGAGGCCCAAGTGGGGGATTTAGTTTCTCTGATTCGCAATCGTACCAACAAAGGTTGTATCCATTGTAATCTCTGATTTTATAATAATAGAAATATATTTTCCTATCCAATAATGTGTGTTTGAATGAATATTTTATCCATTGGATGATTTCAAATGCTTATCCATTGTTGATTATATATGCTAGAATAGATCTAACACCAATATACATAGTATGCTTGTATTGTTTACTTTTTGTTGAGGAAGTAATCGATCAATTCAAGCTGAAGTTGGAAAGCTCAATGAGGATCTACTTCAACCGTCCGAAATAAGTTATGAGGTCCGATCCTTTAGCGTTAGATATTTAATTTCTATTGCATATTGGAAAGGATTTATTTCTAGAGTTAAGCTATCTATTGTGGTACCCCAAGCCATACTAATTTCTCTCTGTAACACCAAGGAACAACTTTGCAGAAGAAATCAACTCCTAAAAATGCTTGGAAATACCCTAATAATGTCTTTTTTGACCAATACACAAGTTGTCAATGGGAAACCCATGAATTTCACTTTGCATACATGAATTGTTTGTGGGAAACCTATGTATCATACATGCTTTTTCTGTAGGAGACCCACGTATATTCCTATAGGTGGTCAAAATATATATATAACTCATGAATTTGGTGTGGTTTGGGTGGTTTTGGAACTGCCTATTCACTTGTAACTAATCTTATCCTCGAACCTGACTCTTCATAATACTATATAAGAGAGGGAGATGGGTCCATGAAAAGGGACTTATCCTTTGGAATTTTTATTCCTGTAAAAATTGGATTCTCATCCCCCTTATTTTTTCCCTAGATGTCATCTCCATTTATTGCAGAGATTGGAAGTTGATATTTTTAGATGATAGAAGCAGGAAATCCAAATCAGAGGTTTCATGAGGTGCCTTGCATGAGGAGAATGTATATCTTTTACTTGTTCCATTGATTTATTAAAGATTCAATGTTCTTCCATTTCCAATTCACTATGTAATGGATGTTGAATCTCGATTTATGATCATATGTTGATGTTGATCAAATTAGGGTTTCATTTTAACATGATTACCATTGTATTAAATGCGTTCAAATTGGTTTGAGGAAGGTATTAAGTTGTTTTGTAGGTCTCTGGAATTGGAGAGAAAGAGGAAGGATAAAGGAAACCTTGGATCAACCTTTATTTTGTAATGTAAGCTACACCTGAAATCTATCCCAATGTTTCAATCCCTCAAAATCCATGGAAACTAATTATTTTGGATCCTTATTGCTTATTCCTAGGCTAGTTATCATACTTTTCTTTTTGACACAAAGTGCCATAGAGCCCGAACACTTGTTACACATTGGTAGAAGGCATTGGTGGCACCCTTTCCTTCACTACAAGGTGTGGCAGCGCACTTACCCCTATTGCAAGTGTTGATGTAATTGTAACTTCGGAATGTATTCATCCGTATATCCTATGTATTGTACCTCAATGTTTGTTCTAGGATGTGTCTGTAATGTAATTGAGTCATGTCATACCCTGATGTTTATTCCAGGAAATTTCCATAATATAAACAAGTCATGTCAAGTCATTGTGGGTAACCCTCCTATTGGTCAAGGGTTAAAGTCCCCGTAGTTGTGGGGCCCTAGGGTTATTAGACTATCGTAGAGAAGTTGACCATAGGTGAGTCTTTGTAAGTCAGGGAAATATTCTCCACCATTTTGTTAATGTTAAACCTCCTTGTTGGTCGGAGGAGGAAAAGTCCCCACAAGTTGTGGGGAACTATGGTTATTAGAAACTCCTTGAGATGTTGGCTCTAGTAAGTAATTGTTAAGTGAGGATGACATGCTCGAGCCTCTCTATTTATCACACACACACACTCACTCAGTGGGGTGCATGATTGAGAGGAGAAGTTGTTGGGCTAAGAGCAAGACTACTATTTTCAAGAGATCATGTTTATGTTTTCAGGTTTTACTGTTGGTGTTGATTCTATCTCTGAGGAAGTTGTGGGGTTTTCTCCTTTATGGTTTCCTCGAGGAAAATTCTTTGTGTCTCTTGTCTCGTGTTTTATTGCTATGCATGTTATTCTCTTAGTTAAAGATCCTAAGATCATAATGTTAGCTTGAATAATAAAAATCTAACATGGTATTAGAGCTAACGTGAGAAAAAGACATTGTGCAGCTGCAAAAGTAGGGCTTCTTACTTTTTGGGTCTCTCTCCACAATCCATCAGAAAAATTATGCTAGGCTGACTCTCCATTGAAGGGCGCATCTTTCTGTCAAAGCGGAATTCGATTCTGGACATTTTCAATTTTTGGTATTGGAAATTAGGGCTTCTTACAGAAGGGGAATTTTTTAGTGAGCCCATCATAGGATTACTCTCCTCATCAGAATCGGATTTTAGAGACATAGTTCAAGTTTTTCGGTTGGGTGAAACTCCGGGAAAGTCAAACCCTAGTTTGACCCTGAGCTGGAAAAACCCTAAAATACTAAAACTGACAATTTTTGGTACATTCACTATCTCTCGGGATTGAAGAAGGATTAGGAGCTCAAAATTGCCGAGGTTAAAGATAAAATCTTGATATACATTGTATCCAAAATTCAGCCTCCGATTCTCTATATTCTAGGATATCCCTCCGAGTTACTTGGGATATATAGGTCCAAATGACATTCCTAAAGATTTTCTAGAAAGGGCACAGACTTTGCTTTCCGTGATACGAGTTTCAAACCCAAAATATGAAACATTTACACGTGAAAGTCTGTACAGCTTCGTTGTTCTGAACAGTCCTGTAACAGGTCACCTTGGGAAAATAATCAGAAGTCCCAATTGGTAAAACCAATTTTGATGAAACCTATGGTGTTGGAATAGGGACACGCGAGGATACCACAGTACAAAGTTTTATATACAGAGGAGTAGTAAGTTTGGAGATACTGCAGAAACAGTATCAGGCATTTCTGCAGAAGAAATTGGTAAACTAGGGCTTCCTGTTCCGGGAGCTTCCCTCCACTATTTTTAGAAAAGAATTAGATTAGACGACTCAACTTGAAGAGATCTATGTTTCTATCTAATCATATCTAAAAGATTCCATGTTTTGAAAATTAGGGTTTCTCTGACAAACCCTAAATTAGCCAGCTCTAGAACTAGGATAGACACCTCAAATTGGTAAGATCTATTCTTTTGCTATTTTCATTTGAGGTTCTCATTTCAAAGTGATCTATCACATTATCTTGATGATAAGCCTAGTGAAGTTGACAACTTCCAAGCATGGAAGTATATTATCTCTCTGAATAAAATGAATTGAACACCTACATGAGTAGAGAGGTTCCAATTCCAGAGGGAGATGAGGCTCAAAGCCTTACACCAGAAGAACTTGGTCAAGGCCAAGAAGATCATTTTTGATTCGATCAAAGATCAACTTGTACCGCAAGTGTCTTCCCTAAAGACACCAAAGATGTTTGATTCCTTGACCAAGCTATTTGAAGAGAAGAACATAAATCAGAATATGACCTTAAGAAACCAGTTGAAGAATGTGAAGATCCAGAACCCAGAGACCATACAGTCATACTTTACAAGGGTCTCTCAAATCAAATAACAAATTGAAGTGGTAGAAGAAGAAGTGGAGAATGCAGAAGTGGTGATAAACACCTTGAATGGCATCTCAGGATCATGGGATTCATTCATTCAAAGAATGTGTACTAGAAGGAAGTGATTACTTTCAGCAGACTCTGGGAGGAGCACACACAAGAAGAAGCTCAACTAATAATAAGAGAAAATAATATGGGACCAACTGAAGATCAAGCTCTCACTGTCCAAAGAAGCTCCCTCGAGCGATGAGGAATATGAAGAACCTCTTATCCACCTTAGCATTTGGATAAGAAACGATGCTATTATGAATCAAGAAGATGATGAAGCTAAAGGATCAAGAAGTAGTCTACCCATGAAACAAATAAAGATAAGTATTCAATTGTCATTTCATGATATTGTTCTGTTATGCATTTGTTTATATTCAGTTGATGTATTATGCATGATAGAATGTTTGCATTAATGATAGTATACTTCTAATATGCATGTGATGGGTAAGTAGCTCATGGTGCTATACAAATCTCCGTTGCTAATTATCTAGAATGAAACCTCTTAGTTGACATATTGGATTAGTACATAATCTCAATGTTGTCTTGGTAGAGATGGAAGGCATATAGAAAAGTTTATGTGAGATATGGATCAATGTTCTATTGGCTAAAGTAGTTGCATGGTCATATATTTATGCATAAGAAATTTCCAGTATGAATATTCCTTATGAAAGTTTTCTAACCATACAAATGCATTTGAATTGTAGGAAAGATCGCATACATAATCACCTACAAGCAAAGAAGAATGAGACTTGTTCCAAAGAACAAGTAACAACAGTTCAGGATGAAAAATAATATGACAAATGTAGCGATATCATTGATATGTAACCTTCCAAGAAGAAAGGGAAGACCAGTTCAAGAAAAGTTATGTCTAGGATGCAACATCGATACATGAAGGGAAGTTTGTAGTTCCATCATGCAGTAGATGGAAACATCGTGGGATACAAGGCATATACTATGAAGAGACATTTGCAGCCAGTGGGAGATGAGACACACGACAGGAAGAATCATGTGTCCAAATGAAAGAATGCCTTGTATGATTTTGGAATACACCCATGGGATAACACATACATGAGGAGCTTGATGAAGATATTAACCTTTGATACAAGGTTGAAGATGAAATCCTATATCGGATGACAAGCTCACAGATGAGTGCGAGAAGAAATTTTGAAAAAGTTCAAGATAGAGGATCTTGGTATCTAGTGATCCTAGATGGATACATAGAATATTAGTAGCATAGGAAGCTACTTGTCACTCCAGTGCATAGAGTATGGAAGACAAAGGGAGTATGATGCTTTAGAGGGAGTGGCTGCAGAAGATCCTGAGGTTCGACATGGTACGACAGGATGGATATATTACTGATGACTCTAGGATTTATTGAGAGTAAAGTGGATTCCAACCTTTGCTTCAAGGTTGAAGGTGGAAGACCAGTGATGCTCCAGTTATGTGTCGATGCACTATTTTCTAGGCATGGAGGTGTGGACAAGGGAAGTATATGGTATAGATCCTAAAGACATTTAGGATGATGAAATGTAAGGCCATGACCACACCTATGGCATCGAACATGAAACTATCGAGTGATGCTTCATCAGAGATGGTTGATGCTATGATCTATTGTCAAATGATTGGGTCCTTGGTGTACTTGACGAATACGAGACTATATATTTTCTTTGCTGTGAATACATTGAGACATGTTCACCTAATGGTTGCAAAGCATGCAGTAAGGTACCTATAGGGTACAGTTGATTATGGGCTCAAGTATGAGGAGAATCAAAAGATTAACCTGGAAGGTTATGTTGATTCAGATTGGGTAGGAAGTGCACTTTAGGGTGTTGCTTTAGTATGGGATCAAGTGTGATATCTTGGTTTAGCAAGAATAAATCCTATGTGGCACTGAGTACAACTGAAGCAGAGTATGTCGCAGCTTGTTCAGCTCGTTGTTAGGTAGTATGGCTGATGAAGCTACTATCTGATTTATTTGTTCTCCAGATGGATGCTACTTGTATACATTGTAACAACTATAGTTGTGTGAAGTTGTCAGAGAATCCAGTGTTCCATGACAGGTCAAATCATATCGAGATCAAGTATCACTATATCAGAGATATGGTGTAGAGGGGAGTAGTGAAGCTCTAGTATGTTGCGATGGAGGAACAGATAGATGATGTGTTGACAAAGCCATTGGCTAGGGTGAAGTTTGAGTACTTCAGGGAGAAGCTTGGTGTTCTCTAGATCAAGGTTTCCTCCAAAGGGAAATGATGAGACCCAGATCCATTCTGACATGGTGAGAGGATTGGTTCCTTCCATGGTTATATGTAAGGACTGAGCCATTCTGTCATGGTAAGAGGATTGGTTCCTTCCATGTCAGAGGTGAGTGCTAATCCATTATGATGTGACTATAGGATTGTTTCCTACATTATCGGAAGTAAGCATTGAATGCCATTCTTGTAATGGAGGCACCTGGTCAATTACCAGGTAGCTCAGTCTGGGACTAGGGGCCATTCTGATATGATTGTAGGATTGGTTCCTACAAGATCCGATGTGAGTGCACGTTGTTCTGACATTGGTTGTAAGAAGTAAGTGCAGAGCCCTTTCGGCATGAAGGATTAGTTTCTTGCATGGTTGAATATAATTGCTGAGCCCTTTTGACATTGGTTGTCAGATGTATGTGCAGAGCCTTTAGGCATGGAGGATTGGTTCCTCACATGGCTGAGTGTAAGTGTTGAATCCTTTCCAACATTGGTTGATGGATGTGAGTGTTGGGCCTTTCTGACAGGGTTGTGGGAGGTGTTTCCACATGGTCATATGTGAGTGCTAGGCATCCCTTTTTGATATGATTATAGGATTGGTTCCTACATGATCAGATGTAAGTGTTGGGTAAACAATTCTGACTTAGGGTAAGATATAAGTGCTAGAAGAAGACCTACATGGAGGCTAGGTGTACAACCAACATGAAAAAGGGTTGGCTCTATAGAACTTCCTGTAATGAGAAGAATCAAGAGATAGCACCCATGATGATGATCGAGCATAGATGTTCTAGACCATAGATGATCCAGATCAAGTGATGATCCAGATCCGTTGTTGGTGATCCAAATCGAGTGATGATCCAGATCAGGTGATCATCTAGATCTAGTGATGATGATATAGATCAAGTGATGATCCAGATCCAGTGATGATGATCCATATCAAGTGATGATCTAGATCCAGTGATGATGATCCAGATCCGATGATGAAGATGACTTGAAGATGAAGATGACTTGAAGATAGAGATGACTTGAAGGTGATGATGATGAGGACTTGATGATGATCTAGATGATATAGAGAAGAATACTTGTACTAATAAATTGTGTTGAGAGAATACCTTCATAGTTAAGAGGGAGTGTTGATGTAATTGTAACTTTGGAATGTATTCATCCGTATATCTTATGTATTGTACCCCGATGTTTATTCTGGGATGTGTCTATAATGTAATTGAGTCATGTCATACCCCGATGTTTATTCTAGGAAGTTTCTATAATATAAACAACTCATGTTAAGTCATTGTGGGAAACCCTCCTATTGGTGAAGGGTTAAAGTCCCCACAGTTGTGAGGCCTTAGGGTTATTAGTCTATCCTAAAGAAGTCGACCCTAGGTAAGTCATTATAAGTCAGGGAAATAGTCCCCACGATTGTCTTCAGGATAAACCTCCTTGTTGGTCAGAGGAGGAAAATTCCCCACAATTTGTGGGGCACTAGGGTTATTAGACACTCCTAGAGATGTCGGATCTAGTAAGTAATTGTTAAGTGAGGTCAACATGTTGGAGTGGGTTTCAAGTGAACGAAAGAATATAAATAGAGAGTGAGCCTCTCTATTTATCACACACACACACACACACACACACTCATTGGGGTGCATGAGTGAGAGGAGAAGTTGCTGGGACAAGAGAGAGACCACTGCTATCAAGAGATCATCTTTATGTTTTTGGGTTTTACTGTTGGTGTTGATTCTATCTCTGAGGAAGTTGTGGGGTTTTCTCCTTTATGGTTTCCCCAAGAAAAATTCTTTGTGTCTCTTGTCTCTTATGTTTTATTGCTGTGCATGTTATTCTCTCAGTTAAAGATCCTAAGATCATAATGCTAGCTTGAATGATAAAAATCTAATAGCAAGGAGCATCAACAATCTTAGAAAGGAAAAAATATAAGTTTCGAGAAGCTTTCAAGCAAAATATCTCATGGAGAATGATCCTATCCATGTGAGAGAGTTGGCACTTGACCTTCTAGCCCATAGGGATCATTCCCTATCATATTCCCAAAATATATCAACCCATTTGGACTCCCTTTGGCCTGTAAATGAAAGCTACTTGGATCATGTAGGGGACAGATGAAGAGATTATCCTTATGTTATTGGGTTGAATTTTTGTATAGGAGGAAAAAAGAGAGAGCTTGTGAGCAAGAGATTGCACAGTTCAGAGTTGTGTGAGTGTGTCAAAGACCTTGTGAAGACAAAGCTATTGACATCAATAATTTGGTTGTAGCTTTCTATTTTCATCTTTAATACAAAACTGTTTCCCTTTTGCATATATGATTTATATTAATATGGATTGATTATTATTATTTTCCTTCATCACTAATATATATTATTGATTTATCTTATTTCTATCATCCATGTCTTGTTTCTTGTGTCCTTCGTAGGTATAATAGATCGCACCAGGATTGGTGAAACAAAGACAACCTTCTAGATCTAAGGTAAAGAGGGTTATTTATTTAAGTAGATTAGTCCTCTAGGGCGAGCATATACTGCTGTGTCTTTTTGTTCTAGACTTGAACCATGTAGGCTAGGGGAACAAGTTGTGTCCACACTCATTGAAATATTCCTGGTAACAAAATTGGCGACCATATTGGAGATAGATCCAATCAGACCGAGGGCTGATCCAATTAGATATTGGACTTTTAATATCACTTTTTATTTCAATTTGTGAATTTCATTCTCTTGCTCATTTGAGTTGTTAAGGTGAGTGATCCACCTTGTCCCACTACCCATTTTCCTCCTATGGTGTATGTTTACTTCACTTTTATTCCATATTGATCTCTTTTGCATGTTATTGGCTTTTCTTACATGTCTAGATTTGTTGACGCTCCTGGGTAGGCTTGATAGAGCGCCACACCCATACTGACGCATGTCTCCTTCTGTCAAGAGGCGTCGCTGACGTATTTCCTATTGCTTCAATGTATGTGCACCGTTGATGCATGTCGCTAGCATCACTAGTTGAAAATCAGAGATTAGTGACCAAAAAAATGACCAAAATATGCATATCAATGACCACTTGTGGTTTGGCGATCACTGGTGGCTAATTTATGGTGTTTTATTACGTGACCAAAATTGGGCATTTTTATTTTGGTCATTTACAACTTGTCAGTTGGTCATTAATTTGGTCATATATTTGAATCAATGACCAAATATATGACAACATTTATGACCAAATTAATGACCACATGACAAACTAGAATATGACCAAATTTGGTTGCGTAATAAAAGACCGTAAATTAGCCACCAAAATTGTTTTTTGTCATTGATATGTGAATTTTGCTCATTTTTTCTGGTCATTTATTTCTCATTGTTTGGTCACATATCTCTCAATTTTTGGTCATTTCATATGTGAATTTTGGTCATCAATCTAATTTATTGGTCACTAATTTAGTCATTTTTAACCGTTTTATGTGTGGTTATTATATTTTAGTAGTTTTAATTATACATTGTAATATGATATTATGCTTAAATTAAAAAAAAATCATACATTATTTATCATCATCGAATACACATGTGAATTATAAAATGTCACATTAATTAGTTAATTACAACACTTATAAATAATATAAAGTACAACCATATAAGTTTTAAACCACACAAGTTATACTATATGAAATGTCAAGTATTACAATAAATATGAGTTTTCTAAAAAAATATCTTCATATGACTTTAAATGAAAATCATCCAGTACATCGATGACTTTTCAAAATATTACAATAGATAAACCATTCCATTTGTACTTAGGTACTAAGCCATACTTACATCCCCCGATAGCTTAAAAAACATACTTAATAGCTTGAAACCCTTAGCAACAGGATCTTCATACTCAATTGAAACGCCTCAGCAACAGGCTCTTCATACTCAATAGCCCACTTTCTGAGCTTTCTATCTATGCACGTGCTTTTTTATCCGCACTGCACGTGCTTTTGAGATTTTTGAGCTTTCTGAGCTTTATATCGGTGCAAGTGCTTCTGTATCCACACTCCAACAACCTCCTTCCTCATGTTGTTATAAATCTTATGAGTAAGGTTACCTACAAACAACACATGTTCAACAATAAATTTTGTTTCTCGCTAAAAAGAGAAAAATCATAACTGAAAAATGTACATAGTAATTTCACAAGATTTAACATGGAAAAAAGAAACAATTCTTGCAAACAGCAGGTGTACTGAATATGCAGAAACATTTAGAACCAACAAAGCTACAAATACATGAACATGAAATAGTTCTCCATAAGGCCTGAAGATCGGTGGAAGCATTGCACAAAACAAGAAATTCTTTCAGAGAAATATATGAACAAACATTGCACTAAATAATTTTTGCCGAATTTCCCAATACCTCAGTTCTTCTAACATCTAATTCATCCATTTGACCCGCTTTGAGGGAAACCTTGGTTTTCCCTATTTGAATAGTAAAGGCAATTTTAGATTGTTTTTATTAGCATTTTAACTGAATAAAACAACCTTAGAACTTCCATCTTCTTGGGGAAGCATATAAATCATGATCCCAGGCTCATTACATCTTTTGATGTTGAGAACACCATTTTTCAAAGGACACTCATAATGATTTACATAGGCCATTACTTTTGTCCAACAAAACAAGTGACAAGCAACCTGCACTTGGAAAAGAATAGAGGAATTAGATAATCAATAAATATGTAAATATATACACAAATTCATACAAATGTGTATGTCACTAATGTGTTCAAATATATGTGACAATGATTGTGTTTAAGGCTAAATGCATTAACTTCAATATCGAGATATGGTTATCATATTTATGGTTGAACGCATATCAATATGACAAAGCTTTTAAATGATTTTAGTATGCTCCAAGCAATCCAAAAAATATGTTTCTTCTATGCCCTTGCAAGTGATAGTGGCAACAACATATACATCAATAAACAAGTAAGAATCTTGATTTGAATTCAATGTACCAATATGAATCACAGTGATAATGATTAGAAAACCTTTTAAGGTATATGACTACCAAAAAATGTATTGTGTAGTTATCACAATGTATGCCTTATATATATATCAGACCTAGAAATATGATTGATATTAGCATTTAGAACATGACATGCTTTGTGTCAATGATAATGATATCTTTCTCATATAAAGGGCCGTCAATCAAGAAAAACTTTTAGCTGTAGGAAATTGTGAATGTAGCTATCATAAATGTCTTCTTCAGCAATCCTAAAGAGCTCAGAAAAGACTATCCTAGAAATAATTTCAATAGTGTATAATGGAATCAAGCCTTCTTTAGTAAGATATGTGCATCTTCTATTCAAATAAACAAAGAGGACTTGATGTAATTTCTAGCCATGACATATGTGTTTCAATGACTTTCCATAGGATTTTATTTCCAATCAAAAGGAGGTGAAATGTAATTTCCCAACATAAGGTATTGTGCATCCAAGGGAATGGGGAGAATGATTGTCCCAAATAAGGTGATTTCCTTCCCTCAAGTAGTAGACAATAGGATTGTCAAACTATAATATTTTCCAGACAAATAATGACTCTCGAAAATGACAAATTCTAGTTCCTACAGTGACTATGCCTTGATGTTATCTTAGACTTTCAATAGGTAAGTAAGTTTGTAATTTTAGATGGGCTGGGAGTTGCCTTTAGGCTGTGGCTTAAGGAGTGACATTAGGGAAAGATAAGGAAGGGTGCTAAGATAACAACTTGATAGACTATTAGGGAAGTATTTCAAGGTTTTTTTAGGCTTAGGGTGAGATAGGTTTCTCACACCCAGAATGGTTTATCAAACACCTTCATGTAATCATACACGTGACTATTATCCTTTTCTATATTGTTGTTGGGACAATATAGCTTGATCTCAACAAAATATTCATCACTATGATACCAAAGGTAAATGCTCCTCAATCATTTGATCAATTATGTCTGATTTCACTTTGCAATAGCGTGTATAAAATTTAAATCCGTTTCCAGTATCATTGCCACTATAATGAAGCCCCCTCTTTCCAAACACATCTTGAGAGAAAATATGGGTTTCCTACTTAAGAGGGACGTTCAAGATTCCATAGGGATAGCCCAAATATTCCTTCACTTTCTCAAGTAAACAAAAGAACTTTGATTACAAAGATATACCTATCCAAAGCATTTGAAAAAGTTAACTGGATCTACCTCAGACTCCTATTTCTTTTGGCCAGGTTTCAATGGTGTTTCATTAAGATGGATGGATGTCTAGTTTTCCTCGACCACTTTTTTTATTCTAGTTAATGGCTTAGCTTCACACTTGCCAATGTAAAATTTATTGTTGTCCACCAATCTGCAACTCCCTTCTCCTTCCAGTACCTCGAAATCCTCCACCTCTGCTAGTGTCTCTATGCCTTTATTTCTATAGTATGATACAATTGCAACTGACATAGGATGACTTGATCTACTTTAAAGGCTTTCTATCCTTTCATATCTATTCAATACCTGAAACATGACTAAGGTTTCAAGATGAAAAAGTTTTATAAAAATAATGGAAAAGAATGAAACAATAGTTGATCTATAATGAGTTACCAAGAGATCCATTTCTGTTCATCTTTGGTCTTGGATTCCACAAAATTTACATGTACTCCCATGAATATTCCTTCCATCAATGTTCCAATTTTATTAAATGCTATCACCTTAATCTTTTTCAAGGCTTGCATATACCTCCCACCTTTGATAAGGATTCTTGTTTTACCAGCATGGGCTAACGCACAAGCTATGGCTATTAGATTTGAGATAACAAATGCACATGGGGAAGTAATCCGGAGAACAAAAACGTTTTTGTAAACCCACTTGCAAAATTCAAGCGAGTTTTCAATCGATGGTGCCACTATCATTGCTATAGTTTCCAATACAACAAATTCAAGAAGCCACATGATATAAACTGCAATCAACAATTAGATGTTTTCTAACTCCATGATTGATGAAAGGATTTTCAAATCTGACTTCGAGTGTAATATTTTGCGAATTTTGGAATGAACTCTTCTGTGGAGGAGCAATGACTCTGTGCTTCCTCTGCAAGATTCACCATCCTTTCTAGTGTAGATTCTTCTTCCAAAGCCACAATATTGAAACTTAAATAACCTGAAATTTTCACCATTTACGCATTCAAATCACAAATTCATGTCCGACATTCGACATATATTGAAACCACTGGAAAATTTTCAACATATGATGTGCATCCATTTGACATGTTTATGGTTCTTTTTGACAAATTTTTAACAAATGATGTGTATCTTTTTTTTCAGTTTTTGACAAGTTACATGAATAGGTATTTGATATTTATTGAAAACGTGGAAAATTTTTGACAGATGATGTGCATCTTTTTGACATGTTTCTGTTCATATTGACATTTGTTTGACAAACGATGTGCATCTATTTCACCGTTTTTGACATTTTACATGAATATCATAGAAAATACAAATTATTTACGATGGTTTAGGTTATTTACAATATTGGGTTTACTTCAGTCATGGAATGTGGTCGATATCAAGGTGGAAATATGAATCCTAAATTAATGAATTTTATTACACAGGAGGTTTCCAGTTCTAAACCTATAATAGGAAACTTAAATTGACATCCACATGCCATAAATTATTAGAATAGACTGGGATGCTCTTTTCAAATGATGAAATACTTTCAAGTTGGATTCTTCTATATATGTATACCCTTGAAATAATTTTAGGTTCGATTCTTATAGACAAACCCTTAAATCTTTTTGAACGGTTAAATACTTTCAAGTTCGATTCTTCCATATATGTATACCCTTGAAATAATTTCAGGCTTGATTCTTACAGACAAACTCTTAAACACATACTAACCTCATGAGAGTGTAGAATTCTAAACAATTTTTAAAATTCATATTTTGCATAATAATTTTCAATTTAATTGGGGTGTGTCACGAAGAATAGTAACGCTATAGGAGTCAAAGTAAGTTTCAAAAATTTAGATATCAGATAATAATTTTCAAAATTCAGCATAATTGAAATTTGAAACCTCTCATGGAAAAGGTAAGGTGTAAGGATATAGAGTCATTGTCATTATAGGTTGCCTATCATATTCATGGTATTGAGCCATAAATTGGATGCCACGTCTTTCTCAACCGATAAGGACTGTCTTGTTAAGCTATTTTCATCCACCGTACTGCTTCTAGACAATATGATACCATCTAGAGGTATCACCTCATCTGCTTTAACAAATAGCATCGTGTTGATGGCCACATCCTTCATATATATTTTCTCCCCACTTTCTTCAATTACAACTATTTGTGAAGATAAATTCATAATAGAAGAAATCTCTGCTCGAGCCTGCCATGAAATGAAAAACTCCAAATAAAATTGCGAATAAAATGTCAAATAATTATCTACAGTATTTACTTGTCTTTAAGGGATTGCAATAAAATTAGGGTTACATTGTCACTCGATATACTTTATAGCCATTTAGAAGAGTGACAATTTATCCCAAATGGTGAGATTCTGGACGAAATCTTTTGGCCCCAAATGGGCTCTGACACGGTTACCCCTCCATCTAGATTCCAAATCCTGTGACAGTCCACGTCATCAATCAGTCCATCAACTCTGGATCTACATTCAACATTCCAACGTAGTTAATGACAGTCCATGTCATCAATCAATCCATCAACTCAGGCTCTATGTTCAACGTTCCGGTGTAGTTAATGTAGGTTAGTGGCTTGGTTTATTTCCTGAAAATCCCTCCCACCACAGATGCCAAAAATTATTTCGAATTGGATTTCAATGCCACGCTACCACAATCTCCTATGAAACAGAGTCTCTACGAAAATCCACATTTTTCTCGAGGTTCACTTCTCTTCTCTAGAAGAGTTGGAGGGAGCCGTCTATTGGATCAACCATGGTCGTCTTTATGTTTCCCTAAATGCATCTATGGTTGGTATCTATACCTCTATTTGTTTGGATTGAATCCTGCGACACTCACTAAAACTATTTCTATGTTGTGGGGTGTCTTTGAATTTCTACTTGGTGAGTAGCTCATAACTTTCAAACATGTCGTCTGATAACAGAGTTTATCTCAGAGTCACCCTTAACACTGTGCTTCGTGGTGTATTTTGTTTGTTTCTTCTAGGAATCTACAATATTGAATCATGTTTACAGGATTTTCGTGTATCCACATTTAGTTGTAGAAATCAAACAATTTTGGGGATTTTCAGTGTATACGGCATGGTAAAGTTAGTTCTCGTAACCCTTTTTCTTTAAGCTTTTTTCAATGTGATGTTCATATATTTTCATACTCAGAAAAAAAATTGTTTTAGTTTACTATGCCATTTTTCTCTTGGTGAAATAAAAATTTTTTAAGTATATTTAAGGGATCTTCATCCAATTATACATCTGTCAACACATTTATATAGTTGAGCGTTTCATGGGAGACATGGCTGGATGGCTTCCTTCTTTCTTTCTGTATGTTCTATATTGTAACATCCTTTACAAAATGATTTGTATCCATGGAATTGATGGAGGAATTGTGGATAGGAGCAGTCTAAATCAGCTTCTTTATTATGGAAGAAAGAAGAAAACTAATGTGAAGTAACGATTTAATAGAGTTTTCATATCCAAAGTGTTTAGAACTTGTTAGGCCAAAACAAATGAGGCATTGTATTTTTTTTTATTGTACTCTTCATGAATGATGGCTTGTAAGATTGCAACTTGACATACACTGAAAATCCTACATGAAACTCTAATTTGACTAGAGGCTTCCTAGCTGACGTGCTCTTTTCATTGCGATCTCATTTTCCCTCTCTGTCTTTTCTCTCAGGGGTGTTCTTTACTTCATGACTAAGGGTTCATTCTCACTATTACATAATTTTTTTCATTTGTTATGTTTTTATTGGGGGAGAAGATGCTTGTAAACAATCCTTGTTTGGATATTAATATTTGTTATACACTTGAGCCTCATTGATGCATCTTTGGTCACTAGTTAAAATCAAAATAATTTCTCTCTTTCTCTTTCATTTTCTCCATATGACTTATAATTATAAAATCAGACCCCGGGTGTCGTTTGTCTTTGGCAAGTTATCCCAACAACTGGAACGCTACATTTGACATCTAACCATGTTTCAAGGCACAACGGTATACTTATAAATGAACAAATGTAAATGGCTTGCATAGGAATCCCCCCAAATTAATATAATTAGTCACTCATATTTAATTATTTGGCATTCACATAGATCCTTTGGTAACACTTAGTCATTCTCCAATGGCCTCTATTATTCTCTAAGTTTAGGGATGGTACCTATAATTTATAGCATATACCTGTGATGACATTGGACTAACTATTCCAAGGTCTAGCTAGAATGAGTTTATCGTAGATGAGCTATATCCATGCAAAGGTTTATTGGTTCAACGATTATATTGAATGGTATCAGAATAATTCTTGCATGCATATATGATTTAAGGACCTTGTCAATAATAGTTAAGGTTCAGAATGTCCAGGTTTGTCACATGCCCCAATTTGCAAAACAATTTAATGTTATTGCGGAACACTATGTTATATTTTATGCTAAGTTTGTAATTTATGACCAAGTGGGGTCAAGGATAATTAATGTATTTCAGAATATTTTATTAATAAATAAATAAATGATGAGACAACAGCTTAGGGAAGCTGTTAAATGAGTGTTAACTGGTCACTTGGTGGAGGAGAATAGGTAGGGAGTATACTGACAAGTGCCAGCATCCTCAAACTACTTCTAACTGTTGCAGGTGGCAACTTCCCTATAATTGTGGTCATAATTCCCCAAGAAAGTGGAATTGGAGCAGGTGGCTCATTAAGTAAAAACTGACCCAGAAGACCTAGGCATTGATATAAAACTTCCCATTGAAGAAAACTAAGACTACTCATTCTAGAATTGTGATCATTTAGTGTGAATGAAATGCACATGAGAAATTCGATGAAGGGGACTTATTGAAGTGAGTTTGAGGGGTTAACTACTGAGGACTGAACTTGTGCAGCTATTTAGGATGGATTTCTTACTACTGTAAGCAAGGTTGAATTACTGCTGTAATTTGACCAGTCAGGTGACAAAAGGTCTTAAAGATACATCCTTCACCCAGTACTCTACCAGAAGGACCATGAAATAGGCTCGGGGGTCCTAAGAAAGTGTAGACTAGGATTTCTCCAGGAGTTGGTTGGGAGGAACAACCTCCTTACGTTGTTGTCACCTCATCATTTGACATGTTTTTATTTGTTCAGGTTTACTTATAATTTATTTACTATTTTCAGAAAATGATTACTAGTTTTTCAAAGATATGCATGTTATTGTTTTATTAGGGTTTAGGAAGTAAAGATCATTATTTATTGATAAAAATTAGATATTTGTAGATTATATTTAAAGCAGTAAGGACATTTCTAAATGAAAGTGAATAGAAAATAAATTATCACACTATATTTTTCCATGCCTTGTATAGGCAGTACTCTAATACAGCTGGTTGATTAAGTAGATGTGATGATTTTTTTATCAACTCTGAATGAAAAATGAAAATGAGTTCTTTTATAGATTTATATGATTTATTTATAGAAATTTTAGTTGTACTTGCTCTATCTACCAAAAGTAACTATACTATCTAATTACAGGAAAATAATGGATTATATATTAATCACTAGTAGTTATATAAATTACAAAATTATTACTAGTATTAATATTTATTATAAACACAATAAATAAAGTATAATAAACAAATATAGGGATAGTAAAAATAGTATTTAGGATTTGAACCTAGATAATACTCCATAGGTCTTTATAATAATTTATTCGAAGTTCATATTTACATTCTGTACTGACAACATATGTTTTACTGTAAACCTGAAAGAATTTAGCTAGGGTTTATGAAAGATAGGTTTAATTTATGTATACAATATTGTATATTCTTACTCTTAACATAGAATTTTAATAGCTGTAAATAACAATTATTAAAAGTAAAAATAGAAACATAACTAAAATTATTCCTATAAAATCTATCTTATTACAGAACTGTAGGGTATCCAAAAATAATAACCATGCTAAGTGAAAATAGAGTATTTAAGTCCCTTAATAACACTGTAAAAGTTCCAATAGTATAAATTACTGTAAATCATTTAAATTACATGATATGAAATTAAATAACACTGTAACAATTTGAAACAAAATAAAATAAGTATAATGGCCTTTTATAAATATTGGCCGAGGCTTGGGCTTGTTCGAAATTAAACTATACAAAACAATAGAATGAGACAATAACCATTACTTTTCCTTACAAGTAAAACCCTTATATCCATTTTACAAGTCTCATTGAGTAAGACAGTGGTCAAATCATTATCATCACATCTTAAGCTGAATGGGAAAAACATCAAGTTTTTACATCTTCTCAGGTTGTAAGGGCTCTGTCACAAAGGCCTTAAGTTTCGACTGTTTAGCCTTAAAACTGTTGCTTTTATAAACCTCTAAGGTTTTACAATAGTTAAAAACATATACAACAAATAACCACCTTGGTCAGCTTGCAAATCAGAGGTGTTTATAGGGTCATGGTGGCCATGAGCTCACAGCTTCGTCACACCACTTGAAGAAACCGTCGCTCTTTGCGAAATGAAGATTAGGGAAAGATCAAAGTCAACTTAACTAATGGTTTTGATCCTCCACGTGTCCTTCGATATTTTTCCATCCTCGTGGGTAGAATTTCAATAGTCTTTTATGCAATTGCTAATCTACAGTTAAATTATTAGAAATCAAAATAATAATCATTAAAATAATGTAGCATTTTGATTTCTAATGATGTATTATCCTATACTCATTTTCGATGCCTATTTTATCAACCTTAGCATTAAGAAAGGGTTTTTCTTTCAAGGTTTTGTTGTAGGTCATGATAGAGCAGTTTCTTTGATAACATTGTTTTATAAAAAGATAGGTAAAAGACACTCTTTTAATAATAAACTACTTTAAGAAGGATATCTTATGGTTCCTTGAAGTAGCCTTTTGATTTGGTAAAAGTTGGAAAGTAAAATGATACCTAGAACCCAAGCAATAATAAGACATCCTATATGATGCTAACCAACTATCTTATCTCAAATATTTTTATAAGTCAACTTGTGTGAAGATATAGTTTATAGCTAAAGGTGCACGAGGAAATCTAGGTGAAAGATACAAGTAAAAAGAATTTCAAGGTAAAAACTATAACAGTTAGAAGAAGAATTCTTTCAACCAGGTCCATGACTCTTAATGCATTGTGTAGTTGAGTTACAAGTATGTGTAGTCCATAGACTTATATAAGAGTCTTAAATTAAATTTCTAACATCCAATTAATGAGTAAACAATTAAGAGTCTAGATAGTTTTGTTTATATAATGAGAAAATTATTTAATTATAACCCTAGGATAAGAGTAAAAGGGATATACATCTAATGAGTGTCAGGAATTAAGAACTTTTAGAAATAACTCTTTCAGTAAAATAAGCTAGATTTATAGTTTATCAACATATAGTACTTCTTTTGTATTTTACAAAAGATCCATATACTTATGATCAAAACTAAACTCCAAATGTTTGACTGATCTAAGCAAAAAGTCCGAGTACTATAATTTCTTCCTAAGTAAACTCTAGATCAAAATTGCTATAAGCAAAAGTACAAGTATTCTTGGAATTAATTGTAATCAACCAGTAACTTGACTTCTTTTGCATAGTTCTTTGGTCATGCATTTAAACCCATGTAGATGCAGTTTTGTTGTATATATATTTAGGGAGTTATGATGACATAAATAACATCAATGTTACCTCTTACGGAGACAAGCTGTTCTTAAATATTCTACATCTAGAATCATATTTATGCTAGAGAAGTATCTTCTTGACCTGAACATATTTATTATTTAACTAGAACATATGCTTACCTGTTAGAGCCTGTAAAGAACCATCAGTCCCACTGTATTAGCTATAAGCTAAGAAATCCCCGATCACACATAAGAAACTTTCCCTACTTGACAAAAGAAAAAATAATATACTTAGCATCAGCAAAATACAAATTTCTTTTCTACTTTCTGGAATAATACAAGTGTTAAGTTGAAAATAGTGCTAACACAACTTTTAGAGATAAGCCTCTAAGCTATAAAAAATCTTATAAAGAAGTAATCTTTGTTTCTCTTACAAACTGTTTTATTAACTGCTAACAATTAGTTGTACAGTAGCATTGACATTTGACATTTTATGTCACATGAAAAGTTTTAAATTTTTGTGCATTTTTGAGTTATTACAAGGTTCTTGACATTGTATAATGTATGTTGGACCTTTAGAAGTAGTGGAGATACTTTATGTCTACATTATGCTATCTTGTGACATTTTCAAGGCATTTTATTTAATTTTTCAATTAGCATCTCATTAAAAATTGTTTGAGTTTATGTTTTTGTCTTTTCGGGTCATTCAAAAGGAGAACATACACAATGGTGAATAAATGGACATTATGCATTGATGTGTCATGTTATCCCAATCTCGGACGAGCAATAATTGCTTATGTCCAAGTCAACAATTTTTCACATGAGGTTTTCCAAATAAATTGGGGTATTTCTGCTAGGACAACAAACAACGAACCATATTATATTTCACTTGTTCAAGGGCTAAAAGTAGCCAAAAACTAGGGTGCAAATGACAATTCAGTATTTACCAACTTGGAACTTATCTATAACTAGATGAAAGGGGTGTATCAAGTTAGGAAATTCAATTTAAAACCCCTCTATAATGAGGAAAAAAACATTGTGGTTCAATTTCAATCATTTAAGATAAATCACCACTCAAATATTGAGAGGATGTCGAGTGGTTTATTGTCCCATATGATGTCTATTTAGGGGACAGTGTGAAACATAAAGTGGTGCCAATGTCTATTCCATCAAAATCTACTACTACACATTGTTACACCTCTGGAATATGTATATGTTTGTTTGCTATATTTTTTTTATGTTTGTCATGGCATGGATATTTCATTAAAGAGGAAGCCAATATGTGCCTCATCATGTAATGGAATTGGTTCATACAATTTTTCTTTTTTTGAAGATGGATATCTTTTCCGCTCTTTGAATTGGAAAATGTAATGATTGAGAGATCTTGTTATAAAGCTGATTTTTGTGCCGATGGGAAAAGGAACTACATCAATTTATGATGCTAAGATTCATTCTTCCGTTATTTTTTATTTCTTATTCCTTATGTCCTGTCATTTATGATATTTATTTCCTAAGTTTATATGTCAACCCTAGTCAACTATGCATCTAACTTACTGTTGTTAAAATTGTTCCTAGTTGCATATTTTTTGTAGACCTCCTCAGTTTCTTCTAGAAGTTCAATATTCAGAAGTGTTGTTAGAGAAGAAAAGAAAAAAGATTGAGGAGATATATAGCAGATCCATTGATGTTTCAAGATATAGTCAAAATAATCAAGGCATGAAATTTGAGGATATTGAGGTGGAGTGGCCACAAACACTATCATCTTCAGAGCATAAAATCAGAGAAGCTAGTAACAATTTTTTTATCAGTAATAATGGAAGAACCTTACAACTCCTGTGAGGTGACTTTTGTATTCACTTGTTTTGATAGGATGAACTGTTATAGATGAATGTTGCATCCCATATTCAAGATTAGCTATTTTTTTGTTTCTTGTATATATTTCATTTTTTAAGTTACAAATCAAGTTTCTACTTTCTTGTCCAGCCTCTTGAAAAGTTGTTTCCAAATTATCTGTGTTCATCCTCTTTGAATTCACCAAATGAAAATTGTTTCATCTTAGAAAGATTCCAAATTGATCCTTGTAATACAAGGAGTGGTGAACATTTTATTTTATCCAATGATTGGATGTGAAATTATATTTTCATCCTATGAGGTCCAACGAATTTGGAACTCCTATCAAACATCCTAAAA
The DNA here is from genome assembly GCA_001517045.1 of Pseudotsuga menziesii. NCBI lineage: Eukaryota > Viridiplantae > Streptophyta > Pinopsida > Pinales > Pinaceae > Pseudotsuga > Pseudotsuga menziesii. The sequence goes on from LPNX010561084.1 coordinate 281,691, forward strand.
CAATTATTGATAATATAACGAATTTAAGTAAAATGAAACTTTTATTTGAAGAATTTTATATTATCATTCAAGTTGTTCATTACCCCAAAATGTGTTATTATATCTAGGAATCCTACAAAGTGAGTTGACTCAACAATTTAGCAGGTTTCAAAGTCTTACAATTTAGGTCTTTTGGTCATTTAAAACAACTGAATTTAAGTGTCATGTGTGTAGCTATTAAGTTGAGCATTGACTCAGTTAAGTTAGTACAAAATCAGCTAAATTCATTAGTTTGGTGCTGGACAGGTTAAAACTCAGCCGAGTTCACTAGTTTGCTCGTAGTTTCGTGATGACAAGTTTTTTCATTATTCAGAGTATTTTACAGTGAAGTTTGAGCTTACCGAAAAAACTAGATATCTCTCAAAACATGGGGGAGAATAGTGCTACATTTTTCCGGATGTGGTTATGAATTACATTGTATTTAAATTCAAGTTAATGATTGGAAAAATGCGAGTGATTTGGCTGCAAAATATAAACGACCGGATGATCTTAGAAGCTCAAGTTTCTTCCTTTTGTGCTTTTTTCTTCTTCTAGAAAAATTTTCACATAGGTAGGATCTCATTTGTACATAGTATTTTCATAAGATAATATTGTTGACCTACTTGCGACATGACTTGGAGATTGAAAAGAATATATTCAATTTGGTCATATTAAACTAATTAGCCTAATTTAAAATTTTGTGTGGAATTTCATAGAGACTCAAGTGATCCAGCTATGAGAGTTATGTATGGTTCCTTAGTGATGTTCAAAGTATAGTTGTGCCTGATTACGTAATAGAGAGTCTCTTTTCACATCGATTTTCTCACACTGCTAAGTTTGAGAAATGCTCGCTTGGCACTCAGAATTAAAGATAAATGTTTTAATATCTTCTTGTGTTGGACTTGCATTAATTCAATACTATCGCAGAAAAGATAAAAATATATTGGTTATAAAAGGATTGTGTTATAATTGAAGTATTATTGTATAATCATTTTCACATTTTTCAACAATGATTGATAGATACAACATTTTATTATTTTAAGTGCATATATTTTCGTAAAAGCTAAAGATGTGGAGTCTCTACCTATCAAAATAACCGGCAACTTTGTTTTCCCTCTCCTAGTGCCTACTCAGACTAAGTTTGTGATTAGCTTCTGATAGAAAGAATTATTTGTTTTAATTGTTTTGGAATTTGATTGTGTATTCTAGGACTTCTGTTATTATTATTATATTTGAAAGTGTTTCCTTTAAACTACAGGAACATTAAAATATGTCAAGCACTACAAGCCACCTGTGAAAAGTTTTCACAAGGTAGATAACCCTCTGATGGTGAGATCCATTGATCACAAGTTCTTTTGTTTGTCTAAGATGCCACAATATGGAGTACTAGGGACTCAGCCATCAAAATTGCCCAATAATTATAACTAACACTATCCGCTTATTCACCTCAATGGGCTATTTAACCTTAGGGCATGAATTAATTCCTTTTCTCCTACAAATTTCATTTATAATTAGGAATGGAAATCATATATGTCAACATATACCAAGTTATATATTACATATCATAGAAGGGTTGGACATATTCTGTCCATCAAAAGAAAGGCTTTACAACCTGATTGGATCTTAAAGTTTAGGGCCCATTAAAATATTTCCCATAAATAATATTTCCAAGAAAAATGCGTGACACCATAACAGGCGATAAATATAATGATCCCGTTCACTGTCACGAAATGTTGAGAAATATTTTTCCCATGAAACCATACTATCCCTGAGATGATTTTTATGTATTAGCGATATTTAAAATCTGAAAATTATGTGTTGAGAAATTCTTATTTTAGTTGTCATAGAAATGCTTAAAATAATTCACTAATCAAAAGGAGAATAATTTTTATGCTCTCAATAGTATTTAAAATATGAAGATGCCCATGGATATAAATGGATATTTATATATATGAAAGAATACTATTTATATTTTTTATATTTATATATGTGAAACGATATTATCCCTAAGATGATTTTTATGTCTTAGAAACATTTAAAATTTGAAAATTTATGTATTAAGAAATTAAATTTTTTGTTGTCATAACAATGCTGAAAAATATTGCACTAGTCAAAAGGAGCATAATTTTTATGTTCTCAGCAGTATTAAAAATCTCAAGATGTCAATGAATTTAAAAGCGTATATTTGCATAATCATCAAATGTATTAATGCAGTTATATGCAAATGAGTTATGGAAAAATAACCTTGATTTTGTTTGAGTAGTAGTAACCATCATAATATACAAAAGATTACAACACTATGAGAAGTGTACATTCTCATAGATAGTCAATATGATGTATTATTTGTACATATTGTTTTTATGTATATTGAATGAAGCTTTAAACAAAAAAGATAAATGTAGAACCACATATTTAAACACCCCTTGTCACTGATTCAAAAATACATAACGTAATTGTCATCCTCCTCCCACAAGAAATAAGCCATTATGCTCTGAATTTGGATGTAATAAATGATAGTTTGAGCGTGAAGTAAACCCACCAACTCTTATAGGCATTGTAGGGCCATGACTTGAGAATTTGTTGAGAAAACTATTTGCCTCCTAGAGAGAATATTTAACAAGCATCCTAGCACATCTCAACATCATACAAAACTTGAAATTTAGCATGCCAATCAATCATATTCATCTTGGGAAGTAACTGAAATGAAAGAAAAAAAAAATATGAAATAAACCTGAAGTGAAAGAAAAGACCCATGAGGCAGTAACACATGGCTAGAAACATCTTCGTTTGTTGTGTCTACCTTCCTAAGTCATGTAAGGCATTTCATACCTTTTAACAGGAAATTGTGCAGAGCTGTAGGCAATTGTGCACTTTGTATAACCATTCTACTATGTACAGGTTGGATTTTGATAATCTCTATCTCTACTCTGACCATTGTGGTAGTTTTCAATCTATTATTTTGGTAACTAGAAAACTATTATGGAATGAATCATGATGCATAAATTTTGTATGTGACTAGAATCTTAATCATCTGCATGCCTTATGTCCTTACAGTAGTAAGTTAAAGTAAAGAAAAAAGTTGAATTTGGCGCCATAAGTTAGGGCTAAAACATAAATCTATGCTTACTAGGAATCATGTCCTTCAGTGTGTCTTTGGATGTTTGTAAGCAATTCTTATTAAAAAACACTATTTAAAAATTCATGATGGTCGTGGCCTCTTTTGGAATGCAATTCTTGTACACATAGTAATTCAGTTTGTGAAAAAAAATCCATACGATATTTACTTGAAAAGTATATGTCCTGTCTCAGATTTACTGACATTTTAGGTCCTATGGCATGTTTTTCTTGTGGTGTACATGTCATTTAGTTGCAATATCATTTTTTTTTCTTTATAAAATTGATCGCTTACCACTCATGCTTGAGATTTCTTAGTACTCTGGGTTTTCAATGATGGCTTAGGTGTGACATATTTTCCAAAACTAGACCATCCACACCTTCAAAGAATGGCTTTTCCCAATACTGGATTTTGAACTCATGTAGTGACTGAGCTTGGAAGTTTACTGAATCTAAATAATATTCCCTTGTGGGAAATTTTCCTGGAAGCTATTCCTGGATCATTGCTTGCATCTATGATTTTTGTGGACCACAATGATGCCTCCATTTTGCTACAAGTTATAATTCCACTTATCCCCACTCTATTTTTCATTTTCACCAAGCAAAGTTTACTAATATCAGTTTTAACTTTCTAATAAAGCAGCTTTGTTGGATGCCAAAAATGGCCGAAATTTGATGGATAAATGAGGAATATGGTCAATTTTTGCTGATTTGAATGAGGAGGTGAATTGGGTCCGTCGAAATGTGAAGTGGGTTCATAGTCTTTGGGTGGATTATATTAGTTTTATATTGGTGAATTGAATGTAGGATGATTCTGTAGTGTTTTGGGAGAATTGGGTTGATAAACAAGGCTTTGATGTATCAAAATTATTGTAGTTACTGAGTTTGAACATTGCTGGATAGTATTGTTATTTAGGGACATAATATAGAGGAGGATTTCAGTGTTTTTTTGAAATGGGTGTAAGGGTAGCGGAAAAGAGGACTAATTTCGTCGGAGAAGAGACTAAGGATGATTGTATGACAGTTGAGAATAGTGAAAAGATGGCTACAACTAGATGGATATGGAATAAGGTGAAGCAGGAGTATCGTTTGCCGCACTTTGATGCATTGCTTGACTATTTCAAGGAAAACGAGTATATTTTGAACCATTAGAGGGCGGAGTGGCCATTGAAGCAGGATTTGTGGAGCATTTTATCATGGCACAATCAGACCCGCAATGTTTGGGCGTGTGTATTTCTTCCTTCTCCTAAGTTTGAAGTTTTCTCAAATTGAATTTTGTTGGCTTCCTAGTACTTGGAACAACAACAAGTATCTACAATCTGATATTTTTAACAACAATAGTATCTACAATATAATACATCTAAATACTAAATAGGGCTGATATCAGTCTTTTTATGTCAATTTCCACTAAGTACTTGCTTGTGATATATTTGTGTAGGGTTTCCAAAGGAAGAGGGGAGGTATGTACTTTATTACTGACATACAGGAAGATTGGAGACTGTAGAAGGGTGTTTATGATAGTTTGTAATTGCATTTACGTAACGTATATGATTTTCACAAGGCTATAATATCCTACAATAAAGCAAATAAAAGTTAATGGGGGTAAGAGTGAGGTAATAGAAGGGTTGTAATAGCCTCAAAATGGAGGACTGAGACCACAAGAAGGGAGGTCAAGCTCTAATTAGAGAGGTCAAGGGTTATGTAACCAACCCTTAGGGTCATTGTGAATGAGGTTGAGGGTGGTAAGGAGGCAAGGGTGCAGACCCAAGGTGGAAATGTAGGAAGGAAAGGGTAGAAGAGGTAGAGTAAATAAAGGTCGAGGCTAAGGAAGGGATGGTATAGCCTTAGGAAGGGAGTTCAAAGGTGTGTAACAACAACAAATATAAGAGAGAGAAACTGAGAAAACACACATTCCCTTATAAAGAACTGAAGAACAAAATGAACTGTGCAATGTTGCCAATATTTGTTCAAAATTTCAGTGCACATCAAGTAGTTAAAGTTACCTTTTTTTCTGCCATCCTTAAGTAATACCATCACTCAAATTATTTCACTTTATGTTATCATGTGGAATTGCATTTGTAGATCTTCTTTGATTTCTCTTTGCAAAGTGAGGTTTGTTAATCAACCAAGCATGTTTAATAAGAGGATGGCCTTGCATATCCCCATGGCCTTGGATTGGCACAAAGAATAGGGAGTGTTGCACATCTGCACACATCAACACACCACATCTTAAAGAACAACAATGCATAAATGGTATTTGACACAGATTTCAAAACATAACATTTTCCAAAACTTGTAGATATCCAATTGGAGATTTTTCACTATAGACAGTATTGGCATATAAAGGAAGATGGGTATGCAAAATTTGATTACAGCAATATGAGAGTTTCATCAAACCTACCTGGAATAGTAAGAAATGTTGGATTCCCTTGCATTTCCCCATGGCCTTGGATTGGTGCCAGAAAAAAGGAGTGTTGCACCTCTGCACACATAAACACATCACATGTTAAAGAATGATAATGCCTAAATAAAGGGTAATTGACATATAGTTCAAAATATGGCAAAAAATACAGTAACCTAGTTTTGCAAAAAAATCAATGCATTGGAAATGGTGTTGAAAGCATAGGATTTTGCAAACCTTGTAGATCACTAATTGGAGACTAGTGAAATAGGTGGGCATGTTGCATCTCCCTATGGCTTTGAGTTGATGCTAAGGGAGTGGATTTTTGAACGTATGCAAACATGAACACACCGGACAAATATGAAACATATGTTATTTCAAAGAAATTGCTTTCATAACATATGAAAATTCCACTGAAATGTACCTTCCATGGAATGAAAATTTGGATGCCCTTGCGTTTCCCCATGGCCTTTCATTGGTTCCATGAAAAAGGAGAGTTGCACCTATGCACACATCAACACATCACATGTTAAAGAATGAGGATGCTTAAATAAATGGTAATTGACATAGAGGTCAAAAGATGGAAAAAACAATTGGAAGCCAGTCTTGCAAAAAATCAATGTGATGGCAATGGTGTTGAAAGCATAGCATTTTGCAAACCTTTCACAACACTAATTGGATACTTTTGAAGCAGTTGGGCATGTTTCATCTCCCTATGGATTTGAGTTGATTTCAAGGGAGTGGATTGTTGAACGTCTGCAAACATGAACACACCAAATAAATATGAAACATACCTTATTTCAAAGAAATTGCATTCAAAACATATGAAGAGTCCACTAAAATGTACCTACCATGGAAATAAAGTTTCGATGCCTTTACATTTCCCCATGGCCTTGTATTGGTGCCACGAATAAGGAGTGTTGCGCCTCTGCACACATCAAGACATCACATGTTAAATAATGGTGAAGCCTAAATAAAGGGTAATAAACATAGAGTTCAAAAGATGGCAAAAAAGTAGTAACCAAGTCTTGGAAAAAAATCAATGTGTTGGAAATGGTGTTGAAAGTATATCATTGTGCAAACCTTGCAGATCACTAATTGGAGATTTCTGAAGTACTTGGGCATGTTGCATCTCCCCATGGCTTTTAGTTGATGCCTAGTGAGTGGATTGTTGAACATCTACAAACATGAAGACACCAAACAGATATGAAACATATGTTATTTGAAAGAAATTGCTTTCAAAAAATATGAAAGGTCCACTAAAATGTACCTTCCATGGTAGGAAAGTTTGGATTCCGTTGCATTTCCTCATGACCCTAGATTGGTGCCATGAAAAAGGAGTGGTGCACCTCTGCACACATCAACACATCACATGTTAAAGAATGCTGATTCCTAATTAAAGTTTAATGGACATAATGTTCAAAACATGGCAAAAACATAGTAACCCAGTTTTGCAAAAAAATCAATGTGTTGGCAATGGTGTGGAAATCATAGCATTTTGCAAACCTTGCAGATCACTAATTGGAGACTTCTAAAGCATTTGGGATTGTTGCATCTCCCTATGGATTTGAATTGATGCTAAGGGAGGGGATGGTTGAACGTATGAAAACATGAAAACACCAAACAAATATGAAAAATATTTTATTTCAAAGAAATTGATTTCAAAACATATGAAAAGTCCACTAAAATGTAGCTTCCATGGTAGGAAAATTTGGATTCCCTTGCATTAGCCCATAGCCTTGGATTGTTGCCACCATTTTGGAGTGTTGAACCTATACAAATATAAAGACATCACACAGTAAAGAATGGTGATGCCTAAATATGCTAATCTAAACCAATTACTCTCGTCGATCTTTAAAACTAACCTGAGACCATAGATAATGCTTTCTTTGTTGGAGGGCGTCCTCGTTTGTTGAGATAGTGAAACTGAAATGGTTCTTCTTCCAATGAAGGGACATTCAAATCAATTTCCATTTCACTGTGTTGTTGTTGTTTTTTTTTTTTTTTTAGGGATTAGGAAACTCTTCTTCCTCTTCAAATACATATCAAGAGAATCCACCCCAACTGTGAATTCAAAATCCATAAGGTGTTACTCATTTTCCTCTTCCAACATCATTTTCACCAAATCAGTTAACTATTTCATCTTCGTCAATTTGGTAAGGGGGATATTCTGAATCAACTGCATGTATCTACACAACTCCTCTCTACCGAGATGAAGTTCTCATGCATCTGCGTCAACACTATCGGTGGCCACAATATCGGTGTTGACATCTACACTATGGTTGTGGGGCTCTATACTTATGTCAAGAAGCTCATTGAAGGTGTTACACATTGCATCTTGATGACACAATGGTTCTGAATTTCCTGAGTTGAAATATAACCAATTGACCTTTATGGCATGCTTGAAATATTCCCATGATAAGACCAAGGGAATTCGCACACTATAAAATCTTCATGATACCAATTGATAAGGTATTTCTTATTGTGAATACTTTGAATCCTCACCCAATAAGTTTGAGGTGTTCTGTCATGAGGGAAACAATCATTGTACGGTATTCTTCTATCCTTTTCCATAGATGATTCAAATTTCTTCTCTTTCGTATAATTGTTCAAGTATCCTTCCTTTTTCAAAATTTCCTTGAACCGATAACAAGGTTCAACACTTGTTAAGAGCATGCAAAATAACTAGTCCATCTTATGAGCACACTTCTTCCTTTGATCACATAGAAAGCTAGTCTTCAGGTAACAATGATATGATTCAATGATATTGTTAGTCTCTTGATTGGAATGAGGGAAATATCGACATCCTTTCACCCAAATCGCTATATGTAAGGAACAAATTTAGTGTAGGTAAATCATCTTTATGAAAGACAAAAAAAAAGGAGAGTTTGTGCACTTACTAAACTTGTCCCCAGGAACCCAATTCTTTTGGAATTATTCTAAGAACTGCTTTTCGTCTTCAAATTTGCTAAAAAATAGATAAATTGCATCATCCACATCATCATTGGAACTATATTTCATGATGAATCCTAGGTCAATGAACATATCATTTTATTTTTCTTTATTACAGACCAAATTGTTCACATTTTTTTTCATGCCATCCATACATGCCAGACACACAAGATCACTTCACAGCCTGTGATCCTCTTGCCATATTAAATGCATTTAAATGTGAGATTCTTAGAATAAATGCAAGCTATATTGCAACATAATAATATTAAAGTTAACTCAAAGATGAAATTTCATCAAATGCATCATGACCATGAAAGCATTGAATTTCCAATCAGGACGGATTTGGTAGCACTGCTACATGAGCTGCTCCAACCATAATGCATTATCAGCTAATGTATTTTGTTCTTCCACAACCCATGCTACAGGAACTTCGCTTTTTTGTTCATCGAATACCACGAGTGTGTAAAGATGATACTACCATATTGAAAGAACATGCAATTCAAAATTCAAGTCATCGATCATATTGAATGGATACAATTCAAATATGCATATTAAATCATTGACATTCAACTTACTCTGTATTTATTTGTACTAAATGTTGAATCCATGGCTATTATTCTATTGTGGGATAGCTTTACCATGGTATCCAACATCCATTTTGTTTGAATTCCCATTATGAAAGGGACACCTGGACCATTGGTTTTTTGGCAAAAAAAAATATTATGGTCGCTTTGGATACCATAAGTTGATGCTCATTTCATCCTTTTGGTGGAGTTGGTATTTACCCTTCATCAATTGATTATATATGTTGACAATAACTTTCCTAGATAGGAAGAAATATCTATCTTGAACTGTTAGAGCCATGTCAACATACCTGTCGATGTGCATTTTATATGCTAAATCAATGGACACTCCCAAAAGGTAACAACTCTCCACATAGGAAATGATGTCCTTCATTAGCTTTCGCTTATGCAATGTCCTTGCCTCACCTAAAGTGGCAAGTTTTCCATGACATGTCCATCATTTGTTATCTTCATTCTCATACATGTTGTCAGTCAATATTGCTATATGAGGAATTTGAACCATAACTTTTACAATGAAGTGGCATTGGCAGCCCCTCTTATGTGAAATTTTTTGTTTAGCTAAACTCTCTCCTCTTATGTCGTTTGGCCCATATGAACATTGATAACTACACATGTATTTTTGAAAAATTATTAAAATATATGAATGCTAAATGCAACATGAAGACTGTTATGTAGAGCATGCACTCTCAAAATGCTTACAATTCATATTGTAAGGAAACACTATTCCTTTCTCCAGGTTGCTTGTTTTGGCAGTGTAGGAAAATCGATGAAGTCTCGGGGTTTTCTTCCTCCCCTCTAGTAAAATCAGCAACTCTATGTGAATGGAGTAAAGAAACACACCCGATCCTTCGGTTTTCTCGATATATTTCAATCCAAACTAAGTCTTTACTAGAAACATGACCTTCTCTTTGAGGTCTTGTACCTTAAGATCCACGATGGCCTCCCATTTTCCTCTCTTTCCCATTTTTTTGTAATTCCTGCATACAATATGCAAACACCTAAGAAATCTAATTTATGCAGAAACATGATTGCAGTAAATATCTCTATTGAAAAATGAAAACTCCAAGACTACAGCTTGCAGGTTAACTTTTCTCAATTCCAAGAAGATACACTATCAAGAATATAATACATTAGATGACATATTCATGAATACTCACACTAACAATAACTATTGAGAATCCAATTCCAATCTCAGTCTCCTTGATTCTGATGCTATGAATTTGTCGTATGATGGCTTTGATCAATTTTCTATTTGGTTTCATCTGTTTTCTTGTTGGAGCCATATATTTGTCTTAAAATAATTCACTAATGATAATGACTTATTAAATATTTATTGCTAACAACTTGAACAATGGGAGGAAACTTTAAAGAATATGAAGCTTTGAGGAGAGAAATACTATGGGTTGGAGAACTAAAACAATTCCACTACACCACCCTACCACCCTTATCTACAAGTTTCACAATCATCCTCTATCTTCAAGACTCACACTTATGTTCATGTACTTACACAATTGTTCCTTCACTTATTGTGCTATACCTTCTTCATTGATTATTAGTTGACAAACCTTTTCCTCTCTTTTTGCTTGCAAGATCCATATATGTGTACTAAATCATTCTTGATTCTTCTCTGGAAAGTTATTTTATCCCAGTTACTATAAACAAATATTTATAAAGGCCATCCTTAATCAACATTCAAACTCAATAAATCTTCTAAATCCAACATTCATGCAATCCATTTACATACCTTCTCATCTGTGCGTTGTGAAACCATTCAAACTACTCTAACTTAAACACATCTGATATTTCATTATTAAGGTTTCACATGCAATAATAATTTCTGGAACAATACAATTTCCTTTCCAATTCCTTCTAAAATAGAATATAATTAATTTTTTTGTACCATTAAAGCAGAGTGTTAAGTTTCCATGATTAAAAAGCACCCGAGTTTTCTGACATACAATACTTAATAAGTTTCCTATGTGCTACCATAAATATTTCTCTGACTCAACATTGATCAACGATCTCATCATTATGAAATACATTCTTATGTGTTATGAAGCTCATATATACTACACATCATTCTCCAACAAAAACTCCATGGCCTAAATCATCCTTGGGCTCGTTACGCTGATAGGCATCTATCAATGGTATTTTGGGGATGGACTTGCTTGAGTGGATCATCAAGGTCCTGCAAATCCAGCCAAGTGGATGCTCAAGATCATCCCAATCATCTGATCTTTTAACTAGCAGTTTAGCAGTTTGTTTATAAAATCAGTTAAATGTTGTTATGGAAATGGCGTCCACATGTGGCTGATCGCGGGTGATTGTAGTTTAAGCTGCAATGTGGCAGGATGGAGCCCTTCCGGGTGGTGGAAGTTATGCCCACTAATGCAGCTTCAACCTCTGTTGATTCATTTGCCGTAACTGCAATCCATCATGACATTTCGAATCCTTCTACGACGCCCTAGACCACGCAGCGAATTAGGACGTTGACGTCCTCCTGGAGGACCACCCTGGAGAAACCCTACCTCTGGATCGACCGGCACCCCGTGCTCTTCATCAACCTCTTCCACGGCCTCGCCATGCATTACAACGAACGACCCAGTCTAGAAACTGCGACGTCCAAGAAGAATTACTACCAAAGAGGCGGGCGCGCTTAAGCGTCGGAAGATTTGCTGAACAAGGTCGAGAATATCAAAATGGTGTTGCCCACCATGGTTCCTGCCCTCTTTCATAGAATGCGACATGTTTAGCTTAGTGTGGGATCTGCCATTTCCAAAGACTTAAGTAAGAGGTTATCTCGAGAAAAATGCAAAAAGTAGTCCCCAAAACGCTAAGGAAGGTTCAAGATCAACTTTCAACTGAGCCTCATAAGAAGAAGAGAGAAGACGAAATATGCTCAGAAAAATACAAAATTATAGGGTTTCCTTCATCCTGGTGAAACCTATGCTCAGAAAAATACAATAATATAGGGTTTCCTTCATCCTAGTGAAACCTACCCTTCAAACAGCTGGATGCTTCTTTCAATGGATGCATGCACGGCGCCCAGGAACTTCTTTCACCGCTTTTCTTTACAGGTATTCCTTACAGGTTCATGAATAGTTCGTTTTTTACTGAAAAATTTAGTTATACCCTCATTTTATTTTTATTTATGTTTATATTACATTTTGTTATGGAAAAAAATGGATGAAAATTCGTTTTCAAAATTTGTAGATACAATATCTGTGATGAATTTGTTACATTTATAAAGAAAGATAGTGTAATGAATTTTCCTTATATTCATAAGAAAATTTTGCTGTTGCAATATCCATGATGAATTTAATTTATTATATCTGAGACGAATTTGTTAGGTGTTTCTTTCAACCTTCATCCTGGTGAAACCTATGTTGAGAAAAATACAATATTATAGGGTTTCCTTCATCCTGGTGAAACCTACCCTTCAAACAACTGGATGCTTCTTTCAATGGATGCACACATAGTGCCCAGGAACTTCTTTCACCGCTTTTCTTTATAGGTATTCCTCACAGGTTCATGAATAGTTCGTTTTTTACTGAAAAATTTAGTTATACCCTCATTTTATTTTTATTTATGTTTATATTACATTTTGTTACGGAAAAAAAATGGATGAAAATTCGTTTTCAAAATTTGCAAATACAATATCTGTGATGAATTTGTTACATTTATAAAGAAAGATAGTGTAATGAATTTTCCTTATATTCATAAGAAAATTTTGTTGTTGCAATATCCATGATGAATTTAATTTATTATATCTGAGACGAATTTGTTAGGTGTTTCTTTCAATTTATTTAATTTTGAAAGTTGAATATCATAATTCTTCAATTCCAATTCATAAATGTTATCCATGATCCTCTAATTATTTCAATGCGGATTCATAAATACAGTTAGTCATGGAAGATCAAGTTAGATTCCCATAGGCTTATTTGTGTGCATTTGAATAAATAAACATGTTGCCGGCCATCCATAAACAATCGACATGGAATAAAAATATTTCAGTATAATATTTTATGTTTTTTTTTTCTTACTTTTGTGTTCTTGCCTCACAATACTTTTTAAACCACTAGCTCTTATACGCTTTCCAGTTCTTCGTTATCAAACATGCGTTAGATCTGGACATAGAATTACAATGGGATCCTTTTGTATTTGAAAAATACCCGTCATAGGCTTTTATGGATATAAGATATATATTTTTGAGCCAAGAAGGCCATTTCCATGGTCTTAATATTTGAGTAATAAGTATGGAAAATATAGGTTTAAAATAATATCTAACTTTTAATTTAAAAATATGCATATCATTTCCAAAATCCATATTCAATTTTTATTTTAAGCAATTTGAAATTTGAAATTTGAAATTTAAAATATAGCAATTTGAAAATATGGTTTCAAATATAATATGTGTGACTTCAATATTAATGTAAAAGATTATGTAAAATACTATAAATAACTTTAAAAATATGGTTTCAAATATAATATGTGTGACTTCAATATTAATATAAAATATTATGTGAAATACTATAAATAATATAGATAACTTTAAGTGTAATGCTTATTTTAGATAAATTGATTTTGGTTTGTTGGAAATTTATCATATATTTAAAAAAAAAAATTTAAAGTTTGGAATAAGCTAAATCTAACTTAATCTTGTAAATGAGTTTAAATAATAAATAAAAAACAAATAATAATAAGAACTCTCTTTAGCCTACAAACCTTAACACTTTTTTGAAGCGGTCTTATTCACTCAGGTTTGTTTTGGGTTCCCAATCTCCCTTAATATTGGCGCACAGACAAATTTAATGGAGTCCTATGTAAGAAGGGATTTGCTACTTATTAACAATTCTTTTGTGCAGGAGTTATAATACGCCAAACCATGTCACATTGAAAATATTTCAAGCGCCTTGCCTCGATTACAATGACGACTCTATGATGGCCACTTTTGCAATGAAAGAATTGATGACAGGTCTTGGTGTCACATAACTGAAATAAAGACCACCGAGGAGCAAGTTCTTGATCAGGATATCGCATCTTTTAATAAACAAACTGTGAGCAACAAATATTCGAATCTGGAAGAAAACATGGCACCAAATATCGATGACAACGTGTTTTAGTGAAAAAAAATTTAGTTAATAATAATATGCATGTTTTCTCTGTCATAGAAAAATCTTCATCGATTGTCTCGCAAGGAATACCACTTCAACTATGTATTTATATGCTCCTTCAAGCTTTTAGCGGTCACATGTTTAAGGGTTTACAGGGTAGAATATATATTGATGTTGTACTGCTATAGATGGTTTCATACTCAATTTAAGAGATTTGATGTTTTTCAAAGCTATAATTGTATTATTAAGTGGAATAGTACTTTCATGAAAATCTTGTCCTATCCTTAACGATATGAAATCTTATTAGAAAACAAATAATGGATTAACATTGTTAAAAAATTTATTTTATTTGTGATCTCTATATTTTGGCACAAGAGGCAACTTGTCTTGTGGTTCTATTTATTATTGTTTTTATTTTCTAATGTTTTATTAGGTGTGATGAAAATGTGATTTAATTATTATATGTGAACATGTTTATAATTCATATTGTTTATTACTTATTTTTCTATGTGATTATGTTTATGTTTATTTTCCTATTCTTTATTTTTTAAGGGTTTATGTATATTTGAGAATATAATCCTTTCAATTATTATTTTATAAAAATAATGAAAAGACCCCCTTAACAAGACTGTGGCTTATTAATTATGGGTTAATAAATCATAAAGGTATAAAAAATGAAACTTTATGTTTGAAACTAGCATATAACCCTATCTCAATTATGATTCATTATGATGTGAATCGATTGGATTAGAAGTCTAAAATTTTCATATAGTGAATAAATTATCCATGATTCATAGTCTATCAAAAGTTATGGAAAACATATATAACCAAGCTATAAAGTCTAACATTTTCATATTGTCAATAAATTATCCATAATTCATAGTCTATCAAAAGTTATGGAAAACATATATAACCAAGCTATAATGTAAAATACAATAGGTATGGTTGCTCAGATACATACATTAACACAGCACATGTAAATTACATAGTTTTTCTTACTTGGTCGTTCAAACCTAAGGAGGACTAAATGGAATCCATTTGGTTAGCTATAAGTAAGATTCATGAATAAATAATAGCTCATGTTTGTTACAGTGGGCATTTAATAAGCCTTATGTTGCATTGTGACGTTTATCACAGGTTATGTTACATTACCAACATTTATGACAGGTTATGTCACATTGTGATATTTGTCAAGGGTTATGTCACATTGTCATATTTGTCAAGGGTTATGTTGCATTGTGATGTTTATCAATGTTGACGTTTCACTATGATGTTATTGAGGGTTATATCACATTACGATGTTAAGCCATGGTTTGTTACAGTGTCTGGTTGGTATATGTCAACACAACCAAAGATTTGACACATTAATAATGTGATAGTGGGCATTTAATAAGCGTTATGTCACATTGTGACGTTTATCATGGGTTATGTCACACTAGCGACATTCATCAAGGGTTATGTCAAATTGTGTTATTTATCAAGGGTTATGTCACATTGTGATGTTTATCAAGGCTTACGTTTCACTGTGATGTTATCGAGGGTTATATCACATTATGCCGTTAAGCCATGGTTTGTTACAGTGGGCGTTTAATAAGAATTATGTCGCATTGTGACGTTTATCATGGGTTATGTTACATTAGCGACATTCATCAATGGTTATGTCACATTGTGATATTTGTCAAGGGTTATGTCGTATTGTGATGTTTATTAAGGTTGACGTTGCACTGTGACGTTATCGAGGGTTATATCACATTATGACGTTAACCCATGGTTCGTTACAGTGGGCGTTTAATAAGCGTTATGTCGCATTGTGACGTTTATAACAGGTTTGTCAAGGGTTATGTCACATTGTCATACTTGTCAAGGGTTTTGTTGCATTGTGATGTTTATCACGGGTTATGTTACATTAGCGACATTCATCAAGGGTTATGCACATTGTGATATTTGTGAAGGGTTATGTCACATTGTGATGTTTATCAAGGTTTATGTTTCACTATGACGTTATCGAGGGTTATATCATATTATGACGTTGAGCCATTGTTTGTTATAGTGGGTGTTTAATAAGCGTTATGTCGCATTGTGACGTTTGTCAAAATGTCAAATTGTGATATTTATCAAGGGTTATGTCACATTATGATGTTTATCAAGGTTTACATTTCACTGTGATGTTATCGAGGGTTATATCACATTACAACGTTAAGCCATGGTTTCTTATAGTGGGTGTTTAATAAGAGTTATGTCGCATTGTGATGTTTATCATGGGTTATGTTATATTAGGGACATTCATCAAGGGTTATGTCACATTGTGATATTTGTCAAGGGTTATGTCCCATTGTGATGTTTATCAAGGTTTATGTTTCACTATGACGTTATCGAGGTTTATATCACATTACGACGTTAAGCCATGGTTCATTACAGTGGGCATTTAATAAGCGTTATGTCACATTATGATGTTTATGATAGGTTATGTTACATTAGCAACATTCATCAAGGGTTATGTCACATTGTGATATTTGTCAAGGGTTATGTGAGATTGTCATACTTGTCAAGGGTTATGTTGCATTGTGATGTTTATCAATGTTGACGTATCAGTGTGATGTTATCGAGGGTTGTATTGCATTATGATTAAGCCATGGTTTGTTACAGTTGGCCTTTAATAAGCTTTATGTCGCATTGTGACGTTTATCATGGGTTATGTTACATTAGTGACATTCATCAATGGTTATGTCATATTGTGATATTTGTCAAGGGTTATGTCGCATTGTGATGTGTATCAAGGTTTACGTTTCACTATGATGTTATCGAGGGTTATATCACATTACGATGTTATGCCATGGTTCGTTACAATGGGCGTTTAATAAGCGCTATGTCGCATTGTGACATTTATGATAGGCTATGTTACATTAGCGACTTTCATCAAGGGTTATGTCACATTGTGATATTTGTCAAGGGTTATGTCACATTGTCATACTTGTAAAGGGTTATGTCACATTGTGATGTTTATCAATGTTGACGTTTCAGTGTGATGTTATTGAGGGTTGTATCGCATTACGATTAAGCCATGGTTTGTTACAGTTGGTGTTTAATAAGGTTTATCTTGCATTGTGACGTTTATCATGGGTTATGTTACCATAGCAACATTCATCAAGGGTTATGCACATTGTGATATTTGTGAAGGGTTATGTCGCATTGTGATGTTTATCAAGGTTTACGTTTCACTATGACATTATCAAGTGTTTTATCACATTACGACGTTAAGCCATCGTTTGTTACAGTGGGCGTTTAATAAGCGTTATGTCGCATTGTGATGTTTATCAAAATGTCAAATTGTGATATTTATCAAGGGTTATGTCCCATTGTGATTTTTATCAATCCTCATTAGCTTCATCATGGTCATCATCATCATCCTCATCATCATCACCATCATCATCCTCGTCCTCATCCTCATCATCATCATCATCAACCTCATCACCATCATCACCGTCATCCTCATCCTCATCATCATGGTCATCATCATCATCATCATCATCATCATCACCCTCATCTTCCTTCTTCATCAGCTTCATCATGGTCATCATTATCATCGTCAACCTCATCATCATTATCACCCTCATCCTCCTCCTCCTCATCATTACCCTCATCCTCATCATCATCATCATGGTCATCATCATTATCATCATCATTATCACCCTCATCCTCCTCCTCCTCATCATTACCCTCATCCTCATCATCATCATCATGGTCATCATCATTATCATCATCATCATCATCGCCCTCATCCTCATCACCATCATCATCATCCTCGTCCTCATCATCATCATCCTTGTCCTCCTCCTCCTCATCATCATCATCACCCTCATCCACATCAACTTCATCATGGTCATCATCCTCATCCTCATCATCACCCTCGTTCTCCTCCTCCTCATCATCACCCTCATCCTCATCATCATCATCATCATCATCATCATGGTCATCATCATCATCGCCCTCATCCTCATGGTCATCATCATCATCATCATGGTCATCATCACCATCCTCATCATCATCATCATCATCACCCTCATCCTCATGGTCATCATCATGGTCGTCATCATCGTCATCATCATCATCATATTCATCATCCTCTTGATCATCACCATCATTGTTCATCATCATCTTAAACATCACCCTAATCCTCATCATCATCATCACCCTCATCCTCATCATCATCATCATAGTCATCATCGTCCTCATCATCACCCTCATCCTCATCATCATCATCATGGTCATCATCATCATCATCATCATCATCACCCTTCCACATGCTTCCCTCTTGAATCCACTCCTTTCTAATCATTATTAATGTATGGAAGCATTAACTCAATCCGTCATTGTCTCTTGGCCTCATTAGTACTTCATGTTATTAATTTATTGTTATTTTCTTTTGGTATAAGTTCGTACCTTAGTCTTTTAAGTAGCGGAATTTTGGAACGAAAGAATGGTTTGTGCTAGATTGTTGGGCATGTGCCTAAACAAAAATAGGATATTATAGGATTTGAACATTGTGTATTTCAGTGAGGTTCGAACAGGAAATTTTCTTACATTGGATTTGGTTTCTTTGCTACAATTGTTTCCCTTTTTCACTTGAGGAGCTTGTTATGAGGAAATTGTGGTATTTAGTATGTCTTCCTCCCCAGAAATCGAGAAATTTACTAAATGTTCCTCTCGAGAGGATTTCATACTATGACTTTAGGTAGGTTCATCACTCTTAGAAAAGACGAATATTTTATGTTGCCAAAAGATTTCCAAATTTTCGCAATGTTTTGTAGGTGGCACTAGTTCGCCCAGTACCCTTTTCAAGGGACTCTGTTCTTTTCATGCTGAGAGATGGCAGGGTAAGGATGATTCTGCATCATTTTAGCATGTTCTTTTCCAAATCACTTCTGGTGTATGTGCATTTGCATATGTGCTTATTGAATTCTGACAAATATGTTCAACTCAATTTAAAATGCACTCTCAATTTAAAATGCATTGTCAATTTCCGTCCCCCCGCGAAGTGATGTAAGGAAATGGCTAATACACAAATATGCTTTATTGTGTGTAGCTTGGAGAGCTAAGAAATACTGACGATGGTGATTGGAAATGGATTCGTATAATAAATACCCCAACAAGCCATTGCATATCTAGCTATTTAATTACTTTCACCTCATGACTAAACCCTTCTCGATCAGATAAGGTCATCACTGAAAGGCCTTACCCCTATTGGTCCTATCATGTGGGATATTACTGGTTACTTTTCTAAAATTTAAGAGGTTTTTACCTGAGAACACAGCATTAAGAAAATGGTAAAGGATGCAAGCTAAACTACCTCAGAATCACACAACACCAACGGAGCCAGGGAATCCATAAAATATTGATGTACATTAACTATGATATAATGAAATACATGATTGATGCTGTACATTATAGTTCTAGTGGGAAGCCACCATCTTATCAAACAAATATGTCAATATTAAAATCTATGTACTATATTGAAAAACATGTATATCATTATTGTAATTATATTATTTTCCAAACCAGTGAAAGAAGGATACAACTGGGGTAACTTATAAATAAGGTTTTCGTGCATATTATATAGATATCAAAATGTCTACATGCAAAGGAAAATGAAATATCTACAGTAAGAGTTGGATATTGAAATGCACAAGAATGTAGATCAAAGGTTTGTCTAAATTTTATAGGAGCCCACAAACAGTTTCAATAATATTATTTTCAATTGATGATAACCTCGGTAATAAGAGAACCACGGTGCAAATGATCAAGCTGGAAAGACCTAAATACAAATTATAAGAATTATTTATTCCACTTAGGTAAAATAATATTAATAGTTTATTGAATTGGGATCTAAATTATTTTTAACAGGAACAAATTTTTGCGGCTTAGCGCTTGAGAACAAAGCTGCTTACAACTACATCACTTCACTCACGTCACATTGTTTAACCTGTTACCAGAATGTGCATGTCAAGAGCTTCCTATTCATTTTAACATTGTTTAAACTGTCACACTTTTCTCCTAGTTGACCTGGTTTTCCTATTCACATGTGAGCCACATAAGTTTGAACCTGACAATTTTGATATCAAGTTCAACGAGTCTAGGCAGGCTTCGTATCGCTTTGCTTCATCTACTAGTTTTTTTTCTCTGGTCCACATGTTCAGTTAGGTCAGCTATAGAGCGGTAATGATACTCCGTTTATGTAGTTCATTGTTTTCAAGCAATGGATTCAAGCGTATCATCTCAATCGGCACCCGATTCACGCTGAAGCATACTGTTTCGTAGCAGACTGTAAAAATGGTTATTTCAGCTCCAATATGCAGCGACACATCAGCTCCTTCATAAACGATGGCGTATCAACTTCCTACACTAGCATCTACGATGAATAGAATCCCTTATAAGACGATGTCCTCCGAATATTTCCAACCCTCCAGAGCAGAGAAGTGAAGCTAGAAAAAAATTTAGAGTTTCGTAGAGACTCTATTTCGTAGCAGACTGTGGTAGCTTAGCAGCAGAGCAGAGTTATAAATGATTTTGGGTAGTCGCGAGAGGGAGTTTAAGGGAGTTTGGTGCAATGAACTACGACACTAACCTGCATTAACTACGCCACCCATTGTCGAATGTAGAGCCACGTAGAGCCAAAGTTGATGGTTTGATTGACAGCGTGACAGTCCATGAGATTCAGAATCTGGATGGAGAGGTAACAGTTTCAGGGCCCATTTGGGATCGGAAGATTTCACCCGGAATCTCAGAGTTCGGGAGAAATCGCCGCTCTTCTAGACTTCTCCATTCTGCCAATGTAAACAAGAATACAAATGCGCCTCCTTCCAAGTAATACACCAACCCAATAGTACCCACAACTATTTCAAATTCGAGCCAATGAGCCAAATTAGAAAATTCGGTACCAATATGACCTATGCTATTGGGTTTACAATAGTTACCTGCAATGAGCTTAAGCACATAAGCACATTTATCATTAGGGTTTATAATAGTTACATGTAATAATCATAAACACATTTATGTCCAGCATGAAATTCTGGACGGCCACAAATATTCTCCGCATAATAGGGATAATACCTACACTTACGACCCCTAGAGCCGCCCAACAGAGAGGATGGTACAAATAATGGAACAAAGCTATGGAAAGGAAAAAACTAGAGGATAAAGTGTAAGGAATGGGCCATTTTCTCTCACTTTTCAAGTCTCCAACCACGCAAAGACTCACATCTAGCCTTGCTTGATTTAAGGCCTTAACTATATAAAACCATGAAAACCTTATTTTTCATCCACGTCTTCTTAAAGTTCTAAACAAATATCATATCCTAAATTGTAGAAAATTCTTTATGTCTAGATCCCTGTAGAGTTTTTATCAGATCCAAAAACTATAAATGCAATTTAAACATGTTTACATTGTTGATATCTACTTAACTAAAACTTCCCACCAATTCACATAACATTTTCTAATTTTGTAGTATGTATTCCAAGATTCGTACCTATCTATGCCAATTGAATGAGACTCGTATCATGCAGCACAATCACTTGTTTTGAAGGCACATTAACAGAAACTCATTCAACACCGCGCATAGGATGACGACGTCTCTCGATCAGCGACACTTCCGAAGGAGAGCAGATGCCCAACACGTTTAAAGTCGTTTTACGCAACTCATTGTGACCAGCTGAGATCTCGAAAATTTGTTCATCTTTCCCAATGTTTTAAGAGAAATTCTTTGATAGGACGTGAAAACTGTGAAAAAAAAAATCAAAATAAAGAACGAGGTGACTTTAATGAAAATTAAACAATATATGTATTGCTTTACTACGAAAATCGACAGATACGCTTATTTTTGCAGTTTTCTTTGTAAAACAAAAAGAATAATATCATGCCCACTACATCACATCATTAGCCCTGGTATACTAAGCATAAATTGAGCTACTGTAATTGCACTTTCCGAAAGACCTCCCCATTAACTTTTGTTAAAGTTTGATTTTAATTCATTCATGGTTCAAAGTGAATTCGAATTCAAGCAGGAGAAGATAATGACTTTCCTCTGTACCATTTAAATTCCACTCCGTAAGAAGTTTTCAACAATGTTAAAATGTCAAAAACATTAAAATTTAAGATAACTTCATAAATATTAAATCTCTCTACCTAAAAATGTGAACCTGCTGCAAATTGGCAACTCAACAACCATTTCCTAACCCACAACTGTGAACATGTTACAGGCTATAAATCAACCACATTTTCCTAACACATCAAAACTCTTACTTTTTAAGAAATATTATAAGCAAGAATCCTTTGCTTGCCTGCCAAGTAATCAATAGCATATACAAAACCAAACCTAGTTTTATAATTATATTAATAAGATGAAACTCTAGAGAACATTAAAGGTAAAAATGCCAACCTTGGTTCATGATGTTAAAGTTTTTAGTAAATAGAATGAAAAATATTGGCTATTCCAGCTTCTTAAATGTTTCTAAAAACAAAACCCCAAAAAATTAGAAGAAATTTATTAGGAACAGTGTGATATTAAAATGTATGATAACATGGTTAGTGTTCATTTTAATTAATTTTGATTTAATATATTTTAAGAAAAATGAATAAGTTAAAAGATTGATTGTTACAAGAGATTGTTCCTTTCTGGAAGGGGCTTTTGTAATGTCCCCTCATGACACCATCCGTAAATGCAAAGCTTAATAAAAATAAATAAATAAAAACGATTATGAGTTTAACATCGTAGTTGATAGGGAAAAAGGAAAGGGAAAAGGCAATCCTTTTGGAGAAAGTTTTCAAGACAAGAGTCCAAACGCTCTGTCTTTGGCTATGCGTATACCTATGGAGAGAACGATGGGATATATTTTTGGCATGGGTCTTGTGCTGTTTATTATATGATCGGGCTTAGATATTTTGAATAAGATAGTTTGGTTTTATGCTATTTACCATAATAATCGGGCTTAGATATTGGCCTGCATACGATAGCATGTTTTTTTTAAGCTGTTTATTATAATGATCGGCTTAGATATTGGCCTGCATACGATAGCATGGTTTTCTTTAAGCTGTTTATTATAATGATCGACTTAGATAGTGACCTGATTAGGATAGCATGTTTTTTTTATGCTGTCTATTATAATGATGAGGCTTAGATAATGGTTTTTATGCTGTCTATTATAAAACCTATTTTCAATTTGTGTAAAATCTTAATTTGGACTCCTTAGTTTTGATGGAAAGGAACAAAATTGACAATCTTTGAAAGCAACAAAAATGATTCGACGTTCCAGAGATGCTGCATCTTGTAATTAAATTTGCAGCATGTTGCAATCAAACAAAACATAAAAAAAAGACATGATTTTAGAGAGCCTGCATCTGGATGGGATGAGTTGTACCTAGATTATGGAGAATTAAAATATGAGTTTTCTTATATATCTTACACCACAAAAAGGGTAAACTATGTATTCCTTACGGACGATTAATTTGGTGACACATATTTGATCGTTATCATATTCTATTGCATTGTCATGTGCAGAGTTAGATACTATAAGCATCTTTGATTGGGACACTATTATGAATGGGAACAAGACTTAGTCTAATCTATAATTAGAAGCTTCAATTCTTTCAGATGCCTTCTTAATGCTTTTATATAGATATCAGTGTTGTTCATCGATATCTTTATATGATTGATGTTTGTGTTAATATATAAATGTCCAAATCTATTAGATTCTGTTTTGAGTCTGTCATTAAATTGAGGGGGCGCCTGAGACTTTTAGGGAAATTACTGGTTTTCTGGTGGGAAGGTAGGCATGCGTTTTATTCCAGCAGTGGAAACAAAATTAAAAAGGGGAAGTTGGCTGCGTTTTTTATTTCAGTTTGACAGAAAAATCCTGCCACTTGTCCCTATGCGTTTTCTATAAAGAGACAGGCGAGATGCCAAGGAGGGGGCATTTTGTATTGGAGTTTCTATTGTGCCACGATTTCATCATTCTGGTTTTTTTTTGCTTTTGTGTTTTGTCGAGCTTTGTCTTTTCATGCCACCATTCGACAGAGAGTATATTTGAGTGGAGTTTTTATTGTGCCACGATTATCAGATCTGGGTATAGGGTTTTGTTCCTGCTTTATTCTCTGTTTGTGCCATGATTTGAGAAATGATATGGATCTGCGGTCTTTGATTATTATTATTCTTTATAGAAATCTCTGTTTTTATGCCATAATCGATCTGGGTTTTTGTTTGGGATTGAGTATTTGTTGGCATTAACAGCCTGTGGTTTTAAGAGACGATTTGCAGAAAACAAACGGATCTGGGTTTTCGTTTGAGCTTGAGTATTTGTTGGCATTAATAGCCCGTAGTTTTAGGCCACGTTTTGCAGAAAATGAAGCGATCTGGAGTTGATATTATTTTTAACTCTGTCATTTGTGCAAGGAATCGATCTGGAATTGAGACTTATTGTTTATATTAAGCATGTCATTGTACAACAAATCGATCTGGTGAGTGCCTTATTAAGTCTCTATCTATCAGATCGGAAGTCGATCTGGGTTCTTTATTGTTTGGAGTTTGATCTTAAAAAACAAAATAAAACCCTTGTCTATGCCATGATTCAGATCTGGCTAACAATGATAGTTGCTTTCTTGATTTTGTTTGAGTTCAGTTTGCTTGCATGCCCATGATCTCTAGCTGGTGGATAAGAGAGTTTGAATTGTGCCTGGAAAACTTCACTTTTATCCTTACCCATAGTTTATGAGATTTCGATCTGGAGTTTTCGTTTCATAAAATCTTTGTTTTGTGCCACGATCTGCAGGAAGGGTATCAATCTGGAATATTGACTTTTTATTCTTTATAAATCTTTGATTTGTGCCACGATCTGCAGGAAGGGTATCGATTTGGAATATTGAATTTTTATTCTTTATAAATCTTTGATTTGTGCCATGATCTGCGGGAAGGGTATCGATCTGGTATATTGATTTTTTATCCTTTATAAATCTTTGATTTGTGCCATGATCTGCAGGAAGGGTATCAATCTAGTATATTGATTTTTATCCTTTATAAATCTTTGATTTTTGCCATGATCTGCAGGAAGGTTATCGATCTAGTATATTGATTTTTATTCTTTATAAATCTATGATTTTTGCCACGATCTACAAGAAGGGTATTGATTTGGTGTATGCTTCATAATTTGATCTGTGCTGATAAAAAACGCTATTATTTTTATGTGGTGATTCCCTGAAGCTTTGATGAAATCGCTGTTATTATACTGATCTAGAAAATTTGCATGATGTTTTCCAAAGTGCTGTTTGTTGAATCGTCTAGTAATTGCATGAAAATCGATCTAAGTTGAATGACATTTTTGAATACTGTTCATTAAAAGATCTCTGGAAAAAAAACGATCCGAGTTGGAATGCTATTGATGAGTGCTTTGTTTATGGTACCGACTCTACTGATAGTTGAATAACGCACTCAGTAAAGATCTAAGTTGATTATAGTGAGGTGTTGCAAGCTTCTCTTTGCAATTTTGGTTGTGTTAATGTTCTCCATGTTGATTTGGTCATCATGGATGAAGCCAGGTGCTAAGTTTTGGTTGACTTTGATTCATGAAAATAGATGGTTTTTAGTTGAGGCTTTAAAGTCAAAATTTCAATTGTTAAACTACTAGGAGAATTTGTTTCCTATCTTCGCAGGTCAATAGGGTTTGATCGAACTATTATTTCTTTTGACACCGTCTTGGATGCTATACTTGTTAAACAAGGTGTCCTTTGGGCATATTTGGCAAACGGCCGTATCAGGATTATGCTAGTCAGGTGATGGAAGTTTATCCTTACAACATTGGAAAAACTAAAGACAATCTTAAGTTTAGTGTTTTATTTTTGAATGTGCTATTTACTTTTAATATTTTACTTCAACGAAGCATATCTCGTAAGGTGGGATGATTAATGCCAATTCAGGTATGAAATTTTGAAATTCATCATGTGTCCAAGGAACTGTAAATGACTTTTATGAGTTTTCATAAAGGTCCTAGACGAGGGCAATTTCGAGTTGCAAATGTCTCTCTGCGAGGAGACTTGAGGCAAGGTGAACTGGCCATGGATGTGGTTGTACCATGACATTGTAATTACTCTCCCATAAGCAATAAAAAATAAAAAAAATTGGTGGACGTAGCCTCGTGGACGAGGTGAACCACATGAATATGGTTGTCTCGTCTTTTGCATTCTTTTTATGTTGAGCATGCTCCTTTTGTTTACATAATGATGTTAGTATAATTGTTTTCTAGTGAAATGGCTACTAAACATATTGTAGGCACTCAATTTAGAAGCACATTACATGGATGGTTTAAATCTTTAAATAGAAAATGATTTTTTTTTTCTTACCCAATTTATCCAAGCCTACAACAAGGTATCGCAGGGATGTTACATATGATATCAGAGCCAGCTACAACACTGGACCCTTAAGAATGGGCTAACCTAATGATTTTGCAGGAAGGTCGAATTACCTTTGAAAGAAAGTGCGACGCGGCAGTTCATACCTTCTTGGGATCAGTTATCAAATTAAAACCAGATGAGTACCATGCTAGTCACTCTATTAAGTTTCTTAGCATGATGAATGTTTTGTCTAGGGTATAAAATGTAAAGGATAGTTATTATGTGGCATATCCTTCTACTATTACTATTTTGGGTTGATGTTTTAATTTTCATTATGTGGATCTGTAGAATTTGGAGTTCTACATTGAACATATTCTCACGACATGCATGCCTTGCATGCCCATACTTTTTCTTAAAAATTAGTAGTTTACATAATTGCATTGAGTACTGCCCCATAATCTGTTGCCAAACTTCCCAAGCTATAGTAAAAGCATGGGTCCCAAAATGCAGGGAGTTAAATTTTTAGGCCCCAAGCTTTGTAGGCTAAAAAAGAAAACCAATTTACAGCGCCTATCTATGGAAAACTTGACTTCACTAAATGAGGTAGTATTTGGTCCTATGCACACTTTAACATTTTGTTTAGGGTTAGAAAACAGGCCAAGATGAATTAGAGTCACACTACTATGTGCACTACATAAAGTTTACTCTAGATACATGCATACCACTGCATTGCATAAGATGTATACTTTAAAATTCAATTCTTCTTCTTTGAACAATTCAGTCGGTTCCACCAATATGTAGAATTATACTCACCAGCACTTTGAATTCCATAAGGTACCATACACACATAATGGCAGTAAAATAGAAGCAATTCCAACTGGGTTCTGAGTCAATCATACTAAGAATGTTGTAGCAATACATAACAAAATAATATAAGAATAAAATTTATATGCTTTGATTAGCTGTGAATAATTTAAAACAATTTATTGTTCTCTCGGAAATTGAGAGATTTTACTGGGCTCTCAAAAAAAGAACTATCCTAAGTTCTAATCACACCTGACCCTTGGAAGTTAGAAGTTGATGTTACCAAGAGGTAAATTTCATATTCATTTTATTTGCAAAGATTAACTACTTTGTTAGCCTCAAAGGAAGTACGTAATGGTAATTGGACTGGTAAGTATAATATTTGAGATGAACTGATGAATCGTAGTATATTATATTGTGTTTGCAATCACGGAAATTTTATAGAATTCATTAACCAATGTTATATTTCACACTATTTGACAGAATTTCTTCATAATACATATCATGTGTAATGATTGTATATAGATTGCAGAAATTGGGTCCTTGTTAACTCAAGAAGGTTTGCCTAGATTAATTTTGTTTTACTCAAGGAATGGAGTTTCCTGCTAAGATTCTTGGATGGTCTTGAATAAGAAATCAAAGGGCAAGGATTTTTTCTATTAAATGTCAAGTTGCTGCTACACATGTTGTACTTTTGTTAAAATTTTCAAAGGCTGCTTCATCTAATTGTCAGTAGTTCAACTTATTTAGGATTTATGATACTGCTGTCTACTGAGAAGTAGATGATTTTCTTATCTCAACGGGAATAGTTAGATATAAAGAAACCTGGCTGAGTGTTTATACATAGCAAATATGAAACTACAATAATGCATCGGTACATAGTATCTTACATCACTTTAGGATGCTCCAATGAAAACCTTATAGTAGGTCCTGTAATACATTTTGGGAGTCTAAATGTATTATGCTCATTATG
The DNA here is from genome assembly GCA_001517045.1 of Pseudotsuga menziesii. Taxonomy (NCBI): domain Eukaryota; kingdom Viridiplantae; phylum Streptophyta; class Pinopsida; order Pinales; family Pinaceae; genus Pseudotsuga; species Pseudotsuga menziesii. The sequence continues at coordinate 310,024 of LPNX010561084.1, forward strand.
GGCATTGTTCTTAAACAACAATGACTGAGGCCTAGCAAAGAGTAAAACTATAAAGAAAAAATGTGTGATAGTAGTACCAAGAAAAGTCACTTCAGATTCTCAGAATTGTAGAACTGTAATGATGTCAGGTGGTGCATTAACATTATTTCTCCTACAGGCAAAGGGATTCAGTTAAATCTCCACCAGTTGCATATTAAAGGAAATGCTTTAGTGCTTGGTTGTTAAAAATAAATAAAAATATTGATTTCTGCACTTTCTTAAAGACGTTGTTTTGGTATTTACTTAACTTGTCTTCTGCACCACATCTGAATGGAAAATGTACATTATGTCAAATGGAAGTGTTAAAATGCATAAACACTAACGTTTTTATTAACAATTGTTGGTCCCTAAAGACAATTGTGATGATTGGGCCTGCTCGATAGGTCGAACAAACTATCGATTCCAAAGGTGGCTAGACCATACCCTTGATGCTCCTCCTACAGGTGTGCACATCATTAGCATACGACTGGAGTCATAAATGGACATAAACCCGAGGTACGACAACAAGTCTTTAAAGTCATAGATTGGATTTACTTATGAACTTGGGCTATAGTGTGGTCGAAGTGAGTAATAAAATGCTTTGTGCTTAAAAATCCATAAATGTCATAGTGGTAAAAAGAGTACACTAGTGTAAAGGATCTTAAGTTTGGTCAATAATATGATAAACTGACCATTTATGGAGTGATTGCAAGCTCTAGAACTGTAATGAGCTAATAACATATGAGAAAGATCTCATGCGAAAAAAGTTGTCACCACAGGAAGTGGTTATGGAGGTTGTGGTTGAAAGCTACCTTGTTTTCCCACAGGCAAGCAAGGGACCACTATGTATTCTGGGGACGCCTAGATGTAAGACATTTTGGTTAAGACTCATTCCACACACATTAGGAGGACTGTCACAAGAGTGGGGGACTCTATGTAGATAATAACCTCTAGGAGCTGTGGTGGTGTGCGAGAACGGAGGTGCCTCAACTTGGTGAAGCACCCTGAATACCACAAAAGGAGATACAATGGTATTGTCCTTATGTTGGGTGGCTTGAATCGGTACTTGGAGTGCTGGGATGGAGGACATGCAGAGAAAATAATAATGTCAAAGTGGCCTGAATAACACAAGAAGGAGATATGCCTAAGGAAGGGTATTGTCCTTGTGTTGGGTGGCTTAAATTGGTACTTGGAGTACTATTAGCACTTGGAGTGCTAGGACGGAGGACATCCAGAGAAAAGAATAATGGCGAAGCGGCCTGAATAGCACAAGAAGGAGATATGCCTAAGGAAGGGTATCGTCCTTGTGTTGGCTGGCTTGGATTGGTACTTGTAGTACTGTTAGCACTTGGAGTGCTAGGATGGAGGAAATCCAGAGAAAAGAATAATGCTAGGAAGAGGTATGTGCATTACAGGTAAAATTGTACCCATGAGGTAATAAGTCTATTTATTTGGCAAATAGAACTGATATATATATTGAAACCACTGTGGATTGTTGAAATTGTATAATGTTGGATTTCTAAGTTCTACATTGTTTCAAAATCAATTAAATGTAGGATGAGGACCCAATCCCCTTAGTTAGAGGGATTGGGAAATATAAAAACAAGTAATGAGAACTGAAGAAAAAGGAAATAATATAAATAAAAAGTTAACATCAAGTATGGTGTTGACTCTAAGGGGGAAAGGATGTATGTCCCCTCACGACCCCCATCCCTAAATGCAAAGCTTAAAAAAAAATGATTATGAGTTTAACATCCTAGGGTGAAACTTGATACGACCAAATGATAGGGAAAAAGGGAAGGGAAAAGGCAATCCTTTTGGGGAATGTTTTCTAGACAAGAATCCAAATGCTGCATCTTTGGCTATGCGTCTACCCATGGAGAGAATGATGGGATATATTTTTGGCATGGGTCTTGTGTTTTTTATTATATGATTGGGCTTAGATATTTTGAATACGATAGTTTGGTTTTATGTTGTTTACCATAATAATCAGGCTTAGATATTGGCTTGCATACGATAGCATGTTTTTTTATGTTGTCTATTATAATGATCAAGCTTAGATAATGGTTTTAATGCTGTCTATTATAAAACCTATTTTCAATTTGTGTAAAATATTAATTTGGACTCCTTAGTTTTGATGGAAAGGAACATAATTGACAATCTTTAAAAGCAACAAAAATGATTCGACATTCTAGAGACGCTGCATCTTATAATTAAATTTCCAGTATGTTGCAATCAAACAAAACATAGAAAAGGATGTGAGTTTGGAGAGCCTGCATCTAGATGGGATGAGTTGTACCTAGATTATGGAGAATTAAAATATGAGTTTTCTTCTACATGTTACATGTAACAACCCCAAGATTTCGTTAGAAAAAAAAATTATGCACTACCAAAACAATCTATAAAATAATATACAACCACACAAACTGCTCTCAGGTTCAGATTAATCTATGGAGATGTACTTGCCATATCATGGTTTTCTTATGGCACACATGTCTACGTATATCATAATTTATGGCCAAAACTTTATACAATTTCTCTTTTATCATTTTTTTAGGGTTTGGCCTTTTCTGGAAAACATGACATTCCTACTTATGCTCGTCATGATGAAAATCATAAACTATACGATGGATCCATATTTAGATAACCATGTGTTCTTTCATACAAGAATAATCATACCGATTTTTAAGATACCATTCATTACATGATGACCTGAAACCTCTTAACTAAACCATGGGTCTCTAGGTGGTTACCGTATCGATAACAACTCTTCATAACAAAAATTATCTTTAATGCTGCAAGGTTAAAGAATTATGCTCTCCTTAAAATGGAGGTGCTCTTTTGAATGAATATTCATTACTAACTAATGACATATGAAACTTAACACTATCAATTCCATCCATAGCATAGACTTCACAAATATTTGATCTCTAACATATAAGTTTGGTAAAAGACGGTATCTACATGTAATTATTTAAGGTTCTCCATGTTTTGACATCATTCATAACCTTGCAAGAGCAATATTAAGGTGCGGATCACAAATTATTATGATCTCAACAAATCCATAAATACACAAAAACAATACAAGAAGAAAGAACATTTAGGCACAAAAACCAAAGGAACACCAATGTACATGGTTCACCCCAAACTCCGGGTTACGTCCAGCAAACAGTCACATCATGCGACATTATTTATTAAATAGTTGCGAATCAGCAATGTCAATGTTGCCATACTTCTTTTTGTTACTTCTTACACAATCTCCTCCCAAGAGTATTTCTAGGCTAACCAATGCTAAGGTCAAAACTGATACATGAGACTAGCAGGTTCTATCTAAAACACTAGATTTACTAACCCACACTAGTACAAGTGATCAATTTTGCCATGGAAAAACGTGGCAATATCCATGGAAAAGCGTGGATATTGCCACGTCTAAGTGTTTTTTTTTCTGTAGAAACAATTCCGTCGCAATAGAGACAACCCCTAATTTGCGTTGCAAGAGCGACAATGTTCTATATTTCGTTAGATGTCTAATCTGTCGCTATATCCACGTCTGGCCATCTCTGTATCCACGTCTTGCCATCTTTGTATCCATGCCTAGCCGTCTCTGTATCCATGCCTAGCCATCGTTGTAGCCACGCTTGGCCGTCATTGTATTCACGCCTGGCCGTCACTGTATCCACACCTAGCCATCACTGTATCCACACCTAGTCATCACTGTATCCACGCCTAGCCGTCGTTGTATCCATGGTTGTGAATTTTTTTTAAAAATTGCCATTGCTTAAGTGACGGCTATAACTGTTTAAAAAAAAAAACAAATGCCATAAGACCAATTCCATGTGGTAGTAGGTCATAATCCTTACATAATTAGTATACCCCCCTCACATGCATACATACATCTTGCACATCTTTATCTCATGCTTCATTACAATTTATAGCACCCCTGGGTGGTTACCATGGTTTAAACTTTAAACAATGACCCATAACCTCAACATCTAAATGTTAAGCTGGTTTGGTTAGTGGTCACATGTCACTAATATATAAAGTGACCCTTATTCAAATATTTAAGTCTGCTAAACATTGGAGTATAACAAATAAATAATACTCATCTTTTTCAACCATATAAATTGGTGGTCATGTTCCAGTCAATGCTTCACACATGCTGTGGGATATGTTTTTGTTGTGCAAAGTGAGTAAAGTCCTTCAGATATCTTCCCTGCCTCTTCATGTCTCTAGAACTATAAAAACTTATCTGTGACAACATTCTCCACAGAGGTTCCAAAGCATGGACATCCAAAGGTCCATAGCATTTCATCCACAGAGATTTCATCTATCTCTGACAACCAACACCAACCAAATTTGTCATCCAGTTGTCAAATTTCAACCAAAGGTCCATAGTATTTATACCTCGCTGGCTCTGATACCAGATGAAATGCCTAAGAGAGGTTTCTAAGACATTTAAACCGTGCACAACTTATCTTATATGGTAAAAAGAAATACTTTACTATCAGTTGCTCATGAAGTTACAGGCACTATGTCCTTCAATGATCTTTTGGTAGGCAAGCAGCAAAAATAGAACTAGAATGAGCTCAAGATGAAATCTAGATATAATTAGTATATTTCTTATTCATTTTCAATAATTAATCAAAGGACATTTGCAATTTACCTCCACATGAGGTCTCATTTTCCTCTTCAACTTTGTTCTGATGCTATCTGTGTCAAGCTTTTGTGGAGTAGATCCTGACTCTGTGCACGAATTCTTTGTCCCAACATGCCCATCTATATCCATTTCTTCTGAACCATCATCAGTGTTGTCTGTGCAATATTAAGCAAAAGAAAAATCAGTTCCAATAAACATAGTCAAAGAACAGATAAAACACATAGCTTACAGTACAACTTCGAACTTATCCTCAGTATTGTAATTCAAAGATATTTAAATTTACTGTGATATCTAGTTTGCCAAACTTGAATGACCGGGACTAAGATTTTAGTTTTCTCGACATTTCATGGGAATAAAAAATTGAAACAGTGGAATATGATTCTACTTATTCTTCTGAAACTTTTCTACCTTCATCTGCATCCAATAGATTTGCATCATCAATACCAGCAACAGTGAAATATTCAATGTCATCTTCTTCTTCCATTTCATAGCCTTCCACAAACTCTACTTCAGGCTCTGGCTCCTTCAAAAAGAAAGCAAAAAATAAGAATGCAAAACAATATATTAAGAATGATACTTATGGGTGACAAAGTAACTAAAATAATCATGACATTATCGAGAAGGATAGATGACTATTAATCAAAGGAATAAGCTGATTACTGTAACATCGTCTAACAAATCATAAAACAAAAATTTGTTACAAACCTACTCGCCATTATCTTCTTCCTCACTGGCTGCCTGCATTTCCTCCATTTCTAGCACTTTCTCATATTCTTTCACAGGGAAATTGTATATGTCACCGTAAGTACCACTTTGCAACCTCTCCAGCAATTCTTTCTCTATGGCCTGAACAAGAAACAAAAGTCATCATTTGATTCCCATCAAAAAGAATAATCTAGAGATCTGCAAAAGGGAAACAGAGAATCAAGATACCCTACTCTATCTAAAACAGCTGCTATTTCAGCTTTTGCTTCCCTCCTAGCTTCCCTCTTCTTTTGTTCTGTAGGCACAGCCATGACTTTCTCCCTATAGCAGAAAAAAGCAATAGTTATAAGACTTACAGCTATAATCTCTTTTGACCCAGTATTTGTGAGAATTTAATCTTGCATATGGGAAGCTGGGCACAGAGATTTTTCCTAGGCTGTCAAGCAAAGGACATGCTATCTTAGCACAGGGAAAAAATTGCTAAGGTTAACCATTCTATGCTTAAAAACGTGTACTTTGTTACTTGCCATTAAAACTTTAAACCAGAAAACAAAGTCTAAGAAATTCAGAACTTTTGTGAACAAACAGTGACCTGCAATTTATCAGAGACAAAAAATACTAATAGTCACTAACCTGGTGGTCTAGTCAAAAGAATTCAAGAACAAACAGTGACCAAATTTGACAAATATTTGATATACTCTGGCCTCTTGAGAAACACATACATGGCATCCAATAGTGCAGTCTTTGTGTTATCCCTGTAACAGACAACCAGGTTAAATTGGAAAAAAGAACATAAGAATAAGGGTTTATACCAACAAAAATAAGAAACCCAAAGATATTTAAAAAGAAGATAGTGCACTATCCACTCTAATCTCTTCAAAATCTTTTAAAAACAAGGCAGGAGAGAAATGAGGCAAAGGAAGAAGTAAAGAATTAATCAAACATTTAAGTTACATAAGGCTAATGTGCACAAACTCCTTTAACAACAAAATCGATTACTCAACGTCAAGCTAACACATTTTTGTCTTGCTTTTCAGATTATACAATTTTCAACGTCAGTGTACTCAATTAAAAGCTTTCTACTTCTGATGAGCATCAAAATATTGAATTAAAGGTTGCTATTAGTATCGTATTCAAAACATCGCATCCAAGATGGAGCTCTTGGATAGCATTATCAAGCCCACAGTTTTGCACAGCTCCAAAGTTTGGCAACCAAGTTTACTAGAGGACTAGGCCAAGACAGAAGAAGACACAGGCTACTTTGCACTAGAAGTAAAAGAGGAGCTAGCACCACCATCATCAACCATGTGAATATATCAACACATCTTCCATGTGCCTTCTACCAAGAAATATTGTGGCTGCATAGTATCCTTTTTAAACCCTTATCATATGAAAAGACCCAACCAATTATAGAGGGGGAAGTTGCCCTAGCATGGAAGGATGCTCTACAAATGGTGCAAAGCACAAATTAAGACAATGGGAACACAGCTAATGAAGCTCATTTTCTTAAAAATTCTAAACAAAGTGATTGAAAACAAACATCAAGGTTTCACACATCAAGTGATCACAAATTAAAGTGTTTGAATCTAACATGCTGCCATGCAAGCTATAATTTTGTATCTAATAAAAATCTTCCCTTTGTAGCATATGCCTCATTCAGATAAAACACTACAGCAAATGATAAATCCTTACAAAAGTAATATATACTCCTAAATTCCCTGGAGGCTGGTATTCATACAATTCAAGAACCTGTTAATTGCAGGTTAAACAAATAAAATGACAAAGAAGAAGAGTAAAGCAAAGCAAGCCCTACTCTGTTATACCCAAAGTCCACAAAGATATTTCAAAAAAAAAACATGGTGGTTGAAAGTCCACAAAGATATTAAAAAAAAAAACATGCTGGTTGCTCCACAGTTATTAGCAGAAGCTGGGATGCATCTTACAAACTCATCACCTCAAATGATCTCCAGAGTGAAAAGGATCTTTCATTTATGCTTCAGGAGCATCCCGGTTAATGTATCACCAAAGCCAGAAATATCTCAAAAATAGTGCCCTTCAGTTAATCAGAATTATCAACCTAAGGTCGTAAATGGCCATGGGCAAGCCCCCCATGTTTTTGTAAATTACCAAATTACTATATTCACCCACACTTTTTGGAAAATCCCTATGTCTACACCCATAATTGTTTTTAACTATGCAAATTTTCCAAGGAGACCATTCTTGATGGCATTGAAGGAATTCAAAATAAGAGGCAGCCTATGCTAGAACTCAGAAGCTTTAGTCATAGAATAAAATCTATAGGGAGAGCAGAAGCAACCAAAGCTGAATGTTTTGAGATTACTGAGAAATTGATAAACTTTCAAAAAGATGCAGACCTAAAGAATAAACAATGGAGGTTTTTGCATAGTCATCATCTGAAAGTTTCACAGGGCCAATTCAGAGAATTATCATCTAACAAATATAAAACTAAAGTCTTCAAAAAGTAATAGGTTGTCAACTAATTAACTTGTGCTTGAATGCATGCACATCTCTGCCTTACAGTAACAGGAAAGGAAAATTTATATAAAATTACCTTGGCTGCCGGAGTTAGCCAGTGAATCTAACGAGTTCTTCCTCAGCCATTCATTGTGTCCGGCCAACCTTCTCCTGCAACTTCTCTTTGCATCGTCAAATTATGCTATGACATGGAATCTAGATAGGCACAACAACACCCAATTATTCATATGTAAATGACCTAGAAAGAATTTCATTCATCTAATTAAATATCTAAAACACAGCCCCACTATGGTGAGACAGTTACTGACAACAAGAAGGTCAACAACCTATATCAAGCAGAGGGGTACAGTGACCTCCAAGTTTAAATTTGCACCTCGTCTTTTGGCTCCTTACCTCTAACTGCAAAGTCCTCTACAGTATGATGACTTCCTAATTGCAAAAACCCCAATAGAGAAACATGGTCATGAAAACTAGAAAATATAGACCAGTGTTGTTAATATTGCACTATGGCAAGTACTCAATGAAATGGATATACATAAAATTTTTGCATCCAGAGATGAGATCATTCTATCCAAACCTGGCCAAACCTGCAAATTGTGGGTCTTCCATATTATCATCACTGGACTAAAATATATGGTATTGTTGCATACTATTCTTTTGAATTTAGCCATTGGGTTGGTGTAATTACACAGGCTGAGATATTACATATCATCAACAGCATAAGAAGAAGAAAATAACCAATGCTTTAATTAGTATGACCACTTATTTAATTAATGCACCCAATTCTTCTCTAATTACCACAAAGAGAACGATTTCTGCTTAGAGGCACAGCAAATAAGTGACATGTTAGTGCCATTTTGAAGTGCATATGGTGTATAAATGATAGCCTGCACAAAACCAGGACCAGCACCAAGAAGAGTGATATTTACAGTTGTTAATAATTGCTCAAAGTGATCACAATGCACACGTTGTTGCACTATATATAAGCAATAATATATTTTCATGAAAAAACAAATCAACATTGAATACGCTTACCTCTAAAAGTCCCATATCTCCTCGGGATAACATCAACATAGCATATCATTTTCCATTACGAAAATCCAACTCTATATCGAGAGGGGGAGAATCAGCTTAAAAAAGCACCTACCTATGATTTAAATTTTTGTATTCCGCCCTGCCATTTTTGAATATCTTCTATCAATCTTTTCATACATTCTACACTGAATTGCTATTCAAGCCATAGCTACCAATCATACACGAGTATGAAAATTCAATCCAATCCTTGCTTTACCTCTACGCATATTTATTCACTTGTGCACAACCCCACATCCCCAAAGCCTTGAATTCAATCTATTATTTCCATTGAATGCCCTCTTTGCTTACCCAGTTTGCTGCTATAATATTTGGAGTACTGTACTTCCTTCCTGAATCTGTGGCTTCTTCTTAATATCCCATCCTAATTTTTTGAATTCTCAAGGTACCATGAGTGACATGGATCGTTCCTAATAAGATGACAATATTTCATTGGATTGTCAAGGTACAGTTTTATCCCTTTGCATTCAATTTCTACAATTTATTGATGTCTGATCTGTGTAAGTCCTAAAATGGTTGTGATAAAATGAAATTGGTGCAGATGATGTGAATGAGAGCTGCAAGATGGATTTCTTAGAGGATGAAGAGGATCTCATAAGCATGCTCTACAATCTACTCGGCCAGAGGTAGTTTATCAATGAGCTTAATTATTATAACAGACGACCAATGCTTATGAATTTGAGGTTCAAAAAGTTAATGGTGGTATTTTGGTTCTTGTACAGGTGGGCTTTGATTGCGGGGCGAATTCCTGGCAGAACTGCAGATGAAATCAAGAAATATTGTAGCAAACGATATGCCAGTTACTAGGAACAAGATCACACCATGTGGGAACATGGATCTTTAATTAATTAACTAATTAAGGAGGGGGTAGAAAAAACGTTGATGTCTCTGGTTCAGTTTGTGATGGTTTGTATATTGGTTATGAGTGAAGGGCATATCTAGGGCGTATTCATGTGTATGAGTGATGGAGGAATATGGAACCCAACTGGGGCTTGAATACCAAGAGATCAAGTTTACACCCAGATTGAGATTGATGATCATTTTTTATTTTATGCTCATCAAGCAGGAGGCCTGAAATTGTACAACAAATTCTCAAGTATTATTATTGTTGTTGCTGTAGATCTGATTGCGAATATTAATGCAATTTTAAGATTGGTTATGGACCAGTGACAATAATGTCTATTCAATGCAAAAGTTCTGAATCATTTTTCTGTCTTCAAAAGCTTTTTATAGCGTGAATTAGAGCCCATTCTACATTTCTCCTCTTAATCAATTTTTTAAACTAAAAGGAGCATTTGATATTCATATGACTAGAATCAATCCAAATTGCAATTGAATACATAAAAATAAACTCCCTGCTCCGTTTTACTAGTTGAGGAACATAAGCGCCTTTTTTTGTCACCAATGGAAGGTTTTATTCCCTTCAGGGTTTTTGGCGTGCCCACAACTTGCAAGATCACTTTTCCATGGGGATGCATGTGTATTTAATAAAACAGAGATGCCTCACCAGAGGCAAAGACTCTGGTTTGGTCTTTTGAGCTGAACTTGCATTAGCAAATACCAAGTTTAAGGCTCTATTTCTTTCAGACACCCATGCTTATTCAATGGAAAATAACAGCGTCATCCCTATGGTGTGGATTTGTAATTACAAGTTCAGAATTTAAGGCTATGATTGCCACATTATTTTAACTCCTTGGCACCATTCTTTTCAAATAGGACAAACACACTGCATTTTATAGAAAATATAGCCTGGTATGAGCAGTGCATGAACAAGCAAGGCAATAGCACCGTAGAAACTTGAACATTTGTTAAGATGGTAAAACTACCTGCCCTACTCACATCTTCTTCTTGCAATTCATATAACTAGCATCATCTGACTGGAAACGTGAAACCCGTTACTACTAGATATGAATCCTCAATTAAAAGACCAAACTGGGATCTTCAGCAAAGTACTCACTATCAGTGGTTTTTCATTCCAATAGCTTGTTAATGGACTTGCTACAACGTAGGGACTTTAAATTAGATATCTCTCTTGGTGAATTGATTATATGCAATCAAATTAAAACGAAAAGACCAAACTGGGGTCTTTGGTAAGGTGCCCACTATACGTGGTTTTCATTCCAATAGATTGTTAATCAACTTGCTAGGGTAGACTCTAAATCAGATATCTATCTCGCTTAATATGCAATCAAATAAAAACATTTAGGCATCAAAAGTTCATATACTTTTCAGTAAGCCTGCTAGAAATAGCAATTTGACTTCGCTAACTCACTGGCTTAGTATAATATCTAGTTTCAGGTTCACCTATTGCAGGTGCAAATTGTGGCAGTGATGGGTGCATAAGAAAAACTTAAAACTAGCTCGATTCATGTGGAAATTGCTATATTCAAGATTACTTAATCTCCAACATTTTTGCTAATACATTCTCCTTGGTTTGTTTCAAGACATAATCCGTAAGGAGGATTAGAGATAAGCTCCAACAATTTTTCCAACACATTATCCTTATTATGTTCCAGATTATACTCATTGATTATGAATAGATTTCCATAAGCAAATACCCCTGCCATAATGAACCCAACAATCATGTCGCTTGGGTGGGAATACCTGAGTTGAGCTACGAAGGTAATAACCCTGAAGAAGCTAAAACAAAACCTAATAGAAAATGAATAGAACTGTTGATTGTGTTACAGAAACCCAAAACATCCGGCTGCCAGCAAAAGATTGTGTATGCTTGAAATGATGAGACCATTCAAACTTGCTATGTTTTCTTGAATTCACAGAAACCCCAATTGAGCAATAGACAGTGTGAATCTGAAGCCACGAGGAGGATAGAACCCAAAAGGGTCTCAAACTCAAAGGTGGAAGCATTAAAAGATTGGTCTTGATCTAGATATGTGACTGGAACGCTTCATCAACCGAATTCACTTTAACATAAAATGAAAATCGGATGGTAGCTATCAGTCCAAAAGACATACCTGGCCAGAGATGTTTAATGCTCGTGGATGAAATTGGAGGGTGATAGCAAGCCTGCAAATGCATTCACCTGGGTTTTCTCGAGCTCCTAGCCAAGGGGAGCAACTCTCTCCAGCTCCCAGAAACCGTGAAGCCAACGTGTTCGGGGCCTGCAAATTGGAGGGTTGGACGAAATTGTGAGGACCTGCAAATGCGTTCACCTGGGATTTCTCGAGCTCCTAGCAAAGGGGATTAACTCTCTCTAGCTTCCAGAAATCGTGAAGCCAAGGCGTTCGGGACCTGCAAATTGGAGGGTTGGACGAAATTGTGAGGACCTGCAAATGCGTTTGGGAGTTGTGAGGGAGGAAATTGGAGGGCAGAAAAACTTGGATGAAATCACACCTGTGATGTTGGGAGTTCAATGGTTGCAATTTGGTTTTATGGCAGTAAATAAAAAATCTAAGATTACATTTAAGATAACAATTTGGTTAGTAAAATTCAATTTGACAAAGAGAGAACTATAAATAATTGATGAACAATGAAAGATCTTATGGTTTGGCATAAGATTAACAATCTATTTTAATAATTAAAATTAATTTGTCATCTATTTGTATTGAATTTAAATTTAAATTATGATTTTATTTTTTATTATAATCTATCTATATTATTAAAATGAATAAATTCGACTCGATATCAAATATTTGTTCTTTTCGAGTGGAATTATTTTGGAATTGTAAGATATTTGCTTGTGTGAAGCTATTATTAGTAAAGTGCAACAGACAATGTCTCATTTTTTTTAATGTTACAAATACACATGGAAGCATGATTCTTAGGAATATACATGTGGCGAAAGTGTGTTGATATCCATGGATATTCCTATGCCCAATGGCTATTAAAAGACTATCAAGTTGTATGAAGAGTTTTGAAATACAATATTAAAAATAATGGTGCAAACCTTTTTTTTTTTAATTACATATTCAAATTAAGATCTATTTATATGAAGTTTTCACAATTATGATTGGTAACATGTTACTCAAAAAGGGATAGAAAATTGCAAAAAGATCGGTAATTATATGTGGATATTCATTGGATGTATATTTGTGTATCTTAGAAACATCTTAAATCTCTATAATTGTCCATGGTGGTACATTGTATAATCTAGTAATATGATAAGTCAATAAAAGTACATTATTTTGTGTTGTCTTGTTTGTGTAGTTTATTTGCTTCGATTTGAAAATTTATGTGGTCATAATGCTTGCAAATATATATTTTTCATTTCTAGGTTTTTTTCTTGTTGTTTGACAACAAAAGGATTCCAATAAATTTTAATGTCAAAAAATAATGTCCTATAGTCGGTGTGCAATTGCGGAGGTAGGAAATTCATCATGAAAGAGCTTATTGAAGCAACACCTCCTTTAACTCCACAAGTCTAAAAAATGAGAAGCATGATCATCCATGAGCTTGTGACTTTACTCATGGCTATATTTAGATATTTATTGAATTCGTGGTATCCGCTTTGAACTAGTTAAACTTTAAACTTCAAACCTAAGCTCTTCATGTGATTTAAACTTCTTATGGCTAGATTATATACTACAGGGATTCTTATCACCACTACACAAAATAACTATCACAATTTTCATTTTCTATGCCAAAAAGATAGCCTTTACATTTGGGTAATACTAACCAAAAGAGGACATTGATCACCAATATGACCACATTACTTCAAGATGAATGGAGCTACCTAAGTGTGGTTTGTGGGTTGTGGAGAATCTAAATCGTCCTTTCGAACTTGTTGACTTGGTGCTTCTGCTGAATGTACATTGGTAATAATGTGAGATTTGGGAACACTATTATTAATAAAGCATTGTCTTGATATTATTTATGCTTTGTTTGAGATCGAGTCAAGCTTCTTCACCTCTCGCTAGGAAAATTGACTTTTACATCCTAGTGTTTGGTGAATGAAGGCCCTCAATTATCTAAACATGAAGAGAACCATCATATTTGTGGTTTTCCTCAATATGTTGTTGTATGATTTTACCAAGCATTGCAATTCCTACCCCCTATCTTCCATATTCATCATTCCCCCCCATCAAGCTAAATACAACATCTTTCTCTACCCCATTTAAATCCAATGGCATCCTTGAATACACACCCACAAGAGAGAAGACAGATGAGACTCCCTCATGTCCCTCTTAAGGTTTGGATGTCATTTTAGCTCTAGGTTGTTGTGATTCCTCCACTTGTGATCTTGTAGGAGATGAGTAACAGGATTGGAAGACCTCTTAATGACACTCCTCTATTTTAATGCATATAAATTATTTGGTGTCCTCTACAACTCAAGACATATTATTTGGATATGGATATTTTCTTCCCATTTCCTGCATTAGACTCAAAACTATTTTATGGCCTTGGCCTATATAACATTTTCTTGTTCTCTACTCTCATCTACTCCCATGATGATCACTTGCATATTTGCTCAAGTTCTCTGAGTCTCAAACAATTTCCCATCGCTATCCAACAATTAAATAATACTTTAGCTTCATGCAAAGTGCCCTTAGATAGATAATCATGATCCAAACATATTTCTAACGATTCTTGGTTTTGATGATTAACTGGTATTGATACTTCCCACCAAAGGCAAACCTTTTACAAAAATGTGTCTCCTTGCATAGTGTCTTGTGTAAAGGGTGCATAGTGTCTCATGTAAAACGTGGGTTTAAGTGGGACACATACTCTCATTCTATACATAGTGTCTTATGTAAAGGGTGCATAGTGTCTTGTGTAAAGGGTGAGTTTCAAGGGTGCATAGTGTCTTGTGTAAAGGGTGGGTTTAAGTGGGACACATACTCTCATTCTCAAATTTTAGTTGAAGAGTTAGTTTTTTACTTCACTGTAATACTTAAATTAAAAAGGAAAACCTTGTAGCATTGTGATAAGCTTCATTATATTATTATTATTAAAAAAAACGTTCTTATAAGTTATTATAACCATAAGTGGTATAGAATAACCAATATGAATTAGTCTAGCTTCAAAAATCCCGTCCGATCATTAAGTATTAGCAACACCCCTCATTCATGTTTTTTATTACTCTATTGGCCTTGACCGTTGTAAAAAGCCAACAAAAGACGGTGCCATCGCTATAGCGATGGTTAGGCGTGGATAGAGTGACGTCCAAGGCTTTAGGCGTGGAGACAACGATGGCTCGTTCCTGTTACATCGGATTTTACACCAAAAAGTAAGAAACCTCCATGGAAAAATCCGTGCTTTTGTACTAGTGCTAGTCTTATTCCAATGCATATACCTATGATCTCATATCAAACAAATATTAACCGAGTCTTATTGACACTGCTCACTTTACAATCATAATTAAATATAATTTCATAAACCAAAAAGGTATCCAGTCCGACTGGGTTAAAATCAAAGCTTCAGAAAAAGAAAAGAACCTAGATACTACGAATACCATCTATGATGAAGTCAACACATGCCTCTCACAACGGTTTCAAGGAAAGCCAGTCACATGTATTTGACTAGGGTTTAAATATGCGTGGGATGATGATGTATATTGTTTGCATAATTCCACTTAAAATGATCGAACTAAAATTCATTTTCTCATATAATCTAGCTGCGCTGAACATGAATAAACTAAAAATCATTTTCATAAATGGCATAAGCTTTCTTCAAATAACATAGTCCAATAAAGAAGCATATTACCAGAAGTATGTCATCTTTCATAAACATTTTTTTAACAATATAAAACCCAATACCGGTTATCATGCGAATGCAAATATATATCATATATTTCTTTATAGTAAGAGAGAAACGACTCAAAAAAACTCTTCACTGTTCAGATCTGCACTGTTCATATCGAATGCACTCGATGGGTGTATCAACAAGGAAAAAGTGCAGCAAGAGTTCAAGTCTAGGATAGGACCTTCCCCATGCGTCCTTCTTGCATAAGGAGAATAGCACTCTCTTTTCACTTACTGGTCATGCTCCCCCTTGTAGAACGTAGGTCTCCCTTTGTATAAAATTCTAGAATTCCCCTAGTGGAAAAATATTCTCATAGAAGAAATTGATATTCCTCTCGAATAATTTGTATATATACATATATATAATATCAATATATATATATATATATGTGTGTGTGTGTGTGTGTGTGTGTGCCAATACAAAAATACACATAGGTTCTTTTACATGGTGTGTATATATAATGGCCTCTTTCCTTATATATATATATATATATATATATATATATGTGTGTGTGTGTGTGTGTGCCAATACAAAAATACACATAGGTTCTTTTACATGGTGTGTATGTATAATGGTCTCTTTCCTTATATATATATATATATCAAGAAGTTCGACATAATCCTTATCCATAGATGTTTCTCCTTTTTTTTATTTTCTTTGTTATAAAAATACTTTAAGATGTTCTTGGCATATATATATAAGATCAACATCTTTTATTTTTCTTAGACTTCATATACTTGTCTTTTATAAAGACTTAAATCTTCCCTTTCCTTTAATCGACAGATAGTTATTATTATATGAGCACATATATTTATAGTTTTTCTAACCTTTTTCTGATATCGAAGTGGAATCCATCCACCATCCTAGTTCTTGTCGCACAAAGGTTTGTGAGCCCCTTTGTGTTATTAAATTTTCTCCTAACAAATTTTTGCAGGGGGCTAGTGTTTTTTGCACTTACGCTCTCCTCTTTCGAGTTGTGTATTGAGGGATATATTATGGCTCCAAACCATCCATTTTTTTTTTGGCCGTAGTGGACTTTAGCTGTGCATCTCTGGTTGTGTCAATGTCTTTAAGTCACCTAGGTTTTTCACTGAGATAATTAACTCATATAGGCTGCACAGTTTTGCTTCTAGTGGGGCCTTGGCCATGAGCTCCACACTAGCCGCAAGTAGAATATATTAGAAATACAAAAATATCCAAGCCATGTGGGAGGGATGTTACATTACACCACAAAAGGTGTAAACTATGTATTCCTTATGGACTTTTAATATGGTAACACATATTTCATAGTGTTAGTTTTTCATCATTTAAGCTAGCATTATGATAAGATCTTTTCACTAAGAGAATAACAAGCACATCAATCACATAAGCACATCACAAGAGACAAGAGACACAAAGATTTTAGGAGGGGAAACCATAAATGGAGAAAACCCCTCAACTTCCTCTAAGATAGTATCACCACAAGATGTGATCCCAAAATAGTAAGATGACCTCCCAACACAACAGCAGCCTTCTGTTTTCTGTCAAGCCAAAGTATTTCCTTCTCCAAAGGTGCGCCACACTTGAGAGAGCAAGTGATGTAATTCACAAGTGATAAATAGAGAGACTCTCACTCTCTATTTATATTCTTCCATTGACTTGAAGTGCACTCAACCATGTAGGCTTAACTTACAATTACTTACTCGAGCCTACACCTTAATTAGTGTATAATAACCCAAGTGCCCCGAAACTGTGGGGACTTACCTAATGACTTGATATGACTTGTTTACATTAATAATCCTCCCGATCGGAACATCAGGGTAAGACAACATGACTCAAATACATAATAGAAACATCCCGGAATAAACATCTGGTTACAATATATGAAATACATAGAAGAATACATTCCGAAGTTACATATACATCAACACTCCCTCTTAACTAGGAAGGTATTCTTTCGACACAATTTTCAGCACTGGCCTTCTTCTCTGCATCAACTGGATCATCTTCATATTCGAGTCATCTTCATCTTCAAGTCATCTTTGTCTTCAAGTCATCTGGATCTAGATCATCTCTCGATCTGGATCATCATAAAATGGCACCACTGGATCTAGATCATCACTCGATCTGGATCAACATCACTGGACTGGATCTAGATCATCACTCAATCTGGATCACCTCTCTAGATTGGATCTGGATCATCACTCGATCTGGATCTCTCGGAGTCATCATAACTGGATCTAGATCATAGCTCGATCTGGATCTCCACTGGTCATCATCAAGTGTGTACTATCTCATCATAGGAAGTTCTACAGAGCCAGCCCTATTTCATGCTGGTTGTAGGCCTGCTCTCATGTAGGTCTTCGCCCAGCACTTACATCTGACCTGCTCATCAGAAAGGAATGCCCAGCACTCACATCTGATCATGTAGTAAACTACAATCACATCAGAAAGGCCCATCACTCACATTCACTAGCATGATAGGACATCACATCACTAACATCTGTGAAATGGATCTACACTTATATCTGACCTACTCGTTAGAATGGCATAATCCCATCAAGGCTGGAACCACATCCGCTCACAATGATGGGAGACTCTCAACCAGGCAGGATCCACATCCGCTCACAATGATGAAATATTTCCTGCACTTATATCTAACCTACTCGTCAAAAAGGCACAATCCCATCCAGGCTGGAACCATATCCGCTCACAATGATGGGAGACTCTCATCCAGGCAGGATCCACATCCGCTCACAATGATGAAAGATTTGTGCACTCACATCTGACCTGGTAGGAACTGAATCTGACACCCTTGTCAGAATGGCCCCCAGTCCCTGACTGAGCTACATGGTAACTGACCATGCGCCTCCACTCTCCCGGAGAGTGGTAGTTTCCCTTACATCTGTCATGGAAGGAACTAAATCCTTTAGCCATGACCAAAATGGCTCTGCCCTTACATCTGACCTGCTCGTCAGAATGACACAATCCCATCTAATGATGGAAGACTCTCAACTCCAACGAGGAGAGATTTCTGCACTTACATCTGCCATGGAAGGAACTAAATCCTTTAGCCATGCACAGAATGGCTCTGTCCTTACATCTGACATGCTCATCAGAATGGAACAATCCCATCTAATGATGGAAGACTCTCAACTCCAACGAGGAGAGATTTCTACACTTACATCTGCCATGGAAGGAACTAAATCCTTTAGCCATGAACAGAATGGCACAGGCCTTACATCTGACCTACTCATCAGAATGGATCAATCTCAGCACTCATATCTGACATGGAAGGAACTGAATCCTCTCACCATGACAGAATGGCTTAGCCCTTACATCTGACCTCCTCGTCAGAATGGCTTTAGGACACATCACTGTCTCTGGGAGGAAGCCTCGATCTGGAGAACACCAAGTCTCTCTCTGAAGTACTCGAACTTCAGCCTCGCCAACGGCTTTGTCAATACATCAGCTATATGTTCCTCCGTCACAACATACAGGAGCTTCACTGCTCCTCTCTGCACCATATCCCTGATATAGTGATATTTGATCTCGATATGCTTCGAATTGTCATGAAACACTGGATTCTCTGACAACTTCACGCAACTCTGGTTGTCACAATGTATACAAGTGGCATCCCACTGGAGATCAAATATATCAGACAGTAGCTTCCGCAGCCATATTGCCTCACAACTAGCTGAACAAGCTGTGACATACTTTGCTTCAGCCGTACTCATTGCCACACAGGATTGCTTCCTGCTAAACCAAGAGATCACACATGATCCCATACTGAAGCAACATCCCGAAGTACTCTTCCTATCGATGGCACTGTCTGCCCAATCTGAATCAACATAACCCTCCAGGTTAATCTTCTAATTCGCATCATACTTGAGCCCATAATCAATTGTACCCTTCAGGTACCTCAGAATATGCTTTGCAGCAATCAAGTGAACACTTCTCGGATCTGTCAAGTACTGGCTCAAGGTGTTCACAGCAAAGCAAATATCTGGTCTCGTGTTCATCAGGTACATCAATGACCCAATCATCTGACGATACATCGTAGCATCAACTGACTCTGACGAAGCATCACTCAATAGCTTCAGGTTCGATGCCATAGGTGTGTCCATGTAGTCCATCATCCTGAACCTCTTCAGGATCTTTACTACATACTTCCCTTGTCCAAGGAAGATTCCATCTGTACTCTGCCACACCTCCATACCTAGAACAATAGTGCATCGACACATAACATGAGCATCACTGGTCTTCGCCTTCAACCTTGAAGCAAAGGTTGGAATCCACTTTACTCTCAGTAAAGCCTAGAGTCATCAGTAATCTATCCATCCTGTCATATCATGTCGAACCTCAGGATCTTCTGTAGTCACTCCCTCTGAAGTGAAGCATCATACTCCCTCTATCTTCTGTGCTCTATGCACTGAAAACATTCTATACCGGCGTGACAAGTAGCTTCCTATGCTACTAATATTCTATGTGACCATCTAGTGTATAGCCTTGCATCTTCAAGCTTGTAGCAAAGGTTGAGATCTTCATTACGCTCATCATGTATGTGTTTCAACTCTTACTGGCTGCAAATGTCTCTTCGTAGTCTAGGCCTTCTTTTCGTAAGAAGCCTCGTGCTACGAATCTTTCTTTGTATCCCACGATGTTTCCATCTACTGCATGATGGAACTATGAACTTCTCTTCAGGTCTCGATAATGCGCCCTGACATCATTCTTCTTGAACTGGAAGGTTCTGCATCAATGATGTCACTGCATTCATCATATTATTCTTTGTCTTGAAACTGTCGTCACTTGTTCTTCGAAACAAGTCTTCATTCTTCTTTTCTTGTAAGCAATTATGTATGCAATCTTTCCTACAAGTCAAATGCATTTGCATGGTTAGAAACATTTCATAAGGAAAATTCATATTGGCAAATTCTTATGCATAAATATATGATCATGCAACTACTTTAGCCAATACAACATTCATCCATATCTCACTGAAACTTTCTAGATGCCTTCCATCTCTACCAGGACAACATTGAGATTGTGCACTAATCCAATATGTCAGCAAAGAGGTTTCATTCTAGATAAGTAGCAATGGAGAGTTGTATAGCACCATGAGCTACTTACCCATCGCATGCATATTAGTAGTATACTGTCATTAATGCAAACATCCTATCATGCATAATACAACAACTGAATATAAAC
Source organism: Pseudotsuga menziesii (assembly GCA_001517045.1). NCBI lineage: Eukaryota > Viridiplantae > Streptophyta > Pinopsida > Pinales > Pinaceae > Pseudotsuga > Pseudotsuga menziesii. The sequence goes on from LPNX010561084.1 coordinate 330,881, forward strand.
AAATGCATAACAAAATAATATAATGAAATGACAATTGAATACTTATCTTTATTTGTTTCGAGGGCAGACTCCTTCTTGAGCCTTCAGCTGCATCGTCTTCTTCATTCATAATAGCATCGTTTCTTATCCAAAAGCCAAGGTGGATAAGAAGTTCTTCAAGAGTTGAGTTCTTCATATTCCTCATTGCTTGAGGGATCTTCTTTGAAAGGTGAAAGCTTGATCTTCAATTGCTCCCATCTTCTCTTCTCTTCTTATGATTCGAGCTTCTTCTTCTTCACATAGTCTGCTGAAAGTAATCACTTCCTTCTGGAACACATTCCTTGAATGAATGAATTCCACGATCCTGGGAGGCCATTCAAGGTGGCCATCACCACTTTTGCATTCTTCACTTTTCCTTTTACCGCTTCAAGTTGTTCTTTGATTTGAGAGACTCTTATGACTGCATGGTCTCTGCATTTTGGATCTTCACATTCTTCAACTAGTTTCTTTAGGTCATATTTTGATTTTGTTCTTCCCTTCAAATAGCTTGAAATTCAGGAAGACCTCCAACAGCTTTGCTCTGTAATGCACATGTGCAAGCCTTCTATGCCAAAGCTCATTTGGCTCTACTATGTCATGGATTAAGGCTTGTTCTGGATATCCCTTCAATTTGTACAAGCCTCCTTCTTGTTGTTCAATCACTACCACATCATCGATAGTATTTCCTTTTGGCCATATGATGACTTGACCATCTATGAATGCAGACCGCATTCCTTTTGCATCAATGCTGAAATGGAGAGAAGGTTCTTCTTCAATCCTTGTGAGGTGATTCATGTTCTGATAGTCTTACAAAGGATTCCTTGAATCTCGTCATATGTTTGTAAGCCCCACTGTCTATAAGCCAATCATTACTTCCATGAGTAATGTTACCTATGAGAGCTGATATTAGAACATATTCATCCTTGCTTGAAGAATCTTCACTTTCATATCTGGATCTCTTTCTAGATAGTTCATCATCCTCTGCAGCATGAGCATGATGTTTTCTTTGGCCTTGTCTCCCTCTGAAATTGAAACCTCCATACTCATGTAGGTGTCCAATCCATTTTCTTAAGAGAGATCATATACTTCAAGGATTGGAAGTTGTCAACTTCTGCAAGCTTTTCACTAAGCTGATGTGATATATCATATTGAAATGAGAACCTCAAATGGAAATAGCAAAGGATTAGATCTTACCGATTTGAGGTGTCCGTCCTTGTCCCGGAGTTCGCTGATCTAGGGTTTGTCGCAAAAACCCTAATTTTCAAAACTTGGAATATTTCAGATCTGATTGGATGAAAAGATAGATCTCTTCAAATGGAGCTGTCCAATGTACTCCTTTTCTGAAAACAGTGGAGGGGAACTCTCAGAACAGGAAGCCCTAATTTTCTGATTTCTTCTGCAGAAATTCCTATTACTGTTTCTGTGATATCTCCAAAATTACTGATCCTCTGTGTCTGGAATTTCTCTCTGAGGTAACCTCGCATGTCCCTGATCGAACACCATAGGTTTCATCAGAATTGGTTTCACCATTTTGGATATATGATCCTTTTCCCAAGGTGACCTATTACAGGACTGTTCAGAACAACGAAGTTGTATGGAATGCCACGTGTCACTGGTTCATTTTATGAGTCTAAAATTTGGACCAAAGAAAGTAAAGTCCATTCCCTTTCTGTAAAATTTTCAGGAATTCCATTTGGACCTCTGTAGCCCAAGATATTGCAGATCTCCCCAGGTGTCTTGTTTATGAATGATTTCTGGAAGAGGATGGAACCCTCACTTGGAGAGATCATATCTCCCCGAATATAGAGAATTTGAAGCTGAAATTTGTACATAGTGTTCATCAGGATTTTATCTTCGGAACCTGACAATTTCAGCTTCTGAGACTTTGCCAATCTCAGAATATAGCGACTGTACCAAAACTTAGCATTTTTAGTATTTAGGGTTTCTCCTAGCTCAGGGTCAAACTAGGGTTTGACTTTCCCAGAGATTTACCCAGCCAAATTTCTTGATCCAGGTCTCGAAAATTCGGTTTTGATGAGGAGAACAATGCTGTGCTGGTCTCACTCAAAAATTCCTCTTTTGTAGAAATCCCTAATTTCCGCATTGAAACTGAAAATGCTTGAAATTGAATTCCGCATCGACAGAAAGATGCACCCTTCAATGGAGAGTCATCCTATCATACTTTTGCTGAAAATATGTGGAGGAAGATCCAAAAAATAGGAATCCCTAGTTCTTGTACCTGCACAATGTCTTCTTCTCAAATTAGCTCTGATACCATGTTAGTTTTTCATCATTTAAGCTAGCATTATGATAAGATATTTTCACTGAGAGAATAACAAGCATAGCAATCACATAAGCACATCACAAGAGACAACAGACACAAAGATTTTAGGAGGGGAAACCATAAATGGAGAAAACCCCTCAACTTCCTCTAAGATAGTATCACCACAAGATGTGATCCCAAAACAGTAAGATGACCTCCCAACACAACAACAGCCTTCTGTCTTCTGTCAAGACAAAGTATTTCCTTCTCCAAAGGTGCGCCACACTTGAGAGAGCAAGTGATGTAATTCACAAGTGATAAATAGAGAGACTCTCACTCTCTATTTATATTCTTCCGTTGACTTGAAGTGCACTCAACCATGTAGGCTTAACGTACAATTACTTACTCGAGCCTACACCTTAATTAGTGTATAATAATCCAAGTGCCCCGAAACTGTGGGGACTTACCTAATGACTTGATATGACTTGTTTACATTAATAATCCTCCCGATCAGAACATCAGGGTAAGACAACATGACTCAAATACATAATAGAAACATCCCAGAATAAACATCGGGTTACAATATATGAAATACATAGAAGAATACATTCCGAAGTTACATATACATCAACACATAGTTATCATATTCTATTGCATTATCATATGCAAAGTTAGATACTATAAGCATCTTTGATTGTGACACTATTATGAATGGGAACAAGACTTAGTCTAATCTATAATTCGAAGCTTCAATTATTTCAGATGCCTTCTTAATGATTTTATATAGATATCAATGTTGTTCATCGATATCTTTATATGCCTGATGTCTATGTTAATATATGTTAATATATAGATGTCAAAATCTGTTAATTTCTGTAACTATTAATTGAGTCTCTCATTAAATTGAGGGGGTGCCTGAGACTTTTAGGGAAATTACTGGTTTTATGGTGGGAAGGTAGGCATGCATTTTATTCTAGCAGTGGAAACAAAATTAAAAAGCTGAAATTGGCTGTTTTTTTTATTTCACCTTGGCAGAAAAATCCTGCCACTTGTCCCTATGTGTTTTCTATAAAGAGAGGGGCGAGATGCCGAGGAGGGGGCATTCTGTATTGGAGTTTCTATTGTGCGACGATTTCATCATTCTGGTTTTTTTTTTGCTTTTGTGTTCTGTCGAGCTTTGTGTTTTCATGCCATGATTTGGTAGAGAGGAAAATCGAGTGGAGTTTTTATTGTGCCACGATTATCAGATCTAGGTATAGGGTTTTGTTCATGATTTATTCTCTGTTTGTGCCACAATATGAGAAATGATATGGATCTACAGTCTTTGATTATTATTATTCTTTATATAAATCTCCGTTTTTTTGCCATAATCGATTTGGGTTTTTGTTTGGGCTTGAGTATTTGTTGCCATTAACAGCCTGTGGTTTTAAGCCACGATTTGCAGAAAATAAACTAATCTCGGTTTTTGTTTGGGCTTCAGTATTTGTTGGCATTAACAGCCTGTAGTTTTAAGCCATGTTTTGTAGAAAATGAAACGATCTGGAGTTGATATTATTTTTAACTCTATCATTTGTGCAAGGAATCGATCTGGAGTTGAGACTTATTCTTTATATTAACCCTGTCATTGTACAACAAATCGATCTGGTGAGTACCTTATTAAGTCTCTGTCTATCATATTGGAAGTCAATCTGGGTACTTTATTGTTTGGAGTTTGATCTTATAAAACAAAAAAAACCCTTATCTATGCCATGATTCAGATCTAGCTAACAATGATAGTTGCGTTCTTGATTTTGTTTGAGTTCAGTTTGCTTGAATGCCCATGATCTCTAGCTGGTGGATAAGGGACAGCTTGAATTGTGCCTGGCAAACTCCACTTTTATCCTTACCCATAGTTTATGAGATTTCGATATGTAGTTTTCATTTCATAATATCTTTGTTTTGTGCCACGATCTGCAGGAATGGTATCAATCCTTTGGGCAGATTTGGAAAACAAGCATATCAGGATTATGCTAGTCAAGTGATGAAAGTTTATCCTTTCAACATTGGAAAAACTAAAGACAATCTTAAGTTTAGTGTTTTATTTTTGAATGTGATATTTACTTTTAATATTTTACTTCAACGAAGCATATCTTGTAAGGTGTTATGATTAATGCCAATTGAAATATGAAATGTTGAAGTTCATCATGTGTCCAAGGAACTGTAAATGAATTTTATGAGTTGTCATAAAGGTCCTAGATGAGGGCAATTTTGAGTTGCAAATGTATCTTTGTGAGGAGACTTGAGGCAAGGTGAACCGGCCATGGGTGTGGTTGTACCATGACATTGTAATTACTCTTTCATAAGCAATAAAAATGAAAACAAATTGGTGGATGTGGCCTCGTGGATGAGGTGGACCATGTGAATATGGTTGTCTTGTCTTTTGCATTCTTTTATGTTGAGCATGCTCCTTTTCTTAACATAATGATGTTAGTATAATTGTTTTCTTGTGAAAAGGTTACTAAACATATTGTAGACACTCAATTCAGAAGCACACTACATGGATGGTTTAAAGCTTTAAATAAAAAATGATTTTTTTTTTCTTACCCAATTTATCCAATCCTGCAACAAGGTACTGTAGGGATGTTACATATGGTATCAGAGCCAGCTATAACACTGGACCCTTAAGAATGGGCTAACCTGATGATTTTGTAGGAAGGTCAAATTACCTTTGGAAGAAAGTGTGATGTGGTAGTTCATACCTTCTCGGGATTAGTTGTCGAATTAAAAGTAGATGAGTACCATGCTAGTCACTCTATTAAGTTTCTTAGGATGATGAATGTTCTATCTAGGGTATAAAATGTAAAGGATAGTTATTATGTGGCATATCCTTATACTATTACTATTTTGGGTTGATGTTTTAATTTTCATTATGTGAATCTGCAGAATTTGGATTTGTACATTGAACATATTCTCATGACATGCATGCCTTGCATGCCCATACTTTTTCTTAAAAATTAGTAGTTTAGATAATTGCATTGAGTACTACCTCAGAATCTGTGGCGAGAATTCCCAAGCTATGGCAAGAGCATGGGTGCCAAAATGCAGGGAGTTAAATTTTTAGGCCCCAAGCTTTGTAGGCTAAAAAAAAAAACCAATTTACAGTGCCTATCTATGGAAAACTTGACTTCATTGAATCAGGTAGTGTTTGGTCCTATGCACACTTTAACATTTTATTTATGGTTAGAACATGGGCCAAGCTGAATTAGAATCACACTACTATATGCACTACATAAACTTTACTCGAGATACATGCATACCACTGCATTGCATAAGATGGATACTTTAAAAATTCAATTCTTCTTCTTTGGAAAATTCATCCGGTTCCACTAGTATGTAGAATTACACTCACCAGCACTTTGAATGCCATAAGGTACCATACACACATAATGGAACTAAAATTGAAGCAATTCCAACTGGGTTCTTAGTCAATCATACTAAGAATGTTGTAGCAATACATAACAAAATAATATAAGAATAAAATGTATATGCTTTGATTAGTTCTGAATAATTTAAAACAATTTATTGTTCTCTCGCAAATTGAGAGATTTTACCGGGCTCTCAAACAAAAAACTGTCCTAAGTTCTAATCGCTCTTAACCCTTGGAAGTTAGAAGTTGATGTTACCAAGAGGTAAATTTCATATTCATTTTATTTGAAAAGATCAACTGCTTTTTTAGCCTCAAAGGAAGTACCTAATGGTAATTGCACTGGTAAGTATAATATTCGAGATGAACTGATGAATCTTAGTATATTATATTCTGTTTGAAATCAGGGAAATTCAATAGCATTCATTAACCAATGTTATATTTTCACACCATTTGACATAATTTCTTCATAATATGTATCATGTGTAATGATTGTATATAGATTGCAGAAATTGGATCCTTGTTAACTCAAGAAGGTTTGCTTAGATTAATTCTGTTTTATTCAAGGAATGGAGTTTCCTACTAAGATTCTTGGATGGTCTTGAATAGGAAATCGAAGGTGAAGGCCTTTTTCTATTAAATGTCAAGTTGATGCTACACATGTTGTACTGTTGTTAAAATCTTCAAAGGCTTCTTCATCTAATTGTCGGTAGTTCAGCTTCTTTAGGATTTATGATACTGCTGTCTACTGAGAAGCACATGATTTTCTTATCTCAACAAGAATAGTTAGATATAAAGAAACCCGGCTGAGTGTTTATACATAGCAAATATGAAACTACAATAATGCATCAGTACATACTATCTTACATCATTTTAGGATACTGCAATCAACACCTTTTAGTAGGTCTCGTAATACGTTTTGGGAGTCTAAATGTATTTTGTTCATTATGGGCATTGTTCTTAAACAACACTGACTAAGGGCTAGCAAAGAGTAAAATTGTAAAGAAAAAATGTGTGACAGTAGTACCAAGAAAATTCACTTCAGATTCTCAAAATTGTAGAACTGTACTGATGTCAGGTGGTGCATTAACATTAGTTCTCCTACAGGAAAAGGGATTTAGTTAAATCTCCACCAGTTGCATATTAAGGGAAATGCTTTAGTGCTTGGTTGTTAAAAAGAAATTAAATAAATAAATAAATATTGATTGTTGCACTTCCTTAAAGATGTTGTTTTTGTATTTGCTTAACTTGTCTTCAGCACCACATCTGAATGGGAAATGTACATTGTGTCGAATGGAAGTGTTAAAATGCATAAAAACTAATGTTTTTATTAACAATTGCTGGTCTCTAAAGACAATTGTGATGATGGGGCCTACTCTACAGGTCGAACAAACTATCAATTCCAAAGGTGGCTAGACCAGACCCTTGATGCTCCTCCTATAGGTGTGCACATCATTAGCATATGACTGGATTCCTAGATGGACATAAACCTGAGGTATGAAAACAAATCTTTAAAGTCATAGATTGTATTTACTTATGAACTTGGGCTATAGTGTGGTCAAGGTGAGTAATAAAATGCTTTGTGCTTAAAAATCCATAAATGTCATAGTGGTAAAAGGAGTACACTAGTGTAAAGGCTCTTAATTTTGGTCAATAATATGATAAACTGACCATCTATGGAGTGAATGTAGGCATGGGAAAATTGTGGCCATGAGGAAGGCTAAATATCTAGAACTGTAATCAGCTAAGAAGATATGAGAAAGATCTCATGTGAAAAAATTTATCACCACGGGAAGTGGTGATGGAGGTAGTGGTTGAAAGCTACCTTATTTTCCCCCGACCCAGTGAGGGACAACTATGCTTTCTGGGGATGCCTAGATGTAAGACATTTTGGTTAAGACTCATTCTGCACACATTGAGAGGACTGTCACAAGAGTGGGGGACTCTATGAAGAGAATAACCTCTAGGAGCTATGGTGGTGTGCAAGAATGAAGGTGCCTCAGCTTGATGAAGCACCCTGAATACCACAAAAGGAGATATAAGGGTATCGTCCTTGTGTTGGGTGGCTTGAATCGGTACTTGAAGTACTGTTAGCACTTGGAGTGCTAGGATAGAGGACATCTAGAGAAAATAATAATGGCGAAGTGCCCTGAATAGCACAAGAAGGAGATACACCTAAGGAAGGGTATTGTCCTTGTGTTGGGTGGCTTGAATCGATACTTGGAGTACTGTTAGAACTGGGAGTGCTAGGATGGAGGACATCCAGAGAAAAGAATAATGGCAAAGTGCCTTGAATAGCACAAGAAGGAGATATGACTAAGGAAGGGTATCATCCTTATGTTGAGTGGCTTGGTTTGGTACTTGCAGTACTGTTAGCACTTCGAGTGATGGGATGGAGGACGTCCAGAGAAAAGAATAATGATAGGAAGAGGTATGTGCATTACAGGTGAAATTGTAACCATGAGCTAATATGTCTATTTATTTGGCAAATAGAACTGATATGTATATTGGAACCACTGTGGATTGTTCAAGTTGTATAATGTTGGATTTTTGAGTTTTACATTGTTTCAAAATCGATGCTAGTATACCTACATACGTATGATTTTAAATGCAGAATGAGGACCCAATCACCTTAGTTAGAGGGATTAGGAAATATAAAAGCAAGTAATGAGAACCGAAGAAAAAAGAAATAATATAAATAAATAGGGAACACTGAGGACAGTGTTGAATCTAAGGGGGAAAGGATGTAATGTCCCCTCACGACCCCCATCCGTAAATGCAAAGCTTGATAAAAAAATTAAAAAATTAAAAAAAAAAAAAAAAAACAAAAAAAAATAATTATGAGTTTAACATGCTAGGGTGAAACATGATACGACCAAACAATAGGGAAAAAGGGAAGGGAAAAGGCAATCCTTTTGGGGAAATTTTTCTGGATAAGAGTCCAAACGCTGTGTTTTTGGCTATGCATCTACCTATGGAGAGAACAATGGGATATATTTTTGTCATGCCTCTTATGTTGTTTATTATATGATCGGGCTTAGATATTTTGAATATGATAGTTTCGTTTTATGTTGTTTACCATAATAATTGGGCTTAGATATTGGCCTGCATACGGTAGCATGTTTTTTTTTAAGCTATTTATTATAATGATCGACTTAGATAGTGACCTAAAAAAAATAGCATTTTTTAATGCTGTCTATTATAATGATCAGGCTTAGATAATGGTTTTTATGTTGTCTATTATAAAACCTATTTTCAATTTGTGTAAAATCTTAATTTGGACTCCTTAGTTTTGATGGAAAGGAACATAATTGACAATCTTTAAAAGAAACAAAAATGATTCGACATTCTAGATATGATTCATCTTATAATTAAATTTGCAGCATGTTGCAATCAAACAAAACATAAAAATGGATGTGATTTTAGAGAGCTTGCATCTGGACAGGATGAGTTGTACCTAGATTATGGAGAATTAAAATATGAGTTTTCTTGTATATCTTAGATGTAACGAGCACAATATTCCGTTAGAAAAAAAATTTCATGCACTAACAAAACAATCTATAAAATAATATACAACCACACAAACTACTTTGAGTTCAGATTAATCTATGGAGATGTACCTGCCACATCGTGGTTTTATTATGGCACACATGTGTACGTATGTAATGTCCCTCCTATATGCCCTAAGAGTTTTGTGATTTTAAATATGATTGTATGAGGTTTTCTAAGTGAGGAGCTCAAGTGCCAAGGCCCTACCTGAAGAAAAACCTGAAAGTTAGGTGAAAGTTAATAACACAAAAGGCCAACGAACACAAGTGCGACAAGAACTAGGGATAAGTGATCAGAAAAAAAGGGGTTTGACAAAAGACATTATGATATAAATCATAAGGACAAAGAAAAATTAAAAGACAAGTATTATTAAATTGAATATCTATCTATGATAGATATAAGTCCTGTGATATAAAATATATCATAAGGACAAAGGAAAATGACAAATTAAGCCTTCATAAAAAACAAAGTATTTTTAATTGAAATCTATAAATAAAAAGACATTTTATGTAATGACAAATTTAGAAAATGTGGAGTATGATGATATAAATTATATCATGAGAACAAAGGAAAACATAGTATTAAATTCTTTTTATAAAAGAAGACCTAATTTATTAATTTATAAGGTCTATAAGATGGATTTATTTTCTTTTTAGACCTAAAGACTCATTGAGTCTTTTTTCAGCAAATATTACTCCCTCTTTGTTATATTTGTAACATTTATATTTTATTATAAGAGAGGATTTAATTTACATCAACCATTCATGCCTTGACATCGGTATAATTTAAGGTGAGGTCCAACTTAAAGAAAGGAATTGATTACCACTAACCTTGATAGTCTTTCACTTGCTCTGGGATAGAGGGGACCCTACACACGTAGCATGCACAGAATTGCATGCATTTCTCCTTGGTATGCACTCCTTTTAAAGGAACCAGGTTCTTGTTGGAAAGGGGGGGAAGCCATGATTGAAATGCCCATTGAGAAATAGTTTTGATGAGGTTTGCCTTTGCGAGGAAAAGATCTATGTTCTGCTTTTTTTTATCTGGGAGGTGCCATGCTACCTCTGAGGTCTAGCTCATTATTTTCCAATCTTGCTTCAAATCCTCCTGAAGGATCTAGGCATTTGAGAGGATATTTGATCTCTGCAATTTTTTTTAGGAGATGGGATCCTTACATTCTTTTAAGGGATTTGATATTTGCGATTTTATAGAGGTATTGTCCTCTATATTTTATTTTTCAAGAGAGGCACTGATCTCTACATATTCCAAGAGGTATAGATCTTCGTGTTCTTTTCGTAAGGAGAGAAAGAGACTCGGGAAGAAAATCTCTGCACTCTCTAGGAGAAATGGTTTCTGAATTTTATAAACAAAAGGATCTCTGCGTTGGATATGGGGATGATCTCTGTGTGTAGAGGAGGAATGATCTATTCATAGGGAAGAAGATCGATCTTTCCATGTTCATAAAAGAATGACCCCTGTGTTTTGGAGGGGAAAGGGAAAACGATCCCTGCATTTTTAAGGAAGGTGATATTCGTTTGAGAAGGGATCTATGTTTTGAAAAGGGATCTGTGTTTTGAAAAGAGATCTATGATTAGAGACGGATCTATGTTTGGAGGGATCTGACTTTTTGACAAAATGATCTATGTTTTGAGAAGGGAAATACATGTCTAAGTAGAATGCTATCTGAGTATGGAGGAGGAATGGCCTATGTGTGTTGAGCAGAATGCTGTCTGCATATTGAGCAGGCATGATCCCTGTGTGCTGAGGACGAATGCTATTTTCGTTTTAATGAGGAATCTATATTTTTCAAGTGAAATCTCAATGACGCAGTTCAGTAAGTTGTATATTAATATGGATCTAGTAAGAGACCATACTTCTACTCTTTGAATTTATATGGAATGCCTTTAAAATTATTGTGATCGAGATGATTTAGGAAGGCTATGGGAATTGGAGTTAGAGTAATGAAATGCTATTTCATTTGTGTATCCCTACATTCTCTTATTTTTATGAAGGGTTGCGGTTCTTATTTATGGATTCGGAAGTGGGTTGTGTGCAACTACGATTTTGATGCACCTTGCATGCATTCTATTAAGTTAATTAAATGATTTACTCCAAGCCTAGAAGTGCATTTTATTTTGAGTTGGAATTCTTAGCGATTTGATTTGGTAGAGCGTTTAATTGAATTTTGTCCATGATCTAATGCATCTTTCTGCTGCATTCTGTTTGGTGCTACAAACTATTTTTGGTTGTTTTGAGACCCAAGAACAAAAAAATGTATGCAATATAATAACATGAGAGGAATCAATAATAACTGGAATAATATAATAGATTATTCTATACAGAGCTTGAATGATTAAGATATGCAAATTTATATTGGAAAAGGGAATTTGTATGCATAGTTTGGAATGATAGGGTTTGGATCCATAGATCCGTTTTTAAGGTAAGGTAAATCGGCCATGGATGAGCTGTGACTTGTAAAGTACTCTACTTTGATAAAGAAATAAAAAGAATAAATAAATTGGTGGACATAGCCTCGTGGATGAGGTGAACCATGTGAATATGGTTGTCTCATTTGTAGTATTATGCTATGAATGTTTATTTTCTTTCTTCATAATGATGATGTTATATAAAGGCTTATTGGTGGGAAAGGTTAATAATCATGGTTTTTGTAGACACCTAATTTGCAACCACATCACTTAATGCATTAAGGTACAAGAGGTATTTGACATATGGTATCAGAGCCAGCTACAACACTGAACCCTTAAGAATGGGCTAACATGATAGTTTTGCAGGATTACATTTGGAAGAAAAGTGAAGAATATAATGCAATTGCATTTTCATTCCTTGAAGAGATTGAAAATTCGAATGCATTCCCCATTGAGAAAAATGGAGGAGCGATACCACTTCAAATCGGATTCCTAAATGTATCTGGTATTTTATGTGCTCACATTTTTATTAGCTAAGTTTTAGTTCTGTTAAAACATAGCCGAGCTATTGATTTGAGTTTTTTTCTGAGATCTGGAAGCATAGATGTTTTTTTTTATGCTAACGTTTTATTGGGTAAGTTATGTTTTAGTTCTGTTAAAACATAGCCGAGCTATCGATTTGAGTTTTCCCAAGATCTAGAAACATAGATGCTTTTTATATGCTAAAGTTTATTGGGTAAGCTATGTTACAGTTATGGAAAACATAGTCGAGCTATTGGTTTGAGTTTTTTTTCCGAGATATGGAAACATAGAATTTTTCTTTAATGCTAATGTTTTATTGGGTAAGTTATGTTTTAGTTATGTTAAAACATAGCCGAGCTATCAATTTGAGTTTTCCCAAGATCTGAATGCTAAGATATGATAGAGGTCGATCTATTTTTTTTCTAGGATTGGGATTGGAGGTTTCGAATTTATTCTTTTGTTGAAGTTCTATTCTACATCCAAAATACTGTGAATACAATGATATGTACTATGATTTGATTTTTTATTGTGGATCTGAGTTTCGATTTCACATTTGAAATGCTGCGACTACAATGATATTGACGACGATTTGTTTTTTGGTTGTGGATCTGAGGAATGTTAGATTCTTTCTCTGCCTTTGATATTTATTCTAGATCTAAGTTAAGTCGATCTATTCCTTGCCATGGGATTGGAGGTATGTTGATCTATCCACTGTGTATTGATAAATGTTATGGATGTGAGATCTGAAAGTATCCTTAGTTGTGTTTCGACATTTATTGTCCTAATATCTAATTTGATATTTTTAATCTATCCTCCACATTGTGGAACTGGAGCCGAATCATTTCCATTCCCATCTGTAGAAAAATATCTTCATACTTTTAAATTGCATTATGGATATGGAGCAAGAATCGCCCCATTTAAATATGTACAAAACTGTCTACCTATTTGTAAATGCATTGAATATTTGGAACATTTAGTTCATAGATTGTAAATGCATAACCCTAGCATCGATTCATGTGGGTATGAGTGTAAAAACCTATCCATATGCCATCAAATTGGTAAACGCGTTGAATGATTTGGATCAATTTGAAATGCATAACTCTTAAATCATTGTATACATAGATTCTGAAAAACCTAGCTCTGAAATGGTTTATGAGTAGATTTGAAGTACAACTTTGAAAATTGGGCTTATGAAGATATGTCTTTTGATGCCCACAATTTCATAAGAAAATTGATCTGTTTGTTAACGGATAGATAGCTTGAATTTGTGTGAAAAAAAAATGCTATCTAATGTTTGATATGCAAATGTTAAACAATAGCTCGAGTCTTTAATTATGAAAACGGTGTCTAATTTTGATGTGCAAATGTGAAACTATAGCTGGAGTTGTCAATTACGAAAACACTGCCTATTTTTTATATGCAAGTGTTAAATGATGGATGGGATGTTATTTGTGAAAACTGTGTGTAGTTTTGATGTTCAAATGCTTTTTAAAATTCTGCAAATAGTTTTATGAATGTTATAAATACTTGTTAGACTAAATGATTGTTAGATAAAATGTTAAATACTTGTCATCTAGATAATAAATGCTTGTTAATACTTCTCAAATACTTTTCTGATCTAAAGATCACATATGTTTGACAATATTTGAAGACGACAATATTTGGATAAGGATCCAAAGGTCGTCATCTGATGACATTTCAAATATGAAGAATTACATCCTCTAAATCGTCTGTTGGAGATGATATATAAGATTCGTAATTGTGTTTATCTCATTGTGTTGAGCTTGGAGGTCATTGTTGGTTTATAATATTTGTAATTAGGTTATAAGACTGAACAGTTTCCTCCTCGAAATATTGGAGGAAAGGAAAATCAAGGGCTTGAGGGTGTTCAAATTATGGTATTAGTATGCAAGCTAATGGTAGTAATTAATGTTTGATGGAAGGGATTATATGTTTGGTCTAAAGTTGTAGCAGTAATGACTATGCAAATATCCATTTATTCAAGAATCAATACTGTATGTTTAAACATTGCAAGGAGTATTATTTGAATACTATAGCCTCTTTGGTGCAAATTGATTTTGTTGATTTGAGTGGTTTAAGGCTTCAGTGTCGCTCCCTCAATTGCTCGTAGTTGCAAGTGGCTTGAACAGCTGAGCCCGCCAACCATTATGGCATGGCTTGAAAGTTGCTTGAAATTGAACTGATTCATATGCGGTGGGAATTTCTTGTTGATTAGTTGTTTCAATAAATATGTTTATTCAACTTGGTGTTGAATATTCAATGTTAATTTGGATGAACTTGGGACTGCGGTTGGGGTATTTCTGCACAGATGGCATTGTAGGAAATGTCTAATAGTATTTCTAGACACCGGATTCATGGAGATAGCTCTGGTATTGAGTTTTCTTACAGCTGGTGATATCCACTTTATCTCAGGTTTTGTTTTGGTTGGCGTTGAATATTTATCAGCAGTTCATTGAGGATGCCCATCTCTGTGGTTGGATTATTTTAATTATGGCTATTTTACAAGGGGCAGTTTAACTAACATAGTTGTTTTAATTGGTCTTTTCGATTAGGATTTTTTTACCTTTATTGTGGTGAGGATTATTGCAGGCAATTTACTTTCTTTAGAATTGCTAATAGGTTTTGGATGTGGGTCTTTGTGGGACTCTTTCTTGATTTAGATTGATGAACTTTAGTCATTGCAGCCAATCTACTTATTACTAAATTTACATTCATTATTAGTTTTTGGGATATTTCTAACACTCAACGACTGACCTACTTAACATAAAACAAATGGTGGAGCTATGATGGCACCTTGTTTTCAGTGACCTCACTCTTCCCTTTGGTTGGTTTATTAATGTTTTCACCATTAGTTAAATTAGAGTTAAAAGTAAGAAGTTGGTTTGTACATAGGTAGCTCTAATCAAGATGGCATTTAATTAGTCTTTTACATATTTATCGAGGCCCACAAGAATTCTATTATTTGTTTGGAGACTTATAATATCTAGTAGATAAAAGTTTAGATGTAGTATATATGAAATTGCAACAGTGAGTGAATTTTTTCTGTTGTAATAAATCAAAGTTAATGAGTGGTTGCCTTGTCGAAATTCTCAGGTTTTATGCGTTTTCTTGCGAATGGTGTTGGTATAAGAAATTGAAAAGGTTTTGTGGCTTATTGTAACTGCCTTCTTGTCAATTCTAGTGGTAAAGGGCTCTTATCCAATGAATGAGAAATGAAGTAAGGCATAACTTATGCTAAAAGTTTGATGTTCTTTGAATTAATAAAATGATAAACTGACCACCTATGGAGTGATTGTAGCCATGGGAAATTATGGCCCTGAGGAGTGCTAAAGCTCCAGAACTGTAATGAGTTAAGAAGATATGAGAAAGATGTCATGTGAAAAATTTACCACCACAGGGAAGTGGCGATGGAGGTAGTGGTTAGAAAGTACCTTGTTTTTTCCTGGGCTAGCGGGGGACCACTATGCATTCCGGGGATCCCTATATGTAAGAAATTTTGGTTATGACTCATTCCACACACATTAAAGGACTACCGCATGAGTGGGGGACTCTGTGAAGAGAATAGCCTCTAGGCACTGTGGAGGTGTGCGAGAACTGGAAGTACCTTAGCTTGGTGAAGCACCTTGAATAGCACAAAAATGAGATATTCCTTGGGAAGGGTATCATCCTTGTGTTGGGTTGCTTGAATCAGTACATAAAGTACTGTTAGCACTTGATGTACTGGGATGGAGGACATCCAGAGAAATAAATAATGGTGAAGCGCCCTGAAGAGCACAAGAAGGAGATATGCCTAAAAAAGGGTATAGGGTATCGTCCATGTGTTGGGTGGCTTATATCGGTACTTGGAGTGCTGGGATGGAGGAAATATAGAGAAAAGAATGATGCCAGGAAAAGGTATGTGCAGTACAGGTAAACCGGTACCTATATGTTATTGGCAATAGAACTGACATATTGTGAAAACTCTATAATGTTGGATTTTTGAGTTTTACATTTTTTTTCAATGTCGATGCTAGTATGCATGCAAATGTATGATTTTAAATGTAGGATCATGACAGGAAATACAAGCAAACAAGCATGAATGAAAAGGAAAGCAAAAAAATTATTGAAGAACAAGAACACTGAGGATGGTGTTAATTTTAGGGGGGAAGGATGTAATGTCCCTCCTATATGCCCCTAAGAGTTTTGCGATTTTAAATATTATTGTATGAGGGCTTCTAGGTGAGGAGCTCAAGTGCCAAGGCCCCACCCAAAGAAAAACCTGAAAGTTAGGTGAAAGTTTAATAACACAAAAGGCCGACGAACACATGTGTGGCAAGAAGTAGGGCTAAGTAATCGAAAAAAAAGGAGTTTGACAAAAGACATTATGATATAAATCATAAGGACAAAGAAAAATTAAAAGACAAGTATTATTAAATTGCATATCTATCTATGATAGATATAAGTCCTGTGATATAAAGTATATCATAAGCACGAAGAAAAATGACAAATTAAGCCTTCATAAAAGGAAAAGTATTTTTAATTGAAATCTATAAATAAAAAGACATATGATGTAATGATAAATTGAGCAAACGTGGAGTATCATGATATAAGTTATATCATGAGAACAAAGGAAAACATAGTATTAAATTATTTTTATAAAAGAAGACCTAATTTATTAATTTATAAGGTCTATAGGATGGATTTATTTTCTTTTTAGACCTAAGGACCCATTGAGTATTTTTTGGCAAATATTACTCCCTTGTTATAGCGGATTTCACCACACTAGGTGAATCACACATTGTATGGCCTTCCCTTGTCCCGCTGCAGACTCATTACCCCCTTTGGACCCCTTTATATCTTTTGATGTTACCTTAATCATCCCCAAAAAACATTATAATATTGATATACGCGGCTTTTTCCCCGATAACCGCGTACATACGTGGATATTCCCTCGATAGTCGCGTACATCGGGATGTGTGCATAAATCCAAATCCTTTTGGACTGTTCCTTGACTTGGATCCGACTCATATGACTCCTGGCCTTCCATATGCCTTGAGATCGCACGGATTCGACCCTTCAGTATCCCTTTGAAGAGCTATATAAGGAACCTATTGGTACATTGAAAGCATAAGAGAAAGTTGAGAGCATCGAAACTATAGTCCATTGTTGCCAGAACTTTATGCTTGAGTCTGCATCCCTTTGTCCCTTGG
>LPNX010561090.1:0-42594 GCA_001517045.1 Pseudotsuga menziesii
TTAAAAATGTAATAAACAACCCTCATGCATACATAAAAATAAAACCATAGGAAACACCAAGAAAATGCCATAACCATTCTTCATCACTCAATTCCACGCCATATATATTATGGAAGAAACTGCCCCAGAAATCTATCTGGATCTCCAATTGGAGCTAAACATATACACATCTTGTATACACCTAAAGGATTGCCTCCTTACAGAGGGGAGGTGTAGGCTTAGTGGTGCAGTCCAAATGAGTTAGGCTTGGAGATGTACACATCTTTGTAACTAGAGTGGCAAGTCAAACTCAGAGACTTGTGTGTTTGAATTGAATCATGAACCACATGTGTCAAAATGACTTTGAGGTGAGTCATACTCAATGAATCATGTTGATTGATTTCTATTTTGGGACGATCATACTCATGTTTACTGAGTTTGATTCAGCTTTGAGTCATACATACATTGACCAAGTTTGATTTGGGTCAAAGGAGTTCTACTCTTGATTAAAAGTTACTCGTGAGTAATCATGAGCCAAACTCGGTCAACTCGATCATGACTAGCTAACCTGCATTCCAGTAATCATGCTTCTTAAAAATATGTGTCTTTCTTTATATTTTTACTTGCCTAATTTTTTTTGCCTAAGCCGAGACTAGTAACATTGGTACACTCTACATGATGAGCCCTTGAAAGTTCAATTCCTTTAGATGCAAATTATCTGCATCCATGATCAGACCCAAAATTGTTAAATTCTCACCATTCAGTTCCTTAAATGGCACATATTTTTGGCTTTTCACTTCTGTAGATAATAGTATATGTTCCTGTGATTTATTTTTCATGCAGATTGGCATGCATGTGCTATTATTTTTCGTAGAACCATTTCACTTAAACTTCCAATTGCAGGCTTTTAGAAGTTTGATTGCACATCAGTCATTATTTGTTTTAGCTTGCAGACCCCCATTGTTAAATCAAATCCTACCATCTATTACAGCTATTAAACGAGTTAAATGGTCTCTGTTACCTCAATTTTCAGAACACGTTCATTTCATTTCAAGTCAGCTAGGTTATATGAACTTTGACAAGATTGCAAGGGCTGGACCCTCTTTGGATCCTGTTGACAAAGTTTCCCCAAATATAAGATGGAAGGATTTCATGGTAGTATCAACTTATAATAGTAATAGCAAGATCTGTTTTGTTGTTTTGTCTGTGTTTGGCTTATTGAAAGCTGAGAATTGTCTCTATCTGAAAGTTATGGGAATATTAGCAGTTTTGTTTCCAGATCATTACATGAACCTTCTGCATTTAACTATACGAGTACTTTGCTTTATAATTTGACTTCAATTTGGCCATATATCAAATTGTTTCGATAACAAAAAATTATTGCTTAGTGATCTGTATTGTTTAGATATGCTTGGAATAGTAATTTTTGTTGTTATCAGATGCAATTTGATTGGGTGTAAAGTCAAATGATGTAGCCTGTATCTGTCCTCGTCATCCTATCTTGTCACATATATGATTATGTTAGTGCCACACAACTTTTGACTATAGAAGTGCATATGAACAGGAATGAGCTAAGTTTGTAGTGTTTTTTTTCCAGATTATATTTTCCAAAGGAAAAATTCATATTTATATTGATCATGAAAGTATTACATTCTGAAATTAACTTCTCATATAGAGGGGTAGATAGAGAGTTATCTATATGTTCTTCTAAAAGCTCAGCATAAATATAACTGACATTGTCTGACTATTTTGTTCTCAAAACCTTCTAGCCACAGAGATGAGTTTGTTGTTTCATAACGAGTTTTCAGAAAAAACAGAGAGGATTTGAAACATCTGTACCAAAAAAAGAATAAAACTGTCATTTTCCTATCATATGTTATGCTTCCATATCAAAAAAAAAATTGTAGTTGGTTTTTCTGGCTGTCAATCTTCCTGTGTTGGATGCCCTTCTATGAAAGGCCTGTGATAATAAGCAAAATGTTCATTGTTCTATTCATCAGTTATATGCCATTGGCCTTATTACGGCTGAATACCTTCTTTAGACAGAGCATCAGCCAGCTGGTTTCTTTCCCTGTAGATATGAGAGCATGAGAAAGTTGTAAAATTTTCTTTTAGAAGTCCAACCTCATCTAAAATAGAAGATAGATGTGTATTATGGCATTGTTAGATATTTGATACCCAGTTTATGATGAGCTTTAAGTCCCCAAAAACCTGTATGCTCCTGCAATCCTTTTCAAGCGCAAATAACAAATGCAACTTTGAAGCTAACGCTTCAGCATAATTGTTTGAACCCTGACCCTGCCCTGCTTTAAGTTTAAAGCAGCAGGTGTCTGATAAATACAAAATGCAACCCCTGTCACGGGTGTTTGGAGAACCTTGGGAAGCACCATCGAAATAGCCCCAGGGAATGTTTCTGGTTATGATTTCTTCTGAAATCATTCTTGAATTCACCACCTCACACTGTTGAAATAGCCCCAGGGAAGGTTTTTAGTTATGATTTCTTCCGAAATCATTCTGTGATAATAAGCAAAATGTTCATTGTTCTATTCATCAGTTATATGCCATTGGCCTTATTACAGCTGAATACCTTCTTTAGACAGAGCATTAGCCAGCTGGTTTCTTTTCCTGTAGATATGAGAGCATGAGAAAGTTGTAAATTCTGCTTTTAGATGTCCAACCTCATCTATAATAGAAGATAAATGTGTATTATGGCATTGTTAGATCTTTGATACCCAATTTATGATGAGCTTTAAGTCCCCAAATACCTGTATGCTCCTGCAGTCCTTTTCAAGCGCAAATAACAGATGCAACTTTAAAGCTAACGCTTCAGCTTAGGGTCTCTGCCTTCATCAATGATTGTCGGACTTTGAGTTAATTCCAATTGTATGCAAGATTTATCTATTGTGCATAGATTGTAAGATGCTTCTTTGATGGCTGCTGTGGGCATTTCCTCTCCATCACTGCATTGAACGAATGGCTTTGATCTTTTCCTATTTTAATTTTCAATACAGGCTTACTAAAGGTAAAGCAGCAGTAGAAGGTGACTCATTTGATCTCTCTACATCAGCTGGCCTATAATAATGTGAAGGTAAAGCTTGAGAAGAAGGTGACTCATTTGATCTCTCTACATCATTGATAGATCAAATGTATATATGTTGTTGTATCATCAAGAAGATCTTGCTGTTACACGACTCTCTCCATGTTGTCTGCACAAGGTTTCTGTAGACATATCTTTGTCTATAAAATCATGGCATTTAGGGTTACTGTATACAAGTCTTCATGCTGCATTTAGCTCAGGGTCTCTACCTTCATCAATGATTGTCGGACTTTGAGTTAATTCCAATTGTATGCAAGATTTCTGTATTGTGCATAGATTGTAAGATGGTTAGAATATATGAAGTAATTTCATAGTTCATGGTTCAGTTCCATTTATTTGGATAGAAGGCTTGATTGAGAATGTCCACAAGTAATCAACATGGATTCCATATAAGGAGTACTGGTCCTGGGGTACTGTTTCTTCTGGTGTGCATGTTCTTAACTTTTATCTCTGGGAATGCAAGAGACAAAGAGCCCCTATCAATGATTTCTTTCTCTGTAAAATTGCAATTGTTTTTAGTTTAAATTTTAATCTTTGAATCGGGAATCTCATTTAGAATTTTTTTA
This sequence comes from Pseudotsuga menziesii, assembly GCA_001517045.1. Lineage (NCBI taxonomy): Eukaryota > Viridiplantae > Streptophyta > Pinopsida > Pinales > Pinaceae > Pseudotsuga > Pseudotsuga menziesii. The sequence goes on from LPNX010561090.1 coordinate 3,643, forward strand.
TTCTATTTTGGAATTGAAATCTCTTTTTTCTCATGTAGATAATGCAACAGCCTAAAGGTTACTTATTCTAGAATCCAAGCCAATTGAAACTACTGCTGCTGCTTTACCTTCCAATTCGTTCTTAAGTAACAGGTAAATGCTCATTTAGCTCCTTTTAAAGGACTGCTTAATACTTATTATAGGCCAGCTGATGAAATTATGTCTTCTTTAGGCAAAAGAGTTGGAAGTAAATACACAGTATTACATTGAATTACTGGCAAAAGGAATTGGCAAAACACAAGAAGAGATTGCAAAGGATATTCAAAGATCAAGATACTTTTTCCCACAGGAAGCAATTGATTATGGTATTGCTGATAAGATCCTCCCAAAACAGGGTTTGGTCATGGAGAAAAGGGTAAGCATTAACCATTTTTAATTCATTTATATTAAATGTCTTGCCTTAAAATTTAACCTAGGTTTGCAGGATTGTTGCTGAACATATTCTACACTTCCTTCTCATTATGTTCTTTTCTTTGATTCTACATTGATAAATCTTTTCATTCTATTTAATGACTTGCAGAACTATGATGAGATGCTTGCTCAATCAAAAGCTGCATGGATGAAATCTGGCAAGGCTGGTCCACTGGCTGCTCCAGCAAGCAGGCCCTAGGTATAGATCATTGATGAGTTACATTTTCCAGTTAGCATGAGTTGTTCAGAGATTGCTACAGCTATCATTGTTGGAAGAATTTGTATAACCTAAAAGATGTATCTTAATACAACCCTTATCAATCTATGTTATTTTCTAGCATGCATACAGTGCTTTGTATATTGTCAAAATTGCAATGAGCTTCTGGACAGGTTGTAAACAAACATTCAAGGCAATAGGATTAAATGCCTAATGAAAGCAAGCACTCTAGAAAATGTAAATCATGTATTTCATTGATCTTCTCTGTGTCTATGATCTGTTGCTTATATTGTCAGATTTTCCTTAATTACACATCTTGTTTGTGTGTTTTGGATTTTACTGCATAAAATATTTTAAGCCCTACATTTTATGTGAACTCTTTAGCCATCATTAGCGAAACCAACTGTAAGATAGAAAGCAGTGTTGAGTGGGCTTGGCATGGTTTCACTAACGTGCTATGGCATGGTTTCACAAGTGAAGACCCCGTGTTTTTCCACCACCATTCATTTTGATACCCTATGCATAGGGATTGAAGGTTTTCGACACAGACAGTCGTTACGCTGTCTGCGCCAAACCACCCTGCATAGTTATGATAGGTAGGAGGTAGGTCTGCCATGGACTGCTTTGGGGGTTTTGGGGCGGTTTATCCTGTGGTACGCTATCCGTTGTTGAAGCCCTAGCCATTTTCACCTACGTGGTTCTGCACGTCCTCAGCGAGCTTAATGTCGAACCCGTAGCCTGCTGGAAGGAATATGTCTTTTCTATTGGTGTGTAGGCATGGCACCATTGAGAAAGCCTCATAGTTACTACTGTTGTTTCCCGCACCGCTTAAAACCCAGCCGTTTTTTATTTCTATACTTCAAGCTACCCCGTAGAGCTCAGCGGTCAAGACTCAGCCTGTGGGAGGGAATATATCTATATTCTTAGTTGTTGACCAGAAGGGCGTAGGTTTGGTTTTGATAAGCAACCGTTGAAAAAAAAAAACCTGCGTAGCTGCTACTGTCTTTCCCTCGCAGCGAAAGGACCATGGCATGCATAGAAAGCAGAAATGTGTTGCATATTCATGTAGATCTTTTTCTGTCTTGAATATGATTGATAGAATTGTTTAGTGTCCTACAGCAATGGTAGATTGCACATTTTTACTGTATATAACTTGATTTCCACTGCCCATTGGGTTTAATAAGTTTGTTAGTCAGGACATTTCAGTCCATACACACATATTTTTAACAAATTGCTGTCATGATACACATAGAAGAAGTAAAATGATGCACACTGTCATATAAATTTCTGCACCTTGAATTTCTCAATGTTACAATGTTATATATGGCAGGAAGAATTCGAATCCACCATGTCCAAGAGGCAGAAAAAGAAGGCCCCTGTGGTCGAAGAAGAGCCAGAAGTAGAGGTTATCACGAAGACCGAATACATATATGAAGACACTCAATGTGTCTCTGGTGTTGAACCCGAGTACAAATGGGGTGAAGTATATAGATTGATTTCCCGCAGGGAGGTTCCCGACATGGGCCTCGAAGAAGAATCCATCTATGCTAACATAGAGAAATCTTCTCTCATGAAAGTTGCCACCATACCAGAGTTGTTCCCATGCTCTGAGGTAATCGGCTGGATTCTACCCCAGGAAGATACAACCACAATGATCCTGGGGAATGTTGAAAAGCAAGGCTATGCTGCTTACAGCCCTGGATATGTGGCTCTAGCCTATCACTTGCCAGAAGCTCAGGTGTTCTTATTTGATGATTGGTTAAACAACATAAGAATGGACCTTATAGAGACCATGAAAAGAATGCCACTAACTGGTAAGCATTTTAGGACCAGAGTAGCAGGAGAATATGATACTGCAAGTTTAAGGGTTCCATATAAATTCATAGCCTTGATGATCAACAGAATATTTGGACGAGCTCATGGCAGGTTTTTCAAACTAGAATGGATACCCATCATATTTTATGTTGCAACCCAGGGGACAGTCTTCAACTGGGCCAGCCTTGTATCGAGCAGTCTTCTTCTTGCTTGGTCGCAGCCTTGGGAGGAGAATCTCGGAAAAGGTCTGAATTCTATATGAGTTCAATACTGATAGACTGTATATTGTGCAACCAGCCTTTCCCTGGTCTCAGGTGCATCTGGGACAGGGAAAGAATGCATGTTTATGCTGCTTATAAACCATTGTGGGCACACCAGTACCACAGCCATTACAGAGAAGTCTATGAGCACTTCATTAGGCCACTCTACACGCTCATTTTCCGGAAAGAGTGTGATTGTATGTCGGAGGAGGCCATGCAAGTAATAGAGGATTATACAGACTACTTCTTGACAGAAAATGGCATGTATTTCAGAATGTTTGGTGGTACGAGAGCACCTTCTCTGCTGCCCAAATACACAACTGATTATGTTATCCACAAGGAGGCAGTCAGACAAGTGTTCCTGGATGATATAGGCAGTTTTCTGTTCGAGCATAAGAAGACTGCTTATCCTCCATTGCCTTTCAAACTTGGAAGTTACAGGTTCACTAAGGTGAAACAAGCTGATGAATTTGTACAAGAACTGGAAAAGTTCCATTTTGGCGAGATGCCTTTCCGGAGAAATGATACTCATGGGAAAGTAGCTGAGCACTGTAAAGAGCATAAGGTGCATTTTGAATATACCCACCATTTTGATAGGTAAGAATCTGTCTTCTGGAATGCCCCGAACATGACAGCACTAATGAGAAGATTCAAGAAGAAGATAACCACCAAAGGTGGGAAAGGGGATGAACAGGCTAAGGCTGAGGAAGAAGCCAAAAGGAGAAATGAAGAAGCCCAGAGGTTAGCGAAAGAAGCTACAGAAAGGCTGCATACAGAAGAAGAAAGAAGAGCTACTCAGGAAGCAGCTGAGAAAGCAAAGGAAGCAGACAATGAAGTAGAAGAAGCAAAGATAAAGCTCGATGAGGAGCTCCAAAAGCAAGAAGCTGAAAGAATAAAGTTGACACAGCAGTCAGCCTCTGAAACAGCAACAGGGCAGACCCAGGAGGTGGAGAATCCCAAGGTTCAGACCTCTCAAGTACCTGCTGACAGCACACCCATGGTCCCCGCACTGAAGCTGGTCCCTTTTGTGCAGGAAAAGGGAAAGGAAATCCCTGATTTCAACACTATATATTATGATAGGGCAACAAAGAGAATAATAAAGAGGACAAAGAGGAAATTTGAGGCGAAAGGTCTACCTGGTAAAATGATAACGGATATGGCTGTTATGTTAGGAACAGACCAAGATCTGAGATTTACCCTAAGAGCCGGGTCTGCATTCATCCAAGCTTCAGAAGATAATGTAAGCAAAATCATGATTGACTTGGAGCAATCAAAGAAATCTTCTACTCAATTGAAGGATACATTGAGGCACAAGAGGGAAGAGAGCAACAGGCTCAAGAGGAAATATGAATACATGCAAAGGGAAATGAAATCTTCAAAAGCTGAGATACAGGCCCTCCAAGTAGAAATGCAAGTCAAGGAAACAGCACAGGAGGCCCTAGAGAAAGTGCAGAAGGAATGCCAAGATCTAAAGAGTGAGAAGGAACAACTACTGGCAAAGCTGGATGTCACGTCCCCAAGCCTCCGATCGGCAAGGAAGATGTGACTCAATCATTAATCGCCCATGAGCATGTACATGCTTAAAAATTACATAAAATAGAATGTTGAAAGAGAATGCATTGCCGTTTAACATGCACAAATGCAACTGTTTACCATACACATCTATAATTATTCATCTTGCACAGCGGAACCAACATGCATTCACACAATTATTCTATTTAACATGTTCATTTCATTTTAATTAACAGTAAATATAGAATTGCAAAGGTAAAATACATGAGATCACTTATCTTATGATGAACTCGATCCGCAACCAGCTACGTCACTGCAACGTTCCTCCCAACCATAGGCCAGCGTGCTCCTTAATCTCTCAGCAACGCTGCCACCCCCGAGCTGGGCACGATTCTCCAAGGAATAAGGGAACTAGCAAGCTTACAAATAGCCAAGGATGTACAAAACACACAGCCAAGCCGACAGAGTTGGGTTTATCAAGCCATTAAGGAGTTGGAGAAGGCAGATTGCTAAGCTGGTGAGCTCATTACAGAGCCAAGGACACCTACACCAGAACTAGCCTGACCTCTAAGACACCCATCCACACCCAACACAAGGAATCAGTCCCTTCTCTGCTACACAGTCCCTCAGGCCTTGCATTCCCTTCCAGTGCTATTCAGGGGTGATGGAGAAGAAGGTCAGCCCTCTAGCTCTGTCTGTGTGGTTCCAGCCACCAGGTTTATCAAGCAAAACTCATCCCACATCCCTGCTCCCAATACAGTCCGAAGACCAACCATTGCACACAAGCAACTAAGTCAACTATCACAGCCTAAACAGGAAAACGACTTCTGAGTCATTATTGGCCCTATCGTGGCCAAAATGACTCTCAGGCGAATTTACAACAGTTCCCAAACGCAATAGCAACCCAAGTACAACAGGGGAAAATCAGCAGTCCGTCAAGACAATTAAGCCACGGGGAGACTTACACAGACCATGCGGTAAAAGAAATTAACAGAATTTCGACCTAGGCATGAGTAACAATCAACGCCAAACCCATAGTTCAGCTCGTGAGGCAAAGATACAGCTGCACCGTCCACCAATCCGGAGAAGAAAATCACGTGGGTAAGACCCAGAAATTCCTGTGCGTGAGAGAAACAATCAGACCCCGTGAGGAATGTACAGCTCTTCCTGGGCTCATGGGTGAACAACAACAGCTGAGAGGACACGAAATTGGATGTGCGTGAGTAACAGCAACAATTCCCTGCGTGAAGGTGAGCAGCAATGGCCAGGACGCGAATTGCAATGCTTGAGCATTTTGCAACTCGTGGTGAGAGTGGAATTGCATGCGTGAGTGAAGTCAACAGGGGTGGAGTGTGCGTGTGGGTGAGGACTGATAGTCCTGCCACCCCACTCCCCAAAAACATTAACTGCCTCAACCACCAGCAGTCTTTCTTAATGAAAGGGGTTGGAATAAGACAAGGGAAGAAGACACATGGGTATTTTCACCCCATTGGCCAAAACTGGACAAATCCCCCCCCCACATCCTTATCCTTGGGAAAATCATGCCCCATTCGATTTAGTTGCCGCGACCGTAGCTGGTTGTGTTCATTTTAATTATTTATAGATGCATATTTACATGATGACCATCATAATATATGCCGCATGCCCCGATATACCATCGGTGACAAATTTCAATCCTAAACATAACGTGACCGATCAATGGTGGGGCCTTGGCCTTTAACTGCACACCATGATCATTTACAATATACACATCATATACATCTAATGTAACGGGGTCAAAACCGGGACATTACATTGGAAGAGCTAGAAGAGAAGCAGAAGATCCTCTTGCAGGCCAATGATCTGCACTCCCAAGAACTGAGAAAGGAACATCAGGAGCAGATTTCTTCTTTGACCACTGCTTTGGAAGTGGCAAGAGAACAGCAGGTTAATCTCCAGCCTTTCAAGGAGCATGTATTGACCCAGAAAACCAAGATGTTGCAGCTGTAGACTGCTGTTGAAGAAGAAAGATGTAGAGTGCTGCAAATTGATGGCCAATTGGAGGAGATCCTGGAAACTGCATCCTACTTTGTGGACCGATCCCAGGACGTCCTAGAGGTCCTAACTGCAAGAATGGCAAGGTTGGAGAACAACGAAGAAACCCCAGTGGATCTACCTTCAAAAGACCAGCAGGCCCTCAAACGGGACTATAACCTAGTGGAGTTTGCTATTAACACCGCTGAAGACTTCAAGAAAGTGGTAAAAAAGACAAAGGGATTATGCACTGAGTTTTTCAGAAGACTTCTTATTACCTACAATCGGTGCCAGATAGAAGCTGAAGAGAGGCTTGAAGCTTTCCCAGATCACAATGCCTTTGTGGAGCTATTGCAGAAGAGATTCCAGGAGGAAGAAGCTAAGGTACAGGATATCAAAGCCCTGGATGATCTGATCTTGAGAAGCGAAGTAGATCATCCAGCTGTCAGTGTACAGGTTCTAGAAGATCAGCTCCGATTGAGTACATCCAGGGTCGAAGCTATCAAGAACCAAGTTGAGAAGTTTGAGATAAACATTCAGTTTTTGGAACCCTGCGTGTTTGAAGGAATTGCTAAAGAGGCTTCAGCATGGAAGAAGTTTCTAGATGCCCAAGTGGCCCCCTCCATGTGAAAGATTAATTACTTTGTAATATGTAACAGTTTGTAAAAGTATGTGAAAAAAAAAAGCATTGGGAAATGAAGCGTTGGGAAGCCCAAAGGTTACTTTGGGCAGCCCAACCATTTCGCCTCTTTGTATAAATGTAATAGACTGAGAGGGAAAAAAAGGAGGAGACTTTTTCCAGCGAGACTGGTGAAGAGATATTGTAAGAAGAACTATTTCCTTTTGCAATAATAAATTATAGTTGGCCTGTTGGAGAAAGCTTTGTGGAATATTCTAATGCTGTGCTATGGATTTGTTGAAGAGGAACTATTTTGTTTTCAGCTTTATGTCCATTAACCGTGAGACCGTTCTAACTCTTTGAACCTACGTTCTTGCATGAATGTTTTCCAGTTTATTTTATGAAGATTTCCACTAGGAGTAATGAATGTTGTTCATAAACAATTGGCTATCTGGTTGTGAAATATATTTAATTGTTCATGCGACAGGGGAAGAAATATCAGCTAACTGTAGTTTCTCTTATGTTGCATGCACGCTTTACATTACTCATAATTAAATTCAGTTTGCTCCCCGGGGATAGATAGATAGGTAGTTAGTTTCATTTCATGGCTGCATATGTGATTTAGATGTTTGTGGGCTTAAGACGAGAGGTAAGAACCTGCGCATCACATTGTGACTGTTCCTTGCATCCTAATCACCCTGCATGGTTAAGTAGGCATATGCATCTCATACATAAGTCAAAAAATACAAAAAATATACACGGTGGACCGGGCCGCAACCGGTAAAACCTTGTCTTGTTACTTTGACGTACGGTAGCTGGACCGCAAACCGGACGGATTCCCTATACCAAACAGTCAACGGGCTAGTTGGGAACGTTGATTGGGGAGAATCCATTTCTGTTGTTTCCTGGGAATTTCCAGGCCTAAACAGTTCTGGCGCTAGAAGGAGGGCCACCAGTGCATGGCTGGCCGTGGAAACTTAATTTCCCGAGATTACCCCACCAGCAGATATCTCAAATCTTTTGACCTGACCGAAGCAGACTTACCTTTTGTTCTACCTTCGAAGTAGGTAAACCTGGTTTCATCCTTCATTACTCTTTACTTAGATTCTTGTCCTTTTACCTGTGCTCATGGCTAGTATCAATGCAAATCAGCCCAACCCGCAGCCTGCTTGGAGAGCTAGGTCACCTTTGAACCTAACTCCTCCCTTGCATAACCTACATCAAGCCTTTGACAAGCTGTTGCCTAAGTTTGACCCTGAAGAAAAGACCGTTGTAGATGACCACTTGCAGAGTTTTTATTTAGCAGTAGAAGGGTTAAGGGCTGGGGAGTACGAAGATGTTGTCTATAGATTATTCCCTCATACCCTGAAAGGGGTAGCTGCTTCATGGTACTTTGCCCTGCCCGCAAACTCGATCCCAGACTGGAACTCTTTCGAAAAGGTTTTCAGGAGTAAATATACAGCCCAGAAAACGCATGCCTCATTAATGAAAGGTCTTGGTTTGTTAAGAAAAGAGAAGAATGAAAAGATACATAAGTTCACTCAAAGATTTTCATTATACCTAAAGAATTTTTCTGAAGCTGACAGACCCTCAGACAAGGTCTTAATTGAGTATTATACATCTGCCTTAGGACCTGAGTTGGCTATGTTCGCTAAAATGAAATCCAAGCCTACATTGGTAGAGACTTATGAAGAGGCAGGAAGGGTAGAAGCTGAAATGGAAAGTGTAGAAGATTACCCTGACTTACCTAAAGAGAAGAATACCGGGAGAAGAGCTGTACTGCTGTCTAAAACTAAAGAGGATCACCCACATGATTATCAGAGAATGATGACAATGCTTCAAAAGCTATCTAACCGAATCATAGATCTGGAGAGAGAAAAGGAAGTTCAGAAAACTCATAAGCCCCACTACCAAAAAAGGGAGGATAACAACCAATGGCAAGGCCCTCCACCAAGTTTAGCATCAATGAACATAACAGAAATAGGGGGGGATAATTTCTGTACCTTTCACCAGCAACCCCACTCTGAAAAGAAGTGCCCTCAATGGTTGAATTCAATGTCATTGGTGATGAATAAGTTGCTGCACTCCAAATCGACTGAAGACAGTGATGAAGAAGGAGGAAAAAGGCAAACTATAGAGAAACTATATGATGATACCATGTTCTTATGGGATGGTGTTTCGTTGTTCAACACAAAAGAAAATGCTCTCAGGTCTCCATATACACCTACATCCACAAAAGATAAGAACCTATCAATTAAGGACAATGCAATACTTTCAAAGATTAAAAAATTGCAGGAAAATGTCAAGAGACAGGTAGAAGTAAATGTTGAGGACAAAACACCTGAAGCAACTACCCTCAACCAGGAGGTAGAGCCAAGCAATGAGACTGTCAAACCTGTGAAAGAAGTTGAGGAAGGAAGCACTGAAAAAGTTAAGGAAGTTAAAGAGGAGGTACCCACCACAAACCAACCTGTGGAAGAAAAGATCGAATCAACTGGGGAAAGGAAGATTAGCACTCCACCTTTCCTTTTGACTCTGGAAATTTTGAACCATAAAGTACATAATTGTCTGGTGGACTCAAGATAGTCAGTGAATGTCATGCCTCTTGAAATCTGCATAAAGCTTAAGGGGCAGCTAAAACATACTGATTGGGATGTCACTCAACTAGATAAGACTAGTGTCAAAGTAGTGGGGGAAATGAAGAATGTTTTGATTCGATTATCTGCAAATAAAAAGATATGTCAGTACCTTGATATTGTAGTAGCGGACATACCTGATGGTTATGGATTGATCTTGAATCGAGATTGGGCAGCCCGCCTCGATGGGTACTTTGCTTCCGACTGGTCACACTTGTTGATACCTCAGAAGGGAAGCCCAAACCTGATTAAGATTTTAAGAGAGCCCTACATGAAGCACAATATCACTAAGCTAGGAGAGGGAAATGAATCTGTTGATTCTGTCCTGGGAAATTATCTGATTGAGTTTGAGTTAAGACATCTTACTTCAAGCCTAGGCCAATTCTATGACTGACTCTCAGCCTGAGCTCCTTCAACTTCTTCAGGCTGTAAGAGATGATTGTAGGATAGTAGACATGGGTTCAGTTTCAAAACTAGCCTAGCTAGACCATGGTTAGATATCTCATGTCTATGATCCAGCCCGCCCTTTAGCTCTCTAGATTTAAATTTTTTAGGAGTGGGCGAAATTTTTCTTTCTTTTGCTTTGTACATAAATAAATTGTTTTGTGTTCTTTAATGCTTTGATGCTTTTTCTGTTGATTATTTGATGTGATGATGTTTTCCTTTATTGCTTTGCTAGCATTTCTTTTGGTTTTGAATAAAGAGGAAAACTTTAGTTGCAATGGAAACATCAGGGTTCTTTATTAACTGAAATCTTGAGCAAAAGACAGTGCTTTAAAGTATAGAGTGTCTTCTAGCAGCAGTGTTCCTAACTGGCAATGCATTCATTGAAGTCTTACTTAACCCCGTAAATAGCTCAGAAGTAAAAGAGCTCTGGAATACTATTTCGAGGCTCCATCCATTTCATATCCAAGGGGGTGACAGCAAAAGACCCACGGAAAGGAAGCAGAGTAAGATAGTATATCATATATAAATGATCCCATGTCATATATTCAGAAAAGCAAAAAGCTATCAAGAGTCAAAGCTCCTTAAAGAAAAACAATACATATCAAAGCATGAAGTACTAAATGGCCACAAGATCCTCTCCGTCCGTGAACTGAAATATGAAGTACATTGTTCACACAAAAGGACACTATGGGATAGAGGATCCTGAATTAAAATTCAGTAAGAAAGGCCTGCAAGAGGACTCATATCAAAAGAACTAAAGTTCAAAAGGCACAAAAGTGCAATTGGCATGGGAATGAGGAACAAAAGGATAATACTGTTTACTCTCTGTTACAATCCTGTGGTGTCCAAGCTGTAAACTACTTGAGGACTAGAAAAATAAACCTCACTTATTTGGCCTCAAAAGAGTTATTCAGGCTTGCAATATTTCTGATGTTACCAATTCCCAAAGAATAGACTACTTCTCAATGATTTAAATGCTTAAGTTGGCCAGCCTGAGGATAAAGACATCTAGAAGATTTCAACTTTTATTCAGACAGTATTGCACTAGGAAGGAGTTAATTCAGAAATCTGGGGTTCACCAGGTAGTCGCCAATTGCTGCAGCTGCAACAATTTCCCAAAATTCTAAAAAAAATTAGGACCCCCCTTTGCTTGAATCAGTTGGATTTTTCTTCTTGAAATTGGTCTAAGAACTTTCAAAAAGGCTTTGCTCCTGCTTGGATTGAGCTACCCATTGTTTTGATTCTTCCTCTGATGCCTTAAGTAATCCGCTTTTGATAAAGTTCTATCGCTGCCCTTAAGCGCATTTGAAAACATGTTGGAATCGGAGGAAGTTTTGTTTTGATTTTCCACCGTTGCGAGTGGATCTTGGCTTTGGTCTTCCACAGTTGCGGATGGATTTTTGTTTTTCAGAAAGAAAAGCCTTCCGACTTCCGACCCGTTGGGTTTTTCACGTCGGACGCTTTTTGTTTGGCATCGAAAGCTTTTACGATCATTTCTTCCGCCGTTGCGGATGGGATTTCGATTTTGACTTTCGGTTTTCTCCCGATTCGAGTGATTTTTTCGATTGCTTTTGAGTTTTGAGTCGGAACCTTTTATCATGTCAGTTTTCCCCGTTGCGAAAAGATTTAAACTTTTGTCCTCCAATTCGAAAACCTTCCGACGTCCGATCTCTCAACTGCTACCCGATATGTATAACCAGAACGGAAGGCCTGGCGCTTTGATCGTCCGTCGTAGCGGAAAAACGTTCGCTTTCATCCTCTGACTCGAAAACCTTCCGAAGTCCGATCTTTTGATTTTTTTTTTTTTTCTACCATGCATGTCTCCACGGCTGGGTCTACATTTTGGCCGTCCGTCGTTGCAGAAGAGAGATTACTTCCAACCTCCGATGCAAAAGCTATCCGATGTCTGATTTTTCTCACACGAGCGATCGAATATATATATGGGGACGGTGTATTGTTTTTCTATTGTTATTTTTCGCGGAGCACTGTCGCCATCGAGCTGTCGTTTTCTTGAGGTAGCGAAGGTCCCCGCTGTCGGTGTACCTACATCCAGGTGAAAACTACGGAAGCTTGACCGTCATCGACCCGCCATACTCGCCGTCTCGCCAAGTAGGCTCCTCGTCGTTTTTTCCCGTTCCATTTGAACTGTTAGTGGTTTTCTACAGTGGTTTTAGGTCCACGGCCGTTTTCCTCTTCCCACTAGGTTATACACCTATATAAGTGGATATTTTATCTTATTCGACCATGGGAGGGCAGTTTAACCATCAAAGCAGCTTTGATTTTTCCACCACCGTTCATTTTGATACCCTGCGCATAGGGATTGAAGGTTTTCGGCGCAGACAGCCGTTACACCATCTACGCCAAACCACCCTGCATAGTTATGATAGGTAGGGGGTAGGTCTGCCATGGACTGCTTTGGGGGTTTTGGGGCAGTTTATCCTGTGGTGTGCTACCCGTTGTTGAAGCCCTAGCCGTTTTCACCTACGTGGTTCTGTGTGTCCTCGGCGAGCTTAATGTCGAACCCGTAGCCTGCTAGAAGGAATATGTCTTTTCTATTGGTGTGTAGGCATGGCACCGTTGAGAAAGCCTCATAGTTACTACTGTTGTTTCCAGCACCGCTTAAAACCCAGCAGTTTTTTATCTCTATACTTCAAGCTACCCCTTAGAGCTCAGCGGTCAAGCCTCAGCCTGTGGGAGGGAATATATCTATATTCTTAGTTGTTGACCATAAGGGCGTAGGTTTGGTTTTGACGAGGCACCTTCGAAAAAAAAAAGCCTGCGTAACTGCTACTGTCTTTCCCTCGCAGCCAAAGGACCATGGCATGCATAGAAAGCAGAAATGTGTTGCATATTCATGTAGATATTTTTCTGTCTTGAATATGATTGATAGAATTGTTTAGTGTCCTACAGCAGTGGTAGATTGCACATTTTTACTGTATATAACTTGTTTTCCACTGCCCATTGGGTCTAATAATTTTGTTAGTCAGAACATTTCAGTCCATACACACATATTTTTAACAAATTGCTGTCATGATACACATAGAAGAACTAAAATGTTGGACACTGTCATATAAATGTCTGCACCTTGAATTTCTCAATGTTACAATGTTATATATGGTAGGAAGAATTCGAATCCACCATGTCCAAGAGGCAGAAATCGGAAGGCCCCTATGGTCAAAGAAGAGCCAGAAGTAGAGGTTATCACGAAGACCGAATACATATATGAAGACACTCAATGTGTCTCTGGTGTTGAACCCGAGTACAAATGGGGTGAAGTATATAGATTGATTTCCCGCAGGGAGGTTCCCGACATGGGCCTCGAAGAAGAATCCATCTATGCTAACATAGAGAAATCTTCTCTCATGAAAGTTGCCACCAGACCAGAGTTGTTCCCATGATCTGAGGTAATCGGCTGGATTCTGCCCCAGGCAGATACAACCACAATGATCCTGGGGAATGTTGAAAAGCAAGGCTATGCTGCTTACAACCCTAGATATGTGGCTCTAGCCTATCACTTGCCAGAAGCTCAGGTGTTCTTATCTGATGATTGGTTAAACAGCATAAGAATGGACCTTATAGAGACCATGAAAAGAATGCTACTAACTGGTAAGCATTTTAGGACCAGAGTAGCAGGCGAATATGATACTGCAAGTCTAAGGGTTCATACAGATTCATAGCCTTGATGCTCAACAGAATATTTGGACAAGCTCATGGCAGGTTTTTCAAACTGGAATGGATACCCATCATATTTTATGTTGCAACCCAGGGGACAGTCTTCAACTGGGCCAGCCTTGTATCAAGTAGTCTTTCTTCTTGCTTGGCCGCAGCCTTGGGAGGAGAATCTTGGAAAAGGTCCGAATTCTATATGAGTTCAATACTGATAGACTGTATATTGTGCAACCAGCCTTTCCTTGGTCTCAGGTGCATCTGGGACAGGGAAAGAATGCATGTTTATGCTGCTTATAAACCATTGTGGGCACGCCAGTACCACAGCCATTACAGAGAAGTCTGTGAGCACTTCATTAGGCCACTCTACACGCTCATTTTCCAGAAAGAGTTTGATTATATGTAGGAGGAGGCAATGCAAGTAATAGAGGATTATGCAGACTACTTCTTGACAGAAAATGGCATGTATTTCAGAATGTTTGGTGGTACGAGAACACCTTCTCTGCTGCCCAAATACGCAATTGATTATGTTATCCACAAGGAGGCAGTCAGACAAGTGTTCCTAGATGGAATAGGCAATTTTCTGTTCGAGCATAAGAAGACTGCTTATCCTCCCTTGCCTTTCAAACTTGGAAGTTACAGGTTCACTAAGGTGAAACAAGCTGATGAATTTGTACAAGAACTAGAAAAGTTCCATTTTGGTGAGATGCCTTTCCAGAGAAATGATACTCACGGGAAAGTAGCTAAGCACTGTAAAGAGCATAAGGTGCATTTTGAATATACCCACCATTTTGATAGGGAAGAATCTGTCTTCCGGAATGCCCCGAACATGACAGCACTAATGAAAAGATTCAAGAAGAAGATAACCACCAAAGGTGGGAAAGGGGATGAACAGGCTAAGGATGAGGAAGAAGCCAAAAGGAGAAATGAAGAAGCACAGAGGTTAGCGAAAGAAGCTACAGAAAGGCTGCATATAGAAGAAGAAAGAAGAGATGCTCAAGAAGCAGCTGAGAAAGCAAAGGAAGCAAACAAAGAAGCAGAAGAAGCAAAGAGAAAGCTTGATGAGGAACTACAAAAGCAAGAAGCTGAAAGAATAAAGTTGACACAGCAGTCAGCCTCTGAAACAGCAGCAATGAAGACCCAGGAGGTGGAGAATCCCGAGGTTCAGACCTCTCAAGTACCTGCTGCCAGCACACCCATGGTCCCCGCACTCAAGCTGGTCCCTTTTGTGCAGGAAAAGGGAAAGGAAATCCCTGATTTCAACACTGTATATTATGATAGGGAAACAAAGAGAATAATAAAGAGGACAGAGAGGAAATTTGAGGCTGAAGGTCTACCTGGTAAAATGATAACGGATACGGCTATTATGTTAGGAACAGACCAAGATCCGAGATTTACCCTAAGAGCTGGGTCTGCATTCATCCAAGCTTCAGAAGATAATGTAAGAAAAATCATGATTGACTTGGAGCAATCAAAGAAATATTCTGCTCAATTGAAGGATACATTGAGGCATGAGTGGGAAGAGATCAACAGGCTCAAGAGGAAATATGAATACATGCAAAGGGAAATGAAACCTTCAAAAGCTGAGATACAGGCCCTCCAAGTATAAATGCAAGTCAAGGAA
Source organism: Pseudotsuga menziesii (assembly GCA_001517045.1). Taxonomy (NCBI): domain Eukaryota; kingdom Viridiplantae; phylum Streptophyta; class Pinopsida; order Pinales; family Pinaceae; genus Pseudotsuga; species Pseudotsuga menziesii. The sequence goes on from LPNX010561090.1 coordinate 18,902, forward strand.
ACAGCACAGGAGGCCCTAGAGAAAGTGCAGAAGGAATGCCAAGATCTAAAGAGTGAGAAGGAACAGCTACTGGCAAAGCTGGAAGAGCTAGAAGAGCAGTAGAAGATCCTCTTGCAGGCCAATGATCTGCACTCCTAAGAACTGAGAAAGGAACATCAGGAGCAGATTTCTTCTTTGACCACTTCTTTGGAAGTGGAAAGAGAACAGCAGGTTAATCTCCAGCCTTTCAAGGAGCATGTATTGACCCAGAAAACCAAGATGTTGCAGCTGCAGACTGCTGTTGAAGAAGAAAGATGTAGAGTGCTGCAAATCGATGGACGATTGGAGGAGATCCTGGAAACTGCATCCTACTTTGTGGACCGATCCCAGGACATCCTAGAGGTCCTAACTGCAAGAATGGCAAGGTTCGAGAACGACGACGAAACCCCAGCGGATCTACCTTCGAAAGACCAGCAGGCCCTCAAACGGGACTATAACCTAGTGGAGTTTGCTATTAACATCGCTGAAGACTTCAAGAAAGCGGTAAAAAAGACAAATGGATTATGCACCGAGTTTTTCAGAAGACTTCTTATTACCTACAACCGGTGCCAGATAGAAGCTGAAGAGAGGCTTGAAGCTTTCCCAGATCACAATGCCTTTGTGGAGCTATTGCAGAAGAGATTCCAGGAGGAAGAAGCTAAGGTACAGGATATCAAAGCCCTGGATGATCTGATCTTGAGAAGCAAAGTAGATCATCCAACTGTCAGTGTACAGGTTCTGGAAGATCAGCTCCGATTGAGTACATCCAGGGTCGAAGCTATCAAGAACCAAGTTGAGAAGTTTGAGATAAACATTTAGTTTTTGGAACCCTGCGCATTTGAAGAAATTGCTAAAGAGGCTTCAGCATGGAAGAAGTTTCTAGATGCCCAAGTGGACCCCTCCACATGAAAGATTAATTACTTTGTAATATGTAACAGTTTGTAAAAGAATGTGAGAAAAAAACCAAGCATTGGGAAATGAAGCGTTGGGAAGCCCAAAGGTTACTTTGGGCAGCCCAACCATTTCGCCTCTTTGTATAAATGTAATAGACTGAGAGGGAAAAATAGGAGGAGACTTTTTCCAGCGAGACTGGTGAAGAGATATTGTAAGAAGAACTATTTCCTTTTGCAATAATAAATTACAGTTGGCCTGTTGGAGAAAGCTTTGTGGAATATTCTAATGCTGTGCTATGGATTTGTTGAAGAGGAACTATTTCGTTTTCAGCTTTATGTCCATTAACCGTGAGACCGTTCTAACTCTTTGAACCTGCGTTCTTGCATGAATGTTTTCCGGTTTATTTTATGAAGATTTCCACTAGGAGTAATGAATGTTGTTCATAAACAATTGGCTATCTGGTTGTGAAATATCTTTAATTGTTCATGCGACAGGGGAAGAAATATCAGCTAACTGTAGTTTCTCTTATGTTGCATGCACTCTTTACATTACTCATAATTAAATTCAGTTTGCTCCCCGGGGATAGATAGATAGGTAGTTAGTTTCATTTCATGGCTGCATATGTGATTTAGATGTTTGTGGGCTTAAGACGAGAGGTAAGAACCTGCGCATCACATTGTGACTGTCCCTTGCATCCTAATCACCCTGCATGGTTAAGTAGGCATATGCATCTCATACATAAGTCCAAAAATACAAAAAATATACATGGTGGACCGGGGCGCAACCGGTAAAACCTTGTCTTGTTACTTTGACCTACGGTAGCCGGACCGCAAACCGGACGGATTCCCTATACCAAACAGTCAATGGGCTAGTTGGGAACGTTGATTGGGGAGAATCCCTTTCTGTTGTTGCCTGTGAATTACCAGGCCTGAACACATTGGTATAACATCCAACCCTTCCTAGGGCTTCTGCTGATCTCCGGCTTATGGCCAAAATGTTCAGGTTTCTTGAATTTAGGTCTTTGACCTCACATTGACTTTTATCCATCCATATTCAGAGTTTCTCTGGTAAAATTGGTTTTTGACCAAAAATTGGCCTTTGGCCATTTGAATTTCATTGAAGAAGTATTAATTCCACTCCAAATATGAAGCAAGAACGAGAGGAAAAAATGACCAATAAAAAAAACAAAAAAACAAAAAGAATTATGAAGAATAGAAGAAAAAAAAAAGAATTATCAACAAAAGAAATAGAAGGGGAAAAGTTAAAAAACATGTTCAAGGTTTCCTTGAATTTAGGTCTTTGACCTCACAATGGCTTTTAGCCATCCATATTCAAAGTTTCTCTGGTAAAAATTGGTTTTTGACCAAAAATTGGCCTTTGGCCATTTGAATTTCATTGAAAAACCGCTCCAAATATGAAGCAAGAACAAGAGGGAAAAATGAAGAATAAAAACAAAATTATCAACAAAGAAATAAAAGGAGAAAAGTAAAAAAAAAAGTGAAATAGCCCATGGTTTTACTTCCAATATCTAAATCATATACGAGTTTTATAAAATATGCTTTGGGGACAAAGCATCATGAACCGGAAGACAATGTAACAAACTTAAATAATAACAACAAACAATATATATATATTAAATATCAATATTAATTATTAATATCAATATCAATATATATTGATATTAATAATTAATAATTAATAAATGGTTATTAGTAAACTATTCTAAAATGACGCATCCTTTCATGGATGGTATCCAAAGTGCCTTTACAATTAATATATGTATGGCACTCACTTTGCAATCTTTTATCATCATTCATCTTTAATATTTATTTAATATTTTCAATATGGAATTATTCTCCATTGGTTGATTATTCAACTGAGTAATCATTGAGAATATCCGGATACAGATATTACACTCAGATTCTCGGTTGTGAGTGTTTTATGATGGGAAAGGATCCAGAAGAAGAAGTTTCTCTTTGGCAACCCATCATGGCTCCAAATTTTATTCCACATGTTATTTTGTATGAACCTGTTCTTATTTTTATAAACCATACAATAGCCTTCTTTCACCATGTATGATCCTGTATTTCCCCATCCCCGACTATTTGTAATGTTTTTATGTATTGGAGATTTCCCGTGCAAGAGTGTGAGGAGTGCTCTATAATCAGCTTGAAGATGCGCTGGAGGTTCTATGTTCTTCCAGCCTTTCCATCTACCACTTATTGTCTAGACTGATATATCGTATAGTGTGTTGATGTTGTTGCAATCACAACAAACCTTCAGCTCATTTAATTCATGATATAAATTTGCTGGGGAATTTGATCATAGTCTATCTTGCCAGATCTCAATACACTTCCCATTCGATGTTGTCCAGTAAATGTTTTCTTGAATGATATACGATGCCTTTTTGCAGAGATCCTATATTGGAGACCCAGCTTTGCTCGTGTTTATGCTCTCAACTCAATTTCTTCTGTTGCCTGCCATATATTTTTTCTGCAGGGCATATTTCCACCAAGCGTTTTCACCAGAGCATACTCTCCATAAAACTTTTGCGCTGAGAGATAAATTCATGGTTTGGGGATCTCTTACTCCCGCTCCACCACATTGCTTTGGGCTGCACATGGTGTCCCAATCTATCAAATTGAATTTTTTTGTGTTGGTCGCCTTGCCTCCTTGCCAAAGAAATTTCTGAATTTCTCCATTGATTTCCTGTATAATTTGCTTAGGTGTTAATGAAATTGAGTAGACATAAATCGGATAGGCAAAGAGGACATCTTTTATAAGTACTAATTTTCCTGCTGGGTTGAGCAAACTAGTTCCCCAAGAATTGATGTTTTATTTTATTTTTTCAATCAAACCATGCCAGTCTGCCTTCTTTCTTTCCCTTTGAATATGAGAATGCCCAAGTAAATGAATGAGTTCCAAACTATTAGTCCTTCGAATACAAGGATTCATGATATCTTCGCCATGGTTTCAAGGAGGCAATTCCAACCATAAGCTTTCGATTTGGAAGCATTAATCTTACCATCTGATGCTTTGAGGAAAGTGGAGAGAACTCTTTTGAACATTTCTGCTATAACCGTGGACGCGCCTCCAAGCAAAATGGTGTCATCAGTGAATTGTGCATGGTTTACAGGTTTGACTACCCTTGCAATTTTCAAACCTTTAAGATCCCCATTGTCTTGTTGTTGTTGTAGCTTTCTGCTCATAGAGTCAACCACCACCAGGTAGAGATATGGATACAGTGGGAAGCCTTGTCGGATGCCCATGGTGGCTTGAAAGAACTTGGTTGGCCTACCATTTACCAATAGGGCAATCCAGGGATTGCTGATGCAATACTTAATCCATATAATGAACCTTGTAGAAAAGCCAAACTTTGACATGATTTCAAATAAAAAGAAGTGATTTACTCGATCAAATGCATTAGCCATGTCGATATTTATAGTCATACCTTGTTGCTTGTGTTCCATGCTGGTGTGGATTGCCTCCTAGAAAATTATGATGTTGTCAAGGATTTTATGCCGAACAACAAATTCTCCTTGTGTATCCGAGATTAACCTTCCCATGATTTTCTTCATTCTTGTGGCTAGAATTTTTGAAAGGATTTTGTATGAGGTATTACAGAGCGAAATAGGCCTAAAGAAATCTATTGACACGGGTTTTTTCTCTTTTGGTATCAAGGTGAGAAATGAAGAGTTGGTGCTCCCCCCAACCTTGTCCTTTCTCCTCGTCCAATTTAGCATTATTTTCATATCTTCCTTGATGATATCCCAAGCTTCCCTATAAAAATTGATGGTGAACCCATTACGCCTAGGAGCGTTGTCAGCTTGCAATGACTAGATGGCATCCTTGATCTCAAATTCCATTATGGACTTTGACAAATCCTTGTTATCTTGATATGAAATAAGAAAAGGTATTCCGGAGAGGAGATCAACCTACGCTAGGGGATCAGTCTCATCCTTATCCATGTAGAGATATCTGAAGTGCTGGAAAACATGAGTCTTAATCTCATCCTGCTCCACCATCCTCTTGTCGTATTTATCCTTTAATTATTTGAGCATGATTAAGCTGAGCCTTTCTTTTGTTTGCTTATGGAAGTAATCTGTGTTACTATCCCTTCATTTTAACTAGAACTTCCTAGACTTCATCCTCCATTCCTCTTCCTCACATCTGGCTGTGTTGAGGATCTTAAGGTTCAAGTCTTTTTCTTGGCTCATAAGAAGAGGGATAATTTCCTCATTCTCCATCTTGGATTGCAGGGCTGCAAGTATAGATTGAAGTTGTCTTTTCCTACTGCTAGGATTTTTATACTTCATTTTCACCCATTCTTTCAGCTCATAGAGAACATTTATTAGCTTGTTCTCCCAAATGAAGCTAGGAGAACCAGCACAAGACAAGCTCCAGGCGTTTTTTATTATGCCGATGAATTTTTCCTCATGAATCCAAGAGGAGTTGTATCGAAAGGGTATGGTTCCAAGGTTTACAGAGGTGGAGAGCACCAAAGATATTGGCTTGTGATCCGAAGCCATAGAGGGTAAAGCAAAGGAAGCGGGAATGAGATCTTTTTGAAGGAAGGAGGCACTTACCAAGAAATCAAGCCTGGACACAATGAAATCAAGTCCTCCACCGTTTTCCCCATCGGGATTTCTCTTCTATTACAGAGGTGGAGAGACTTGAGAAACGGTCAAGCCTGGACACAATGTATCCTACACCTATCCTTCTATTACTCAAAGCATACTTTCCATTTTTTAAAGGTGGATCTAGCAGATCCAGCTCAGAAATCAAGTCCTCCATGTTTTCCCCATCGGGATTTCTTATTCTGGAGCCCCCTCTCTTCTTTGATTGCACTTTGGTAGCATTGAAATCACCAACGATTATGAGCTCTTTCCCTTTCAGATCTTCATTTACATTTGCAAGGCTATTCCAGAACGATTGCTTGTCTCTATAATGTGTTGGACCATACAAGTTGCATACATAATTAACATTGGGATCATCTTTTTCCTGAAACTTGGTGAGGAGCTAGTGTTGATTTTCCTTAACATTTTTTAAAACATACTTTCTTGAGAGAAAGGTCGTTGTTCCTCCTGAGGCCCCTCTGGAGCTTATAGCGTTTCCCTGGTTGTTTGTCCAAAAGAGTTGTGAGAGCGCCAACACATCCACATCACTCATTTTTGTCTCTTGGATAAGCAAGATGTCTGGCCTTTTACATTTGATGATGTCTTTTATTGCTTCCACTTTGGTTGCTCTGCCCATCCCTCTGCGATTCCAAGAGATAGTTTTCATTACTTCTTGGTTGATTGAGGCCCTGCTCTAGACCTTCCATCCACTTTCCCTGTATTTTTGGGGCTTTGAAGGAGCTTTGTTTCTTCAATGAAGGAGCCTTCTGAGTTCCAGTTCTCTCTCTTCTTCCTGCTCTCTATGGTATCTTTGTGACTTTCTTCCTCTAGTGTTTGGGACTAATTCAAGAATCTTTTGTGAACCATTTGAAGATGAGTCGGGAGAGCGAGAAAATGAGGAGACTCTGCTTTGTTTTACCCTTTCAGCCCAAGATCCTCCAGGCATTGGGGAGCCTTCAATATATATATCTAGTCGTTCTTCTCTAGGTGAAGATGGAGGGATGTTGTTTCCTGCTAAGATGTTGTGGGGTTCTAATATGTATTCAACTAGAGTCACTTCATTCATTATGATTTCCCCTTCTTTTACATTCAAAATATTGAAATTGTTGCTTTTTGTGACCTCATTTTCTCCTTGCATTGGTGCTTTTCCTTTCTCTGATTGTGGATCCTTTGGCTCGGGGTTTGAGGGTTCCATTTTCCTTCCTTTTTTCACTTGTTTTCAACTTTCTTCTTAAGTTTTCTCAGGTTTTTCGTGCACTGCTTTAGGGAATTTTTTGACAAAATGACCATACTCATGGCATTTCCTGCATTTAAACGATAGTTGCTCATAATCAACCTTTTTTGCATGTTCCCAACCATCCATGCAAAGGCTTACAATTTCAGGTAGCCCCTTTTCTATATCAACCTCTACACATGTCCTTCTGCAAGAGAAGAGAGGGCCTTTTGGTTGTGCCTTGTATATGTATTTGACAAGATAATTTCCTATTGCTTGTGGGGTTTCATTGTTCCAGTAGTGTAATGGGAGATAGGGGAGGCGAACCTAGAACGGAACTGGAGAAGGCACGTTCTTTTCTAGGTCGAACGATAAACTCCATCAATTTAGGTATAACCCCCGAGTTCTCATCAAGTAGGGCCCACTTATGAATATCAAGTCCCTATTGTCTTTATTTTCGAACAAAAAGGTGAATAATCCCTTGCTGCAGAAGCAATGTTGTAGGTCCCCAGAGATCAATGGCATCTAGTTTTTTTTCACCCAAAAATACATTGTTTTTGGCGATGGCCAAATACCAGTAAATTTTCCAATCACAAAACACTCACTTAGAGCTAGGGCTTTCAAACTTGAAGTAGTCGACATGATCTAAATTCTTGTAGCATTAACCCGCTTAACAAAACCAGCTCCTACATCAGACGCAGAAGGGGGAGGCAGTGGCATGGAGGACACGAGAGCCCTGAAGGTCGCGTCAAGGTTTCCCCTGCGTTCTTCTGAGATTGGATCCGATGGAGGATCCATCCCGATCCTGCCTAGGGCAAGAGCCCACACCGTTGCAGCTGAATCAGCTCACGCGACCTACATGCAAACCGGATCACACGCAATCAGCAAAATATATGAGAGGTATTTCATAAGAGTGTGTTGAGACTTATACTTGTTCTAAGAAGCTATGTTAGAGCTAAGGCACGAGATTGACTCAGAGCAGGAAAAGTCACCAACTAATATATCATTCAACTTAGAGTGATGTATAATGAAGCAATGATTGTCACCAAGTTAATTCATTGGTTGTATTGATCACTAAACATCCCATGTCAAAAAACAACATGGGACCCCATTTTGTTTTTATTTTTTTTGTCTCTAGGAATGCCCTAGAGGCTTTAGGGAACCATACGATATCCTAGTGCAATTATACCTTGAAAGATAATTTTCTCATTCTTAGACATGCCAAGATAATCCTTGGAGTGTTTTTTTATGTAGTATTTAGCACATTCCTTTTTTGTCATTCAAAAGCAACATACTAAATTACTTCTTATGCATCCCACACATCATCGAGGATTATGAGAATTATTTTGTGTGCAAGTTTGATAGGTTATCCACTTAGTTATGTCACTAACCACATATTCATAATTTGAGAACAATAAAATCCCAGTATTAGAGCCATGCATACTTAAAGATTGACAATTGATCCATTGATTTATAATCACAGTCAAATGTGACTCAAATTTTTGTGTAGACAATGTGGCCATGTGTCAATGTGAGTAAAATGCCTTTCGTCAAATACATAGGTTTACCTAAGAAAAGGTCCAAATTAGATAGATCTTTCTAAGTTATTCTATCTTACACCATCCTAACTCTATCATGTGGGGGGCACAGGGTTTATCCAAGCCTTACACAGTAGGCAAGTCACTGGGATTATTTAAATGCCTAAAATTGTTTCAATGGAAATTTTTCATTAATGCTCACATAACCTTATTGTGATAATGGTAGAGGACTTTTTGAAAAGTAAAGGCCAATTGAGTACTTCTCAATTGAGTATTTCTAAATAAATTCGTCTATGAAGTATGAGGCAAATTAATAAATTTAGTAGCTTCTTGTTCCAAACTTGTGGAGATTTTTTTTAAAGGTAATATTGTAAACAAAACATTTTGTTGTATGAATTTTATTTGTACCATATGAATTTTCTTTGGACCAATTAACTTCATGTCTTGATTTAAGCTCATACAACTAATTATTACTTGGTTATATGTGAGTTGTGATGATGTCATGTCCCCATATTTTGGGTCATCAAAAGTGTTGACCATGATGAAATTCCTAGGGGCTCAAATTGACATTAATTATTCTTCCTAGGAAAAATCTTGCTAATAATTATTTTGAGGCATGTATTTAATTTAATTTCATTATTTTATTAATTATGCAATTAAATGATGTGGAAATAAACTTGCCAAGTCAAGTAAGCACTAAAGTCCAAAAATGAGAAAATAGGAATATTTCAAGAAAAGCAACATAAATGCAGAAAGCGGGATAAAACAGGAAAAACAAAAAAGTATGAAAAACAGGAAAGTTCAGAAAAGAAGGAAAGTCAGAAAAAGAGGAAAAATAAGGAAAGACAAATCAAAGAAAAGAAAGGAAAGTATGTCCACTCATGGGTGACCTATTCTCACCGGTCACCGAGCCAAGTAACTTGCTCAACAGGTCAACATTAATTCTATAAAAGAAGTATTCCAACTCCATTATTCAATTTGGTTGTTATGTGTGATGAGCTATGCTTATGTGAGCATACTTATGAGTGTTGTGTCTCAAACTACTGGGAGATGAGCCCCAGCCTTCCATTCCCCTCTCCTCCCATCCTCTTCTCTTCCATTGCAAGTGTGGAGTGCTAGCTTGCAGACATTGAAGGATTATCATAGTCATTTACAGCCTCCATTAAGTGCAGGTCGAACTCTAGTGAAGCATGTGCTTCACCAATGCTCACAACCCCTTGTTGGTGATGATCCGGGCCTCCTGCCCTTATTTTTGGAGCATCCTTGTAATGGTCAGTACATTGTGTAATTCATGTTCTGTACTGTCATAGTACTCTGCAAATTAAATTTATCAGCTCGAAACATCTCTTCCCTTAAAGAATCTTGTCTCAGTTTCTCCAATAAGGCCTACTTTATCAATGTATGGGGGAAAATGAATAAATATGAGTGCTATAAGAAATATGTCATGTTGAGGAAGTGATTAAAGAGATTTTACATGTTCATAAATCTTATATTTACCTCTGTTACAATTCTTATGTATTACAGAAATTAATTTGAGATGATTTAATTGCTCTTTTTAGACCCTAGCTAGATTACTAGCTTTTAATAACTAGTTTTGCTAAAACTGATGTAAAACAAGTTCTATTAACTCAAACTAAGCCATATTAGTTCCTGTGGGTCACTAATAGGCCCACCTTCCCATACCCAGATCCATAACTATTTTTTGTTGGGTTCGTACCACATTTTTGGATCCTCCTCTGCGCAGGATTTCCCTTGGCCAAAACTGCCAAAAAGACCCAAATTCATCCAAAAATTCTCAGAACTTTCCATAAATTCAGAAAAAAGTCCAAAACCTTTAATTATGTTATATTAATGCTAGAACAACCCTCTGCAAGTTTCCAGAATCCCCTGGTTGAAACAGACCGAACTACCCTCCTTAGTTTCACGGTTTGGCTGCCCAGAAGCGTGGTAGTAGGCTTCCGTAGTGCGGATTCTGAACCCTAAATGGAACCAGATATAAATGTGATAGGGGAAAGGGAATTCCATGTCTGAATTTCTTTGGTTTCTTCCCGCTTCTCACTCATTTTTCCTGCAAGATTTCCCAAAAGAATTCCCTAATTTTCCCAGTTCGAGAAGGTTTTCTGTGAATTAATTCAATTTCAAAATTTTTAAATTAAAATTTGTAGCAAGTTAATATTCTGATATGTGCATCAGATCAGGGATATCACAATGGTATCAGATCTCTTTCCTTGGATCATCCTGTGGAAATACATCTCTCACTGAAGAAATTTGCAGCAATGCCATACTATGAGGATGACTATGATGAGCAGTATGAAGAATACTGCAGAAGATATGAAGAAGAAGAAATCATCTATGTTGATGGAGGCATACTAAAATATGAATATGATGAAGACTATTAGACATTAGATGGGGAAGAGATCAGATCTCATTCTCCAATGGTTAAGAAAAACTTGATAGAGAACATTGAAGCATGCGAGAACATGCCTCACTGCTACAAGGACTATCTAGATTTGGGTAGGAATATTTGTGCAAAATTTTCTTTTGGAGATTATATTTATTTCAAGTATGGATTCTGGACCAAGCATGATTATGAGCATTATTTTGAGATCAGCAAGCCATCTAGAGAGGAACCGAGTTGTTCCACCTCTCGAAGAAAAGAAGAATAAGGAACCAAAGGTGAAGATTCCTCAAAGCCATCTACATATTCAAGATTTAAGAGTTTGTTTGGTTTTTCTTCAAACAGAGATTCTGAATATTGTGACATGAGTAGCCCTAAATATGAAAAAGTCTCAAGTTGCTTAGAGGAGAATAGAAATGAGGTAGAGGCAGATATCCATGAAGTGAAGTGCAAATCACCACAATGTGGTTGCATAGGAGGAGAATTTGAAGAGGAATTCACTTCAAACTTCTTGGTGGGTGATTTTCAAATCACTACTCAATATGTGGGCTTATGTATGGCTAAAGATACATATTTTGGATCAAATCCAAAAGATGATTACAAATCAGAGTTAAAGTCACGTCAAGAGCCACATACAAAAGAAGAAATCAAGGCCATGCCACTAGGGTGTGAAGCAAAAGAATCGATGGGTGAAAAAGCCATCATAATTCCACCACATAAGGAGGAGAACATGACACATGGAAAGTTAGTAAATTCTGATTTTTATGTTTCATTATGTAAATCTAATATGGCAGCCAGCTCCAATGAAAAGTTCAGAATGGTTGAGCTCCCTAGTGATGAGGTTCAGAATTATGGTGTCAAAAATGAATGCAGTATGAAGGTTGAAACTTTGAGAGAATATCTTTCTGGTGCACCAAGGATGAATGAGCACTTAAGTTGCAGCCCAAATTATGTTGTTGAGGACTTAAAAGATGAATGTATTGTAGCAACAACATATGGATCAGATTTCAAAACCTCGAGTGCATTGCATGAAATTGATCCGATGATGGGAAATGAAGAGGAGGAACATCTACAAGAACCTCATCTTCTTGCAAGGTCATTGAAGATGGATGAACAGAAGATCCAAGAGGCCCTAAAAATTCTCCATGACACTCATGCTTCAGTGTCAAAGATGTGTTGGAAAGCTGCTTTAATGGAAGACCAATATTCCTTTGAAGCCATGGAGAATATCCAGAAAACAATGTCTAGAAGCGAACTAGCCTCCTTAGTTTCACGGTTTGGCTGCCTAGATGTGTGGTAGTAGGATTCCGCAGTGCAGATTCTGAACCCTAAATGGCTCCAGATCTAAATGTGATAGGGGAGAGGGACTTTTGTGTCTGAATTCCTTTGGTTGCTTCCCATTGCTCACTCATTTTGCCTGCAAAATTTTCCATAAGAATTCCCTAATTTTCCCAGCCCAAGAAGGTTTTATGTGAATTAATTCAATTTCAAAATTTTTAAATTAAAATTTGCAGCAAGTTAATATTCTGATATGTACATCAGATTAAGGATATCACAGATGATAAAATAACACGAACATAAGATGACAACTTAAACTTTATGGGTTCATCCAACAAAATAACATGGGGTTTATCGATTGAAATTGATGTGAAAATAACGCGTTCCTTCTAGCTATCCATTTAGAGTCTTCGTCAGGTTGGTATGAGTCGTATGGGTTCGTCGCAGTTGTGTCTGTTTATAGGAGAAAAACGCACACATGTTATTATATGATGCATTTGGAGCACTTAAATATCGATTCATTTCTTTTCAATAAGACACAGATGGTTGTTCACCCACTACAAGTTGAGTGGCTACACTAGTAAGTGGATAACTTTAATTTTAGCTTTGAGCATAGATCACTTGATTGGTGCCTCCGAGTCCAAGACCGAAGTAGTCGATCAATTTAATATTTTATGTATTTTAGATCTTTTTGACAAGGTATAATTTCATCTTAATACATTATTTCTTTTATAAATTTTAGTGATTTAAGTTATATTAAAATGGTGCAGTCTAAATATTCTATGTTTTTAACCTTTTTGGCAAAAGTGTTTTGGCATCGGTTAGAGGCTTTTGATCTTCATTTCCCTCATCCTTACTAAACTAATAGCACCCACGGAAGGGAATAACATGACATACTGAGTCCATAAAGGTTATAAAATTGATTAAAGCAAACAACTATGAATAACCAATCATTTATAAACTAAAATATTAAAAACTTCTTAAACTGAAAATAAAATATTATTCACTATTCTGTTAAAATAAATAAATACATTTGGAAAGAATATTTTGTTTACATTTAACACTTGTCAGTATCCTCTTAAATCAAATAAACACTTGGCGTGAAGGGTGTTGATAGTGGCAACTACTACTTGAGATTAGGTGACATCTGGTCCATGCTAGAAATCATGAGTAAATTTGTGGCCACCTGAACTCAAAGCAAGCCTATAAATAAATAATCAATGTCAGTGATAATTATGTTTTTTATTAACATGGGGATCCATGACAGCCCATATTTTAAACGGATATCTGTTTCAACGAGTCCTAATCGAACTCTTGAGAGTTCAGGGTATGGATCCATGACCGCTCCATCTTTGAACACAAAATTAGTTTCAATATGTCTTGATGGCTTTAGTTTCAATATGTCATGATGGCTCTTGACAGTTCATCGTATGCGAAAACAGAGATATAACATTAAAGGCCAGGTGAGCACTGTAAATGTTTCATGATATTATTTATTATAGATAAACTCTAGACATGACAATTAAAAAATAATTGTTTCTTGTTTGCATGCATTCTCACTTGTTCAAATCATTTTATTAAATAAAATGTTAGACATGGTAGCTAGCTTGTTTGTATGGCCATATCTGTATATTTGTTGTTTCAACTTACAATTTTGCTTAGCTTGATGGAACGATGGCCTGAACCAAGTCTGAGCTCAAAGCCGACATTCGTCATCATTAGAACTTGTCTTGGGTGAGCATCTAAATCCATGGATACTTTACATTGCTTGCATGTCGTCGATATCTATATTAACATTCGAATCTGAATAAGTTCCTTGGAACTTTTCCATGGCTTGAAATGAATGAATGAAAGATAGCCTAGTGGGTAAGTCTAAGAATGTTCAGAGGGCATCCATTGTAGTTGGCAGAGCACTAATTTTATAGTGTTGTAGCCATTACCAGAGCTGTGCATTGGCCATCATTCAGCCATGAGATCAAAATCTCCCCACTCCTCACTTCTCACCTTCTGATTTATTGGCCGCACGAGATACATTTTTAATTTCATCAATGGCTTGCCTCTCCACTCCGGCTTTGTCAGTGCTTCTTTTTACAGCTACAACTATGTGTGGAGAATAAGAATTTGAAATATTCAGACCCTATTTTTAAAAGTTGATATGTAACTTACATTTTTTTTAGATTAGTGTATCGGAACAAAGCATCGAGTCTCCTCTACCTTCTACATGGTTTTCACTGTGCCATGATGAAGATATTGTAGTTGGATAATTAAACTCGTATCTCCCTGCATGTTCTGACCTGCATCATTGACGGTAAAATAATTGAGCATGAACATCACAAAAAATGGATTCAACAATGAAATTCCCAAATAAATTAGAAAAATAAAAGTTTTGTTGAAATGATTTCCCCTCTAGATGAGAAGAATCGAAATATTATAGAAGAGTCTAGATACGTCATGTTTTGCTTATATCAGTAATGGGGAAAGGTGTGCATATAACAAGAGAGATGTTGTAATGATGCGTGCATATAACAAGAGAGATGTTGTAATGGCTTTAGGAGTGTGGAAACATGTTCATAGAACAAGAGATATGTTGTAATGGTTGTAAATGTTTTTGGTTCCAGGTTGATGAAAGAATAAACTATTACGTTCTGCGTTTCTATTTTGAATATTACACAGATTCCTGAACTGCAACCCATTCATGCTTGTAGATGAGAGAATGTTAGAATCGACATATTATAGAAGAGTATCAGAGCTAATAACTCTGTTTTCCTATATTTTGAGAGTCCTCTACCATCTCATCAGACCAAATAAAAAGGTGTGTGCTACATTAGTAGCGAACATGTGTAATGATTTTGTGTGTTTCACCCCAAACGAATGCGTTTCCTTTGATTTAATCAAGCCATCGCTTGTAGCTTGTAGGTTCACTTGGTGCGGGTCTCAGAAATACCCGATATGTGCCAGGATCCTATGCGCAATCGATTCAATGGATTATCCTTGGCAGAGAAAGTTCCATAGAGAGAGATCGACATAACACATGTTGGGTGTTTCAGGGATCCACATTGCACTATTGCTATTTCTCCCTTTCCATCAAGTATCCATCAACGTCACCCATAGCCAGCGATATCATCTTCCTGCCTGCTTCCTGATTTGATTGCTTCCTACCAAAGACACATTGTTGTACAAGGCCCCCATGTGCCCCTTAAGCATTGGATCAACTATCTATTTTATTGAGTTGGTAAAGACTTAAAGAGTTGAAAACCTATATGCAGATGAAGGCAACAAGCATACCTGATTACTGCTCACGCTCGACTAAAAAGATTGAATCTGTGGACCACTGACTATATCCTTGTTTCAAGATTGAATCTACGTGCCACTGCTTTGGCTCAATTGTTCTCGATTGTATCCTTAATTCAAGATGGAATACACAGACTTGAATCCATCGACTTCTACTCAGGCTCATCGGTTGTATACTTGCTTCTTTATTACCTTCCATTGTTTTGCATCGCATATATGAAAATCCCAAAATCATATGGAGATATGTAAGTTGTAAGGCGGTACAAGGCGACTCACTCAATGAGACAACTAACAGAGGTATTTAATAGATGTGCAGAGAACTGGAGCCGCCACGACCAACTATACCCACTATGACAGGTGCATTTATTTCCTATCATGATTCTCCCAAAAAAAAATCAAAGAGTAATTTAGAAAAATTAAAACTCTTTGAATATCATGGGATATTAGTTCAAAAATCCAAGCAGGAGTGCAGGAGGTCATATGGCAACGAGTAAGTGCTTTGTAGGAGGTCATACAACAGCGAGTAAGTGCGAGTAAGTGTGGAAGGAGTAAACTTTTTACCCGACCATTTACACTCATAGGATGAAACTGAGATAAGGGGGCGACTACTCATTTGACATCGACAAACAACGAAAGAGCTAAGGATGAAACTGAGATAAGGGGGCGACTACTCATTTGACATCGACAAACAACGAAAGAGCTAAGGGGGCGACTCCTCATTCGACATCGACAAACAACGAAAGATTGAGAAGAACCGTCCCCTTAATAAGGCCTTCGATGTAATAAAGTATTTGAAATCCTTAAAAAGACAAAATGATTTTGTACCCTTGAATTTAGCTATGTTAATTAACACTTAAGAAAAGTAAAATAGAAATATACGAGTTTTATGTTATAACCAATTTTAGAAATGCATATCAATTATGTTTCTCTTTAATTTTATGCAAATGACGTAGACAAAGTGTATATAAGATTATGTAAATATCCTTATTGAAAAGTTAATATATTGGTCTTGAATAAGTAAATGAGGAAAGAATGCCTTATGTCTAACAAAAGATTACTTTGTAGCATATAGATATGCTGGCATATAGAAATGGCTGTAATTGTTATATGGCGGGATTATGATTTCAATATTTAGGTCAATAGGCGTATATATCTTAGAATTTTGGGGTGGACTACCATCTATGATTTTTCATCTACGGACGAGAATGAGACAAGTGTATTGTCCAAATTGATTCTATGGGCGCCGTCCAAAATTAATGATTAATAATTTCAAAAAAATGGATTAATTAACATGTGATAAGTACAATTAGTGATAGTTGTAAAAATTAAAACTAATATTCAACTATTCTATTATTAGATACAACTACGAGCTTAACTCCATCGATTATTAGATACAACTATTAGCTTAACTCCAATGATTCTAGAACTATTAGCTTAAATTCAACTCTAATCACAGTTATATTGGATAACTATTAGCTTAACTATTAGCTTAACTCCATTGATTCTAGAACTATTAGCTTAACTTCAGCTCTAATCACTTAAGGCTTAGTCCAACTGCATTTGGCATCTAGGAGTCTAGCTAATGTGCAGTCATGTAAGAGTCAAACTCCTAATAAAATCATTCAAACTTCTTATAAACTCCTCCAAACTCCTCATAAACTCCTACATCTAGTTACACTGATAGACATTTATATCTTAGAATTTTGGGGTGGACTACCATCTGTATTTTTTCATCTATGGACGAGAATGAGACAAGTGTATTGTCCAGATTGATTCTATGAGCGTCGTCCAAAATTCACAATTAATAACTAAAAAAAACAAAAGTAGCTTAGTTAACATATGATAAGTACAATTCGTTCTATTTGGAAAAAATAAACTTCAACTTCAACTATTGGATTATTAGGTACAACTATGAGCTAAAGTTTAACTTCAACTCCAAACACGACTTTTACTTGAACTGCAATTGTTGATATATTAACTTTTAAATTAACTATTAGATACAACTATTCGCTTAACTCCAATGATTCTAAAACTATTAACTAAACTTCAACTCTAATCACTATTATATTGGATAACTATTAGCTTATCTATTAGATACAAGTATTAGCTTAACTCGAATGATTCTACAAGTATTAGCTTAACTTCAACTCTAATTCTTAATGCTTAGTCGAGCTGCATTTGACATATAGGAGTCTAGCTAATGTGCACTCATGTAACAGTGGAACTCTTAATAAAATATTTAGAACTCCCAATAAACTCCTCCATCTGGTAGTTGGCATGTAGGTAACATACAGTTTGCATGACATGTTTAGGTTTTCATTATAGATATTAATTAGGTTTTCGAGTCTTTTTAAAGAAGGTTAAGAGACAGATTGATATTCAACGTTATAGGTCACTTAAGCATAATGAAATACTTGAGTTTGTGGTACAGAAGATGAACTGAAAATTGGTGTGGTGCAGAGCAAGAATTTTGTTGCGTAGAAGTGGAAAGAAATATTGAGAACTATTCCATCCATATGCCACCTTGGTCTCTATGTATTTTGATTTGATATAGCCCAAAAATGTGATACGTATTGTTATCGAATTCAATTTTTAAATTCCTGGTGTGGTGCAGAGTGCTGAGTAGGATATTTTAAGTGCAAAAGCAAATGAAATATTATAGTCCAAATTCCTCCATATGCAAAGTTAAAAAATCTAAGTGGTTTACTTATGTAGCAATTTTTTTATCTTGGAATTCTACCATATGGAAAGTTCAGGTTTTCCTTTTTATCTAAGCATTTGAATTTGTTTTTGACGATATGGTTCATCTTCTTGTATTTGAATGATTTTTTGAGATGTGGTTTGATCAAGAATTGGAAGACTCTAAGGACATGTTACATCTTGGGTTCTACTCGGAAAAAATTGTAAAAACATTTACATCCTGCAACAAACTTGAATGATAATTTTGAAATTACAATTTGATTCTTCTCTTCATAATCCTAGATAGAATAAATCTAGAAAAATTGGCCTCTCAATCGCTTAATCTATTCTCTTGAATAGAACAATAGTGGACAAATTTGTTATTTGCTCTGCTATGAATTCATGGTTTCCATGTCATAGATGTGATTTCTTTCTCTAATAGATGAAGAGATAGGCAAATTTGTTTACTGGTTGATTGTTGGAATCATGCATAGTTTGGATGTTGCTCTATGTATGAAGACTAAGGGTTTTCATGTGTGTACTTGTTTTTTAACCATCTATTGAACAACAACAATCTCTCATCCAAATGTTGTCATTAACAAGTCTTCATATAAATTGATGGTTGAATTATTAAGAGAGGACAAAATTGAAATGGTTAAAAAATAAGTTCATGGGCGAGTTATTTGGATTATTTAGTAATTTAACAACGAGTTGTGCAACTTCATATCGTCCATTTCTTTAGTTAAAGCATGAGGACGTTATTTTAATTATTGAACTGTGAATTCAATTAATTGTTGTAGAAGAGTTATGTTAGTTATTTAACAATTTTCTCCATGTTGATTCCCATGTTGATTGATTGTTGTAGAAGAGTTATGTTAGTTATTTAAAAGTAGATCCCTACTTTGATTCCCATGTTGATTGTATTTAAGTAAATATGTATGTTTAAGAGAGTTTCATATATCTATAAGAGAGATTCATATTTTGTATAAGAAAGATAAATTATGTTATTACATTATTAATTTAAGAAAGTTTTTAAATTTTCCATAAATCCCCTAGAAGATTATCCAAGTTGACTATTATACTTCTTTCAATTCAAATATTAAATTTTTATTAACATTATCATTATTCAAATATTGAATTTTTATTAACATTATTAGGTTGAAGTATATGAATCATGTTTTATGTAAAGGTAAATTTATAATTTATATCTTAGATTTATTAAAAATATATTTAAAAATTATAAATATTAGCTTTGTAATTGTTTTACTAATTAGTTTTCATGTTAATATAAATAATGTAAATTCATTAGTTGGAAAATTATATATATGAGTTTAGAATAATAATTAGATTAATTTTTTATTTGAAAAAGAAAAAGAAAAAAAATTTAATAAATAAGAAATTAGCATTAATCTATACTATAGAAAATATTATTTCTTTAAAAGCAAGGTTATTGAATCATTTTTATGATTTTTTTAATTGTAGTTAACTTTTGATTAATACAAATTAAATTTTCGATATTAATTAATATAAATAATTAAAATAATTAATTTATTTAAAATTTAAATATATATTTTAGAATTTTGGGGTGGACTACCATCTATTATTTTTCATCTATGGACAAGAATGCATTTCCTAGTATATTAATTTTTAAATTAACTATTAAATACAACTATTAGTTAAATCTAATGACTATATAATTATTAAGTTAGCTTCAACTCTAACCATGGTTATATTGGATAACTATTAGATTAACCATTAGATACAACTATTAACTTAACTCCAATGCTTTTACAATTATTAGCTTAACTTCAACTCTAATTGATGTTATATTGGATAACTATTATCTTAACTCTTAGATAATTATTATGTTAACCTTAACAATGATACAACTATTAAATTAAATTTAAATGAACATGGTAATTAAAAAGTGGTAATAAAAAACTATTAGATGAAAGTGTAGTTGTATTTCATTGACTCCATCTCCTAGCCTCGGAAGTTGACCTTCATTGCAGTGAAACCATGCATCTCTCAATAAGCTTTCCATTTGGTAGTGTAGCCACCATGAAAACAATACGTTAGGTAATGTGCTCTGAGGGAGATAGGGTCAATGCAATCTAAAATAATGTATTAGTAATTTATTATAGATCTCAATGGGTCAAATATATGCCTCTCGCGTAATTCCGAACATATTAATCTTGTTAATGTGGTTGTTGCTAGTTAGGGTGACTAACATATTTGTTTGTAAAAATGATGTTAAAAAATGAAAAATATATATAAAAATAATAATCCCCCATTTCCCAAAATAGCGTCAAGGATATCAAAATCACTACACAAAGTTTGCAAAACAAAAAAAGGTTAACCCAAAATTAAAATCCTCAATTCTACTTTCTATATCATATCAAAATACTTCAATCATGCAATAAAAATGAATAAACAATATAAAATACTCCACTACATTTTATTGACTTCATATCTACAACTTAACAGCGAAATACAAACAATAACTAAAATAAGCAAACAATTTAAAAAAAATAATAACAAAAAACTTTGTTGAAAAAACCTATAAATCCTTCTTCATATTGTTGATCCATCAAAAAGTTACCATAGCCCCAAAACCAAAAACAGTGACTTCAATTTTTTTTTCCCTTCTTCCTTGCCTCTCGGAACTTCTCCCCTTTTGAAATGACTTTCAACTCCTTTATTTATCCATCCCAAAACCTTACCCCTGTTCTCGAGGCTTTTTTACTTTCTTTTTAAAAGGTTTTTATTTTTAATAATGATAAAGGTGCTTTAATCTTTATATTATTAAAATAATATGAATCACTTTTCATTATTGGTATCCAACTTTCACTTTTAAAATTCATTTGAAATTTTTACAAGAATTGTACATTTTAGGGAGCAAGTATGTTTAACCGGAGCAGTATAAGCGTTCACCAAATCGCCCCCGACTCGCCGGAATCCGGCAGAGAATATTTTGCTGAAACAACGATTTCGACGTTTTAAATTACANTTTGTATAAATCAACTAAATCTAATCACAAAAATCTTTTAATTGAAAAAATAACACTTTCCGTTAACAATCTAGACCGGTTTCTATACAAAATTCGCCGGCAAAGCGGGGCGATTTGGTGAACGTTTATCCTATGCGTGTTTAACCGTTGTGATATACAAAAGGAGTCATCGATAAGGTTTTAATTGTTGTTTTTGACAGAAATCTGGTTTTGATTTTTTTAAGACACTTTTTAAGTTAATAAAATATAATTTATATATAGAGAGATGAATCAAAATCAAATATTTTAAAACTATGATCTTAAAAAAAAACTCTAATCAAAACCTTATCACGCCATAATAGTTTTGATTTAAAAGTTCTTTTTTCTATTTTGTTATTTCATTTTGAGTTAAATCAAATCAAATATTTTAAAAGCTATAATATAAAAAGGGTCGAATCAAAACCTTATCACGCCATAATAGTTTTGATTCTGTTTTTATGTAATGTTGAGTTTGGTTGGAGTTGAAACTTGGATGGACACAAGAATAATTGTATAAAGTTGTAGGTCTTTGTAATCGTTATAAGCTCTTAAATTATTACAAATTTGGTAGACTTAATATTGGTCCTAACATATGGTATTCTGCTCTAGCTCAAGCTTCTTCGTTTTCCAAGCCATCAAGAAATCTTGTGTTTGACTTGGGTTCATGAGAAAGCATGTATATTAATGCAACGACTATTAGCATTTAGCTGGATTGAACATATAAAAATTAATGTGCTATATCTTTTTTCTTTGTATTTATATGATATTTATATAAAAATATTAGTGCAATGTAAATATAAATATTTTAACAGTACTCAAAATTGTATTTTTTACATATCTATATCTACATAATTTGTTATTCCAAATCTCAAAGTAATTCAATGAGACTATAACTAGCCTAGATTCATATTAAATTATAAAAAAAACGTATATGTCAATAGATTTGATCCCTCTTGGTGCTTGATGGATCAAGAGTACTTAAGATGAATCTACATTGGTAGCTACAGAAGCGAGTAGACCTCAAAAACCTCGAATTGTTTTTTCCCTCAAAAGAATCCTGACTACAGGTCATCCTTTCACAGTGTGTTGGATGGTGACACAAAATGTTAGCATATGGCTTACCTTACCAATCACTGAGCCTTCTTATCACTTTTAATTGTAATATTCATTTAGGATAATAGTCATTTATCCTCAAATAATGACAAAGTGAGCTTGTTTAGCCTAATTACCATGCATGGTTTTAGGATCTATAGCATGTCTTTTTATGATATGACATCACCCATTGTACTTTATATTTGTAGTTTGAGTGTGAATACATAAGAGTTGGTGAGTATGTTTTGTTTGATATCTTATTGTTCCTATGTTTATTTTAACATCGTATCAGAACCCTATAGTTCTTAGGGCCTGGTAGTTTCATGGTAGTACTCCATGAGAGGTGTAGATAATGGTGCTATGAAACACATGAAGTCAAAGAATAGAAATTGGAGTATGTAACCTATTTGGAACATTATGTGGCTCTCCACCCATTTGAATGAGAAATAAAACGATATGAGAAATCTATCATGATCCATGAAATTGATCCACCTATTAGTGATTTGAATTGAGAGGTGTGGTATGATAGTTATGCATCATTGTAAACATGATTTTTTTAATAAGTTGTTGGAATCTTGGATCGATTGCACCGTTGTCTTAGATTCATTTTGTGAAGTTATCAAAATTTCTAAGAGCGTAATACAAACACATTAACAAGAACGTTGTGGTTGATGTTGTTTATGTAATGTGGTTCATAATTTCAGTTAAGATTATTTGTAACTTTCTCTCATCACTCAATAGGAAGTTTTAGAAATGAGACCCTAACCAATCTAAATAAATGGAACGATGCAATGATCTGATTAGTGCTCAGATTTGTAGGCAGGCCACAAACATATCTATAATTTTTCCATCCCCTCCATGTTATATCCATCCACTCAGTGGTGTGATCTTCCTCTAAGCAATTTGCACCAATGCTCTTAGGTCTTGTTCTAATTTCTATGTTTGTTATTATATTATTTATAGAATCGTTGTTTTCATTATTCTATTAGATCTAACTGATATATGTAGATAGTGTTATATGTTGAAAGGATGAGCATGAGTAGATGGGCTGAAGAAAAAGTAGTAACCATATTGGATTTGCTTCTTCAAGTTCTATGCACTAAGAATGACACATAATGTATCCAAGTGAAAGTGATCTGTTGTGTGCCTTCATCATGCAATCTACCTTTTTACCAGCTCAAATAACCGACCTGTAGTCAACGATTCTCACCAAGATTATGATCTATCAAGCGATATGGAAACCCTTCCTCTCAAAGATTCAACGATCAACTCAATTTGCATATACTCATGATTTGTTCCATAGAAAACACTCTCAATAAGCCATCTTTATCTTGATTGTTAATTCCACCCCTCCAACGAGCATGGAGCAAAGTCAATTGTTGACCTTACTCCACGCTCATTAGATGGGAAGAATCAACAATAAGAATAATTGTAATGCTCTCAACACACTATCTAGTGCCTCTCCACATAGTATAGTTAACAATCGGTGCCTGCACACATGACATTCATAACGATACTCTACTTTAGCAATGAGTAATCACCAACTAGAATGTTAGATTTTCTTAAGATCTGATTAGATTATCTAGGATCTTTATCTGAAAGAATAACAAGTACAACAAAATGCATAAGATATAAAAGATACACAAGA
>LPNX010561090.1:43383-74730 GCA_001517045.1 Pseudotsuga menziesii
TCGTTGGATGCATAATTTTATTCCACATCCAACGAGTACCCACACTGCATACTTTTGATAGACCCCACTACCCCAAAAACAAGAAATACCTGAAAAAAGGTGATGATGATGTCATCATCACATTTTTTCAGGTATTTCTTGCTTTTGGGGTAGCGAGGTCCGTCAAAAGTATGCAGTGTGGGTACTCGTTGGATATGGAATTAACAAAATTAAATTCTGCATCCAGCGAGCCCTCCCGATCGCAATTTGAGTAAAAACACACGGAGATATGTTGAAAATACAAAAATAAATAGTAGTTTTTTTTTATGACAAATATGTCGATTCAACCATTATGGTTGACTCATTTTGTTGAAATTCTACTGGTTCTTGAATTCCAACTCACAAGAATTTATTGTTGGCTCGTTTTCTTATCAGGCCAATTTTAGACCCCAAATTTCCTCTAATGTGTCAAAAAGGCTCCACCACTTACATCACGACCATGGGAGGAACTAGCCACCATGTTGGAAAGGCTCCAACTCTTATATCACGACCATGGGAGGAACTAGCCTGCCATCATGTCAAAAAGGATCCATCACTTACATCACAACCATGGGAGGAACTAGCCTGCCACCATGTCGGAAAGGCTCTAGCACTTACATCATGACCATGGGAGGAACTAGCCTGCAACCATGTCGAAAAAGAACATGTATATCTGCGTCTTCTGGACCCATCACTTCCCCTTGGAAGGAACCTCGATCTGAAGAACACCAAGCTTCTCTCTAAAGTACTCAAACTTCACTCTTGCTAACATCTTGGTCAATACATCAGCCATTTGCTCGTCCGTCGCAACATACTGGAGCTTCACTGCTCCTCTATGCACCATATCCCTAATATAATGATTTTTGATATCGATATGCTTTGACTTGTCATGGAACACCGAGTTCTCGGACAACTTCACACAACTCTGGTTATCACAATATATACAAGTAGCATCCAATGGGAGATCAAACAAATCAGACAGTAGCTTCCTTATCCATACTGCCTGACAACTAGCCGAACAAGGTTGCGACATACTTTGCTTTGGATGTACTCACTGCCATGCAGGATTGCTTCCTGCTAAACCAA
The DNA here is from genome assembly GCA_001517045.1 of Pseudotsuga menziesii. Lineage (NCBI taxonomy): Eukaryota > Viridiplantae > Streptophyta > Pinopsida > Pinales > Pinaceae > Pseudotsuga > Pseudotsuga menziesii. The sequence continues at coordinate 44,488 of LPNX010561090.1, forward strand.
GAGATCACACCTGATCCCATACTGAAGCAACACCCCGAAGTGCTCTTCCTATCAATGGCACTTCCTTCCCAATCAGAATCCACATAACCCTCTAGGTTAATCTTCTGATTCGCATCATACTTGAGCCCATAATCAATTATACCCTTCAGGTACCTTAGACTATGTTTTGCAGCAATCAGGTGAACATGTCTAGGATCTGTCAGGAACTGGCTCAATGTGTTCACAACAAAGAAAATGTCTGGTCTCATATTCGTCAGGTACATCAAGGACCCAATCATCTGACGATACATTGTGGCATCAACCGATTTTGATGAAGCATCACTCAATAGCTTCAGGTTCAATGCCATAGGTGTGGCCATGGCCTTGCAGTACATCATCCTAAACCTCTTCAAGATATCCACTGCATACTTCCCTTGTCCAAGGGAGATTCCATCTGCACTCTTCCATGCCTCCATGCCTAAGAAGTAGTGCATTATCCCTAGGTCTTTCATCTCAAACTCTGTAGCAAGTCTCCTTCATGGAAAGTTTAATGAGTTCCTCTTATCCTGTCAGGAACAGGTCATCGACATATAATAGGAGCATCACTGGTCTTACGCCTTCAACCTTAAAGTAAAGGTTGGAATCCGCTTTACTCTTAGTAAATCCTAGAGCCATCAGTAAGTTGTCCATCCTGTCATACCATGTCGAACCTTAGGATCTTCTGCATTCACTCCCTATGAAGCGGAGCATCATTCTCCCTCTTCCTTTCATACTCTATGTATTGAAACATTATGTAATGGAGAGACAAGTAGCTTCCTCTACTACTAATATTCTATGTATCCATCTAGGGCCACTGGATACCAAGATCCTCTATCTCGAACTTTGTTGGAAATTTCTTCTCGCACCCATCTGTGAGCTTGTCATCCTCTATAGGCTTTCATCTTCAATATTGTATCAAAGGTTAAGATCTTCATCACTCTAGGTGATATTCAAGCTCCTTATGTAACTGTATTTTCTATCTCATGGGTGCCTTCTGAGCTTGTACAAGGCCTTCTTTAATTTGCACACATGAGTCTTCCTGTCATGAGTCTCAACTCCCAGTGACTGCTCTATGTATACTTCCTCCTTGACTACATCATTCAAGAATGTTATATTGATGTCACCTAATGTATCTCTCATCTCATATCTGTACATATGTATATAATGGAAGTGTACCATGTCACCGATGCAAATGTATATACGTAGTATGTGCATTCTTTCTGTGAGAAGCCTCATGCTACGAATCTTACCTTGTTTCTCATGATGCTGCCATTTACTACATGAAAATCTATATGGAAGACACTACGAACTTCCCTTCAGGTCTCGGCACCACATCCTAGACATCATTCCTCTTGATCAACCAGTACTCTTTCATCATAGTCTCCTTCCCCTTCTTCTTGGCTACTTCTTCATAGCTGGAAGGCTCTGCATCAATGATGTCGCTCAACAATGTCACATAACTAGAGTGTGTCTGATGCCTCTTGCTTTCTTTGGAAGTCTCGTCATACTATTCTTCATCTTGGACTATTTATCATGCCCAAGGTGGTCTTCATTTCTCGAGGTGGATCTACCTTTCTCTTTATATTCTTCTGAATCTCTTTCTTTCACCATGGTGTCTTTGACCCGGGAAGCTTCATGTTCCTCTTCTGAATTGTCGTTACTTGTTATTTGGAATGATCTACAAGTCAAGTTCAGTTACATGATTAGAAACATATCATAATTTCCAAAAAATATTAATAGTGACAAATATATGCCACATAGCCATGCGACTTTTTTAGCCAATGCTACAACATTCATCCATATCATGTACACATACAGTAACTTCTAGATGCATTCTACCCCAATGTTATTAAGAGAGTTTAATACTCCTAATATGTAGCAAAGAGGTTTAAATCTAGCTAAGTAGTAACGGAATGTTGTACACCATCACTGACTTCTTACCCATTATGTGCAATTCAGTAGTATAAATGCAAAATACTCAAACATCAATTGAATATAAACAATTGCATAACCAAACAATATCATGAAATGAGAATTGAATATTTATCTTTATTTGTTTCGTGGGTAGACTCTTTCTCGAGCCTTCAGCTTCACCATCTTCTTCATTCATAACAACATCATTTCTTATCCAAATGCTAAGATGGATAAGAGGTTCTTCAAGAATTGAGTCCTTCATAATCCTCATCGCTTGAGTGATCTTCTTTGAATCATGAGAGCTTGATATTCAGTTGCTCCCATATTATCTTCTTCTTTTATGAGTCGAACTTCTTCTTGTGTGCACTCTTCCCATAGTCTACTAAAGGTAATCAACTTCCTTTTGGCACACATTCCTTGAATGAATGAATCCCATGATCTTGGGAGTCCATTCAAGGCGGTTATAACAATCTCTTATTCTTCTTCGATTGCTTCGTCATAGCATCGAACACTTCCTTTTGGTGTCTTCAAGGATGACACATGAGAGATGAGATGATCTTTAATAGAATCTGCAATGATTCTCTTGGCTCTAGCCTTAGCCTCATCCCCCTCTGGTTCTTAGAACTTCTTTACTGAAATATTGATCCAAGTCAATTTCTTCAAGGATTACGAAGGTCCTATACTTCCATACTCGAAAGTTGTCAGCTTCACCAAGCTTGTAATCAAGCTGGGTGTGATTAGTTATTTTGAAATGAGAACCTCAAATGTAAATATAAAAAATTTAGATCTTACCGATTTGAGGTGTCCAGCCTGGTTCCGGAGCTGGTTGATCTAGGGTTTGTTAGAGAAACCCTAATTTTTCACACTTGGAATTTCAAACTTTTAATTGGACATAAAGATTGGCCTCTTCAAGGCGAGCTGTCTAATGTTCTTCTTCTCTGAAAACAGTGGTGGGAAGCTCACGGGACAGTAAGCCCTAGTTTTCCAATTTCTTATGCATAAATGTCTGAAATTGCTTCTGTTGTATCTTTGAAGTTTCTTATCCTTATAGTATGAAATTTCGCGCTGAGATATCCTGATAAGTATTCTTTCCAACCCCATAAGTTAGAGTAGAAATGGATTCTCCAAGTGGGACTTATTCGGATTTTCCCAAGGTGACGGTTTTGGGGACTGTTCATCATAGTGAACTTGTACGGACTCCCACATGTCACTGTTTCACATTCTTGGTCTAAAAATTGTACCACAGAAACTACAGTCCGTACCCTACCTGTAACATCTTGTCAAATTTCGTTTGGACCTTCCTAGTCCGAGATATAGAAAATCTCCCTAGGTCACATGTTTATGATTGTATTCTGGAGGAGGCTGGAACCCTGATTTCGAGGAACCATATCTCCTAGAGTATAGAGAATCTGAGATTAAAACTTTTTCATAATGTATAGAAGTAATTTCTCTTCGGCCTGTAAAAGTTTCAGCTTCTAAGCCTTCTCCAAACTTGCGTTATAGCAAAAGTGTTAGAATGATTAAATTCAATATTCTAGCGTTCAACATGCATGGAACTCTCATTAGAGGAAATTTCAACTCAAAATGGGCCTCCTAAGGAAAGTTAATAAAATAATAGTTAAAATAATAAAATAATATTTATTAATTTTGGAGGAAGAAAAGAAAAAATTACTTTTTTGTTCGTATTTTCGACATATCTCCCTACGTTTTTACTCAAATTTTGATCGGGAGAGCTTGTTGGATGTGGAATTAAATTTTGCATCCAATGAGTACCCACTCGCCATACTTTTGATGGGTCCCGCTACACCAAAAACAAGAAATACCTGAAAAAACATGGTGATGATGTCATCGTCATGTTTTTCCAGGTATTTCTTTTTTTGGGGTAGTGGGTCCCGTAAAAAGTATGTTGAGTGGGTACTCGTTGGATGCTGAATTTAATTCCGCATCCAACGAGCTCTTCTGATCTAAATTTGAGTAAAAACACAGGGAGATATGTCGAAAATACGAACAAAAAAATAGTTTTTTTAATGATACCTATCCCCAAATTTATATTAAAAAATTGTTTAAGAGGTGCTCCCTTTTTGAATTTTAAAGAATTTTGATTAGCTAATACATGATGACATGGAATTTGTATTATTTTTGGAAGGTCCATTTTAAATTGAAATTTTCTCTAATGAATTTCCATTAGCTTCCATTGTAGCTGTATTTCGGCTACAAAGTGAAAATTCTCTGATTCAGAAACTGCTACCAACAATAGATGTGCCCTAGTGAGGCAAGTTAGCCTATCCCTCCTTGCTTGATGATCTGTGGAGAAAACACCTTCAACTGGGAAGCCCTAGTTCCTGCAGCTGCATAGTGCCTTCTTTCAGAGAGGCTCTTATACCATGTTAGATTTTCTTAAGATCCGATTAGATTATCTAGGATCTTTATCTGAAAGAATAACAAGTACAAAAAAATGCATAAGATATAAAAGATACACAAGACACAAAGATTTTCATCGGGGAAACCATAAAGGAGAAAACCCCGCAAACTTCTTCAGAATAGTAAAAAGATCAAAAGCAATAATAAGAAATGCTCAACAGTTATATTTCTATCCTCCTATGACTATCTCTCTCTCTCAAACGCCTTAGAGAGTGTATGAGGTGTGTATAAATGTGGGAGAGCGCCTCTCTATTTATACCCTTTCAAGTCACTGACCAAATATAAGACCCGAGCCTACATGTCATCTCACGTGGGGCCCACTTCTCCTAGAGAGACCATAATTACATATTACATGATGTTACACTGGGGACTATTGCCCCGACTTAATACGAAGGTTGTACCTCAAGGTCTAGACACAATTTAGACATCCCGTAAAGGGGTAACACACATCCCCAATGGGGGTACAACAACATACAATGATAATATACATCAGAATATCTTCCGAAGTTACAAATACATCAACATAGAAAATGAAGTGTAGCAACCCACACAATTTCTCGTTTAAATGGAAGGATGAATTCACACATTTTGTCAATGTCCATTACGTTGAAGTCACACATTTTGTCGATGCCCATTAGTTGGTCAACACTTTTCTACAAATTCCTTGTGGAGGAGGAACTCCGTTGGATTTCTCATGCAACAAATTTTAAGAGAACAAAATCAGGGACTTGTGCTTCATAAAATCCTTCATTAAAAGCATCACCAACAACTTTAATATATAAGAAGAATCAGCAAAATCAGCGGAAAAGGCTTCTGATTGTTTGTAATTGCAACCATAATATCATAAAAAAAACTATCTAGATTGAACTGCAATATCATATGTGATGATGACCAAAGATATAAGAAACAAAATATCGGAGTAGCTCTCAAAAGGTGAAATAATAAGCCTTTCATCCATTTTATGAGTATGCTCTCTGTTTACAACAAAATATCTTCAAGTTCAAACCTGCTATCAACCATTTAGATCACAAATCTGAAAAACTGGAATAGTCAGAAGCAATTAACAATCTTTTCTTCATCCTTATATATGCTACACAAGCACTGGTACAAATATTTTGTGTTCACTCTAGAATCCATTTCATATATAGTGGATTATATGCCCCAATTTATTAACATTACATGTTTTTATTTGAAGCATCACATAACCCTTCCTCAATTTCTGAGTAAGGCAAAACCCTTGATCGATCAAACACCTTTTACTTGACACATATTTTTTGCTCTTGGACAATGGTTTGACTTATAATTTCAATTTCACCAGCTCTTCTTGTGAGGATTTTCAAAGACATTTAGAGGTAAACAATATGACCAGAACTAGTAATACAGCCCAAAAAGGATTGCAGGGCCTAATCATGTATCTAAGAGTTGTTTCTATAAACCGTTATTCTCAACCTGCAAAACTACTTTTATGTATACAGTGATGTGGCTACCTTAATTTGACACCTGGTTTCCGACTTGGACATATGACGTGGCTCTTGTATGACGTGGGATTAGGTAGGCGTTGATAAAGTGTTTGACTTGCCAAATAAAAATAATAGAGATTGTGTTGGAATGAAGCCAAAAACTTTTGCAAATTATTGACATTTTAATACTTTCATATACGCAATCACTTCAGTTTCGACCCTACTTGGTTTAGGATATGAATTATCTGCGTTGTATGGTAAGCTTTAGACACATAGTTTATCATTTTAAACATATTAATGAGAAGATAAAAAGATTATAGGATATATTCCAGAATCCACACTAACGAATCAATTATATCCAAAAATAAAGTGCCCCATATTTCACTGTTGTACAATTTGATAAGTACTTCTGATCTGCACGATTTCTTGCCTGGTCTTGATCAGATAACTGAATGGACAATTGCAGCTGAATTAGGACATATGAAGTAATTCAGTCGTTTAGTTATATCAGTAGAGTACAAATTTGCTTGAATTTTTCAATCAAGATAACTCTGAAGGTTAACTGATCTACAACGCTTAATTTTTTTGCATGCCATGATCTCAATATTATATTTATGTTTCAATTGGGTTCCTTAAAAAGGATGTAAACATTTTATGTTTCAATTGGGTTCCTTGATTCTGAATAGGGTGCAAATAGTTTAAGATTCTTGATATGTTTAAGAATCTGGAGTAACAAGGTCATTTGTTTTGTTATTAATGGTTTCATTTTCTTCATGGGAATTTCATATTTGGTTTGATTTGCGTTTGCAGCTGCAAAGATTCAGACTGTAAAGAAAATGAAAAAAGATAAAATTTGGTAAGTAATTAATTATAGTAGACTGTTATTTCAATTTTATACCATTATGATTGTAATGTTAAAATCGATATGAACATTCATGCAATTTAGAATTAAGATACTGACTATGGTCTAGGTTATCGCACATAGCACTTTGTTGAATTGTTGGATAGTTTGTACCTCCAAGCCCAGGCATAGTATGCAACAACTTGCAAGTTTGAATCTGAGGTTGATTGACATTGGTAACCTTATGCATATAAGGTATATTGGTTTTTATAAATGTTTACTTTGCCCAAGACCATTCAAGTTCCACTCCATTAGCTTATCATTTTACTACTAGAATTTCAATAGAATTTAGGTACACCAAGAATGATGATCCAAACAAGGTTACAAGTCTGTAAAAATTTAGTAGGACATAGATACAAATAGATTTAGATATCTTCTCCTATCATATTGCTTTTCTATCATAGCTCTTCATATGGAGAGTGTAAAGGAAGAACTTGTTTATAAACTAGAACAATATTAGATAAACTTACACAATAATTGAAGAGAAATACCTAGGTGCTAATGTTCCTCCATTCTCATGCTTGAACATTGTGCGGCCTTCTTTGACACAGGTTCTCAGGGCACTGCGCAACTATTGGATTTGGGACTGTAGCATATGATGGTTATGGAACCAAACAAAAAAAAGATGGAGCACGCAAGGGTGTTGAGCTCTCTCCATACCAAGAGTCAATATACAAGAGTCACTTGGTGATGCATCCAAGTAAAGGCAACTATCATTGACATCAACAAGTGGCACTAAGTTAAAATGCTTAGGACACCTCCTCATAGCCACCGCCTTCCTTAGAAAATACACCTCCTTTCAGATAAGGTGGTGGGCAATGGGACATCAGTTAAAGTTGAATCAAAACATGGCCAAAAAAATTCAAACATAAAATGTTCAAACTAATGCTAATCCATTGCTAGCATTAACCCACAATCCAGGTGAAAAAATGCATGGATGATTAAAAAAGCTTAGGGCATCAAATATGCCCACCTCAAAAAGAGGCTAAATTTACTGATTGGTGAATTAAAATCCTGTATTAATGGGATTGGTTGAAGAAAAATATGATTTCGAAAACTTTGAATCAAAACTTTGGTTTGTGTGCTAGTTAAATGCAATTAAAAAGCTTAAGGTATCAAATATGCCCACCTTGAAAAGAGGCCAAATAAGAGGTTAAATCTACTAATTAGTGAATTAAAATCTTGTATCAATGGGATTGGTTGAAGAAAAATATGATTTCAAGAGTTGAATAAAAACTTTGGTTTGTGTGCTAGTTAAATGCGAAAGGCGACAAGTCGATTACAAGAGTCCCTGCCAGCTCGAAGGCAGGGACTAATAATAGCAATATTTGTACATGAGATTAGGACTATTGAAAAATTAGTTGTCATAAGATAGAATTTGTGAAGATTCACCAAATTGGGAATTTTGAAGTGACGAGAAACTAGCGAAGTTTGCACAACTATGGCGAAAAGATCAAAACTTTTTATAGGTAGATTTAGCGCTAATAGTAACCATTATGCAGTTCATTAGCTTACTCATTGAACTTTTCTCCTCGTGGTTTTGGAAAAGGGAGTTGTATAATAACAAATTAATTTGTACATAATTCTAAAAATTTTAAAATATTTTTCAAATTTAAAATAATTTCTTATTATAAATTCTAAATTGAATTAGACTTATAAAGTAATTAGATTATTTTATTACTTAACTCAAATTCATAAAGAGAAGTGAGAGTAAGAGTTGATGGGGTTTAATTGATATTTTGTGTTAGTGCCCTCTTTCTTGGGAGGAAGGATTTATGGCTATATGTCATTCTTTACCTAAAAGGTTATGTTCATCCAACACTCTTCTTTTTTCTTTGGAATCTTTGTATATATGTCAACCTTCCTTGGTAATTTGTTGGGTTATGATATAGTACTTTCTTTTTGGGGGAGATTCCTCGATACAATGCCAACTTCAATGTTGGTTATCTCCTAGGTTGATAACTTCATAGGATTCTACCTTTTTTTAATATTATTGATGGATATCAAATTTGTGGTTAATCTTCAACTTTGCAATTGATAGTTTAGTATAATTTAATGGAATTGAAATTTGTGAATTATTCATTAACAACATGCATTTGACAAATGGTCCAATCAATTGAGTTAACCTAAATCATAATTATGTCACTATTTTTCCCTTCGAGTCTCTCTGATTAGTAAGTTCTTTAGGCAATGAGTTTGATGCAAAGAAAACACCTTTTCCAAATGTAGGCCACAAGGTAGAATTAAATGAGCGTTGGAATATAGTTATTCATAAATACCAATGCCCATTTTCTCTTATATGACAAAATGAAAAGGAAAAAAAACTTTTATGTATTTTGAATTGCTTCGTGGTAGTTCAATAAATGCCCATACTTTTTTCCACTTTCATTTAAAGGGGAATGTGCATACTTGTTAAAATGGAAACACAACTCATAAACTCCCAACAATTCTAGGGCCCATTAAATTGAATGATGTGGAGCACCTAACCACCTCCTTGAGCTAAAATAATGGATGAAGGCAAAGATTTTGAGTTTGCATAGCATTTGAGCATCCACAAGTATCAACAAAACTCAAAATGAGGTAGGCCATCTACTAAAGCATCCATATGTTTAAACCATCACAAAAAACACTAGACATACTTAATTGAGAGTGGGGTTGGATCCCAACCTATAGCAATAATTATGTTCCCAATAGGGAATATATATGAATCAGTTAGGTGGATTAATTCGAGAGGCATATTATTTTTTTTATTTTTCAATAGTTTGATTAATTTTTATTTTTTGAATTATTTAAATATAGATTTAACCTAGCTTCTATTGGTCTTTTGCAGGTGATGTTTGCTTGGGACTTTGTGCCCCAAGAACCGGCGGCGTGATAGCGTAAGTAGTGGCATTGAAAAATGCTTAGTTTGAGTTAATGGTATTCACACCAAATTTTGCTTCTGGCAGTGGTAGGTTTGATTTATACAAAATAGTTGAGGGCAGAATCCCAGAAATTTCTTTGACAAAAAAGAATTAAATGAGCCAGCGAAGTTTCCCCTCGAAATAAATAATTGATAAGAAGAGACCCAATAAGAATGAGGCATACCTATAAGCTGCACTTTTGTTGGGCATTATTGCTATTGGTAATCGTGAGAGATAATTCTGGACCATATCATGAAGTGATGGATGTAAATTTTAATATAATTAGCTCCATGGATCAATGTGGAGAGAGCATTGATGATCCAATTGAGTCAGTGGAGCATAAATTCAGTTGGTCAGGTTGTGCAATCAATCAATATGAATTAGAACGATAGATCATAGGAGTCGAGTCTCAATAAATTATTTTGTATGGGATGCGATGGTGGTCGATTCGTTGATTGGAATTAGTTGGAAGTGGTGATTGATGATTAATTCATTTAATTTGGCAGAGGCGGAGATAGAATTATTAATAGGTGTGGCAGCTCCCATTGGCTCAACCCATCCATGCCATGAATGCAATGACGCAGATACTTAAATATTTAAGGATATATGCCATAACATACTGACACGTGCAATAGATATGCTTTCTCTTGTCAAATTTTTACTATAAGGCAAGCTCATATAGAATTCCAGCAAGCTTCATACTTCGATCGGTCTACACTAGTCACTCTTGCCACGATCCTACAACCATAGCGAACTACTCTAGTGCGTTGAAGAGACCTCTAATATTGAAGTATGGAGAAAGGCAGCCAAGTATGTGAAGCGCCATTACCAGAGCCCTAATTTAGGAAGAGAAAAAGGCATATGAAAAAGTTATAATCAAAGCATTATACATGTCATGTTGCAACTGGCGGCCTGTACGTGAAGCTTGAGCCATTGTCAATTTAGCTAAGAAGTCTAGAGAAGTTTTATAGTTTAAGATTTTAGGTAAATTCCTACTGCAACAACCGTTCCTTGCAATTTATAGTAAATTCCGAGCAGAAGCACGAGGGGGTTAAAGGAAGAGTTGGAGGCCTGTGATAAATATTGGACACAAATAGTAGCATGCATTCAAGGAGATATATAATATATATGGACGGAAGTAGAACTTGGCATCCATTAAACTTCTGTATGGAGGTGAAGCACGTTGCGTTCGGTGCCAGATATCGCTCAAGGAAACCGGTAGAATGAGTGAATACTTTGTGTTCAAGTCACACCATGTTCTTTCTCGGGCTTTAAATTCTCCAACAATCTCCCAATCAGGGAAGCTTACCGTTGCAATTCTATTTAATACCCTTCTGCCAACTAATCCAAATCCCTACAAATACACAGAGAAAATCGGTCTGCAATTTTCAATATATCCTTCGACTTCTGGATTTGTAATTTCTTCATCATTAAATAGGTATCAATGAAGTTTTAGAGTACGATATCTGCGCTTCGAATCTCGACGAAAGATGGAGGTCATCGGTAAGCCTTGAAGAACCATGCCAAGAAGATTTATGGGTTCTTTGATTTGCCTGTACTGGTCACCTGATGAGCATCCATTACAATTATGGATTCTATTTTTGTAAATTTGGACTGTTTCTTGAATTCTCCATGTTATTATATATTCTCTTTAATGGAAACTCCACAGTTTGACATTGGTATAGAAAATCTAAATCCCTTTGAACTTTAAGCATTCATTCGCGCATTTATTCTTTATACTTTCACCACAATCTTTTATATAAAACACAGCTACAGCTACGGTCTACAAATGACCAAAACCACTTTGCCAAAACTCTGCTGATTCAATTGCAACACCACCCACAACAAACTTCAAGTCATGCGCATATCAACTTCCACGCGGCAACCGGCTCTCCTGTTTGTCACACACAATATTCATTTTCTTTTTATGTTCTGTTGGCTTCGTTGTTTGGTTGCTTGCTTTTCACCTATAGACTTAGAAGACAAGGAACACCAATTGCTTGCTTGCTTACTGGCACGATGTTACTGGAATACCAATGAGTGAAGAAGTCAGTCACTTCATTTACTGGCACAATGGAAGATGCCCCCCGGTTTCAGCAGCAGCTTTGACAAGCGTCCAGTTTGGCCTTGCATCGTCCGGGGAAATTGTAAGTGGATGCACAAAATAGAGAAGAATAATGGGAAATCGGGTTCTTGTTTATTGCAATTTTGAGGCAAATAATATATTTTAACTCACTTAAAATTCATTTTCATGCCAATTCAGTTAGAAACCACCTTTGAAGTCTGAATATGTATGTTAAACAAAATATAGCACTTTTTTATATTTTTTTGGTTGGGAGTACACTTTTAACCCGTTATTAGCATTCACGACTCTCCCATCCTGGGTAATGAGCTTATAATTTTCTTGTTATGAGGAGTGAAGAATCTCGACAAAACCTGAGGTGGGTTTTGGCTGGAGTGGGGTCGCGTGTCGAATGAAGAGGGTTTCGGATGAAGAGGGTTTAATAAAATTGTTTGAGCAATTACAAACTAAATTTTTTTCCTGGGAAAGTACCACCCAAAGGCTAAATAATTGACATTGTACATGAAAGGGCTCTTAATTTGTTGAAAGAGTAACTCTAAAAATCACGGTTATTGTAACTTCTCCTAAAGTTTCCTAGAAATTAAAATTTCTTAATGTCGTCATCATCTTCTAGGTTGTTGCAAAAGGACCAGCCTTGATTGTTGCAAAAGGACCAACCTTGATTGTTGCATCACTAATGTGAAGGATGGTGACGCCATTGTCACATATAGTTTAGACTACAATACTGGTTTTTTTTTTCCAATAGCTGGTATTATGTTCTAATTTTACAATAAGATGCTTATGGTTATTAATTGAGAAAGGTTAAAAGACATGGAAGGTTTACTTAATTGGAAGCCATGCTTTAAAATATGAAGTCGCAGATAGTTTAGACTACAATACTCTTTTTTTCTTCTTCATAAAAGTAGTGAATTCCAATACGCTTTTTTTCTTTTCATAAAAGCAGTGAATTCCAATAGTTGGTATTAAGTTATAATTTGGTTGATGAATTCCTATAGATTATTATGTCATTTAAAGCGGTTTGTTCTTAAAATTGTAATTGCAATTGAATTTTTGGATTTTGAATTCATTAGAAGGTGACTCATAGATGGGTTTTTTTTGTATGACACATTGATGCACAGCTGAAACCAAAAATCTCAATGATAGTGGAAAACCATTGCCAACTTCCCAGACAAGTCTTGCGATTAGCACTGCTAGTATAGAGAGCATTCCAACTACTCCCATGCTAGAGGAGCAATTAAGAATATCATCCTAGTTGTTGAAATTCACATTCAATTAGCTGAAATCTGCCACCATGAACTTTAGGCCAGAGAGTGTTCTCGGTGGAGGTGGGTTGGGCTATGTTTTCAAACACTGGATAGAAGAGAATGGTACTGCTACTATCAAGCTTGGCACCGGCCTCACTGTTGCTGTCAAGACACCTCAGGTTTTTTTTATATGTTGGTTGTTGTTTTTTTGTTCTCCTTCTTGATATTTGCAATATAGGTTTGTTTTCCCTAAGTTTGTTTTCAGGTTTCTATTGCTTTGCATCAAAATTGGGTGATGGGATTTCATGTTGGCGGAGGATTTGAATTTTTAAGAAGCTTTGGATTTGATGACCTAAATGTTGTGGGTAGTTTTTTTGCCTATGCCCAGAAGACTTAGACAACTTTGTGTAAATTTGAGCACATAGATTTGTAGACAAATACACAACTCACAAAGTGGATCTCACAATTTACTCAGCAATTGAAGAATGAAACAGTGCAAAAAGGCTTGCAGCTATGAATGCTTTCATTAATCAAAAAGTAATCCGATGATAATTACAATGAAGTAAAATGGATTTAATAGCCACAACCAATTCGAATCCACATGAGGAATTTCGAATTGATTAGACTCTACTTGACTGTAGGTAACCAAGACCTTGTCTAAATCACTATCGGAGGACTCAGTAGTTAACTGACCTTGTCTAAACCATAACCGGAGTTCATCGGAGCTCTAAAACACAACTCAAGTGTTACATTCAATGTTGACTAAGGTTAACTGACTGTGGTAGGTGAGAAATGTGCCCCACATGTGTTCAGTCAAGTAAACCTAGCGCTAACTGAATGTAGAGGACTAGAACTGAATGTAACTGACTCCTATCTTAGCTTGACTAGTCATTAACTGAAGTGAACTGACCTTGGTTGGTTTCGGCACTCCTAGTGGCTTCCTAAATTGTAGGGATTGGTCTATGAGGCTCCTAAATTGATGCAATCAAGTGCAATCAATGGCAGTGAGCCTCAATTAGTGTTCCCCACACTTTAGTAACTGAAACATGTGCCCCAATTAGGTCGAGTGGACCCAATGGTGTTAATGACTATAAATAGACTAGATGGACTCCCGATTTAGACATGACTCCCAATTTAGACATATGACCAAATTTGGACAAGGGAGGATTAATAATCCTAACACCCCCCCTGAATGCTAACTTGGACAAACTGTGGGCCCTGTTAACTAAGACCATAGGTCACCCATTACATCATGTAAAATAAAGTAACTGCTTAATACAAGGAGCTGGGGAAAAAACCACATGGGAAAAAAGCCCTCCCTCTAGCTAAGCAGGTAAAATCAGGTCTCAAGTTTGAAAAACTTGAAAATATGTTGCTGCAATCTTCATCTCTGTGAGGTAGTGAAGCAGCATGCATGGTGTGTTGTGCACAGGTATTATGGGGCCTGGCATGTAGACTTCTCCTTCTTCTCCAAAAATGATGATGGGAGGAAGGAGGAATGTAACCTTTGTCTCTTGCTGAATGAAGAGGTGTATGATCATATCCATTCTTCTGAATGTAGTAAGACTGAGCCTTTGCCATATTGCATCTTACAAGAAGTCTATTGCATCTCCCTGAAAGAGGTAAAATAGCATGACATAGTGCAAGAGTCTTTCCTTTCTGAGTGTCAGGTGAGTTTCCAATCATCTTCCTAGCTTCCAGTTTGGAAGTAGGGACTGAATCTAGATCTGAGTCACCCTGAATCTCAATGTCATAAACTAATATAGATGGATCTGCAATACTAGTAGAAGCTGTAAAAGAAGTAGATGCAATGATTTTACCTTCCCTTGCAGGTGGCTACTGAGAGTGCACTGGTTCTGAAGGAGCCATGAAATGTGAGAACTCATATGATTTTGAAGCATGATTTGCAGTACCCTTTGCTATGATGCTCCCAGTAGAGATATCTGTGATCTCCACTGAGTTAGGACCAAAGATCACTCGCTTTGGAGATCCAGTATGGGTCATCTGATAGACAGATAACATGTTTGAAGCTAAGGAGGGAAAAAATAGCACATCTTTGAACCTTCCATGTTCAAGTTGGATAGAGCCCTTCCCTTTTGTTTTGACTTCACTATTATTGCCCATCTGAATACTAGGACCATCAAAGGACTGATAAGAAGAGAATGATTTTATGGATGCAGCCATATGGTTGGAAGCTCCAGAATCAATGAGGAAGACAGGTGCTGATGTGCAGCAAGCCTTCAGTGCATGTCCTTTCCTTTGGTATTCTTCTTCTTCTTCTTCAGAGTCTTCATTCCTTGCGCTAGCAGGTACATAAATGTTGTGCTTTTTCAAGAGAAGGGCCATTTCATCAAGTTGTCTTCTCATACAGGAGCTTTCTGAATGGAAGCCCCTTCCACAGTAAGAGTAGAGGACCTTGCCTTTGCCATTCTTCTTGCTTCTCTTCGAACCTGAAGGTTCTTTTCATTGCTCTTTCTTCATAGGGGACTCATCTCTTTTCTTTCCTTTGTCATTCGCTACCTTATCTCCTCTTGCAACTAGAGCTAGATCTTTGGGAGATCGAATGATCCCCATTTGGATCAATTTATCATTCTCAGAAATAAGAGATTGGATGAAGGCATTAAGAGTGGGCATCTTCCAATTTGGAGTAGTGAGCCTTACTGTTTGGAAGGTGGATACAAAGACTGAGTAGTCTACATTGAGCTTTGTGAGAATGGCAAGGATGAGCTGATCTTCATCCTTCTTCACTTTGCATTGCTTCAACTGATATATCATGTTCTTGAACTTTGAGAAGAATTCATTTAGAGATTCGAAATTGGATGGATTGAGAGTAATCAGATCATTTTCTAGCTGATGGATCCTCATCTCATCATGCTTATCAAATAAGGATGCAAGCTTGTCCCAAACCTCCTTTGGAGTGTCCAAGTCTTGGATGTGAAATTGAAGATCTCTAGAGACTGAGGAGAGCATGAGTCCAATGGCTTCATCAAGCCTGTTCATGTACTTAGCTTTGTCTTTATCCGATTCTGGCTCTTCCTCTATTTCTTCTATGAGTCTGAAGAGATGCTTGGTGCAGAGCAATACTCTCATGTCATCCTTCCACTGGTGATAGTTGAAGGGAGTGAGAAGCTCCACTGGATGAGCCATTTTGAATGTAATAAGAAAGACTGATATGCTTTAGCAAATGCAGTGAGAAGAAGAGGTTGCTTGTAGCGAATGCTGTAAGAAAAGCTGATAACCTGTCACACAATCAAACATACAAAGTAAGGTCGACAGTCTGCACTTTGGGAATTTCCTTCACACCCAGCATAGTTGATCAAGCAAGCTTGATCAACAATTTCCTAACTTGGGATATTAAGTGGTAAATTCTCTGCTTTTGGTGCAGTACTGGAAAGAGCAATTTGCCCAAAAAAAATGATCTGGTTGGAGATCTGAGGAGGAGAGGAGTCTTGTCCACCGAGGCTCTGATACCATGTAAATTTGAGCACATAGATCTGTAGACAAATACACAACTCACAAAGTGGATCTCACAATTTACTCAGCAATTGAAGAATGAAACAGTGCAAAAAAAGGCTTGCAGCTGTGAATGCTTTCATTAATCAAAAAGTAATCTGATGATAATTACAATGAAGTAAAATGGCTTTAATAGCCACAAGCAATTCGAATCCACATGAGGAAGTTCGAATTGATTAGACTCTACTTGACTGTAGGTAACCAAGACCTTGTCTAAATCACTATCGGAGGACTCAGTAGTTAACTGACCTAGTCTAAACCATAACCGGAGTTCATCGGAGCTCTAAAACACAACTCAAGTGTTACATTCAGTGTTGACTAAGGTTAACTGACTGTGGTAGGTGAGAAATGCACCCCACATGTGTTCTGTCAAGTAAACCTAGCGCTAACTGAATGTAGAGGACTAGAACTGAATGTAACTGGCTCCTATCTTAGCTTGACTAGTCATTAACTGAAGTGAACTGACCTTGGTTGGTTTCGACACTCCCGGTGGCTTCCTAAATTGTAGGGATTGGTCTAGGAGTCTCCTAAACTGATGCAATCAAGTGCAATCAGTGGCAGTGAGCCTCAATTAGTGTTCCCCACACTTTAGTAACTGAAACATGTGCCCCAATTAGGTCAAGTGGACCCAATGGTGTTAATGAATATAAATAGACTAGATGGACTCCCGATTTAAACATGACTCCCAATTTAGACATATGACCAAATTTGGACAAGGGAGGATTAATAATCCTAACACTTTGATAGTAGAATCACTACATAATATCTACAAGGAATTTGAATGTTGGGAAGAAAATAATTGCTGGCATGTGCCAAACCTATTTACATTGTTAAAGTTTAAATAAAACCTTAAAAAATTATATATATAAAACAAACCATTTTTGTTTATTTGTTGTTGATCATGGAAGGATTCGATAAAGGTACGGATGCTAATCTTTATGAAGCTTTCAAGTTAACCTACAACAACATGTGACAATGTCGGGGACATTGCCACCACGTGGCTCTTGTTATAAAAAGAAAATACTCTATTTTTCACTTCATCACACCTACTTTACTTTCCTTTTTTCAACCAACTTTTCTGCGTTCTCAAGCAAATGCTAGCAATAATATTCTTAGAGTAGAATTCTTACAAAGAACTTCTCGTAAGCTCCATGGACAAGTTAAAGATTTCCACGATAAACCGATAAGCGTTATCATATTCAATGTATGGTTGTCCATCAATTTTTTTTAGGTAGTGGTCATATATTTGATGGATCACGATGAATCTTAGGGTTTGTTAGTAAACTTTTGCAAATAAGCATTTGCCAAAGTAAGTGGATGTGACAAAGATTTTTTTTTTCTTCACCATAGTTCGCAAAAGCACCAAGTGGGGGTTACATTAATTTGGCTTATGCAAAGAAACAATGGCCAAACCCATTACACTTGCAAAGTTATTTAGTTTGAAAGTTTACCACCATTGATACCAAATCATTTGTCTCGGAATATGTGCCAAATGCAAAACTTGTGAAGGATCATTTGTTATCTTTCCAAATGACAAAATTGATTTGGCACACTTTAATCATCCAAAATGAAATGGAAAACGAGGTCAAGACAGTTGTAAAGGTACTTTACAATGGATGTATTCTTGATTTGGCACATTTTTAAATTCTTTAAAATCAACAAGTGGAGAAGCAAGCAAAGACACTTGTAAAGGTACTTTACAACTGATGTATTGTATAAGACTTGGCAGCACTATGTTAAGAAAAGAAATGGAGTGGACACAACTTTTTGTTAAAATTGGTCAAATGGTTATGTAAAAGTATATGCGAATGTGTTATTTTAAAAAGAGGAAACCTAGGATTGAAGATTTGTGAAGGGCTTCCATTTGTATATGTGTAAATGTATTATCATTGAAAAAAGATGAATAAAATTAAATATTTGTTTTATGTTCTATATCACTTCGAAAAGGAATAAAAGGGTTTAAAGGTCTGTGAAAGGATATCACAATAAAAGTAAATATTTTGTTTTATTAATTAAGGGACTATTTTTTAGTGTGTTTTTACATGTTGTTTATTAATTAATTTTTCCTTTATTTTTTATAATTAAGCTGATGCATTCAATTAGGTAAGGGACTATTTTTTAGTGTTTTTTTACATGTTGTTTATTAATTAATTTTTTCTTTATTTTTTATAATTAAGTTGATGCATTCAATTAGGTGCGTGAGTGTGGTCTAATGGTAGTAGGTAGTGGATGGGCCTCGTAGATATCTTGAGATTTATTTACTTTCACAATTGCAAGTAATTGAAGGAAAACCTAAGGATTAATTTATAAATTAAAGGTAATTAAGGCACTCAATCAAGGCAACCATTGAAGCAATGGACACATCAAGCTAGTAATTAAAGGAGAATTTTATATTCAAGGACTCATAACCTTGTTAAGCATTCAAAATTTGAAGATCAATTTCTGAGTCTAACTTGAAATTGTTGAGCCTTATTGTCAAATGGTGAGTTTGCAAGAAGCCCTCTTTTTTTGTCAAATCAATTGTAATTAGGAACTACATGCGCAAGGAGGCCTCATTCGGTCTTTTAAAAAAAAAATTAAGTCGATAATTATTGGAGTTTTTGAACACTTTATTATTATGATTATCAATAACACAATCACAATCACAAAGGAAATCTTAAATCTATTCTAACTTGTTTACAAGTCTCACAAGCCAAAGTTGAACTTATTCACACATACTCGACCTTCAGCATTCATGGCAAATGACATGTTTTGGTGCCTACAGGACCTACGCCATGATGAGATTCTTCACATCATCTTGTGCATGGTTATTTCTTGTGCATTGGATATTGACAAGAACATGAAATCCCCTTACCATGTTCAACCATGTTCATTCCCTCTTTGCACTTATAGGGTGGCTTTGTGACATAATAGGATTGCAGGGTGGTCAAGGGAAAACGCTAAGATAACATACTAGGTGTTGAAGAAGTGGTTGGAAATAAGGTTTATCTAAGACACACCCTAACATATTAGGAACAAAATCGACAAGTCAAAGCTAGCTTGCTCATGAACCTTCAATACCAAGAAATATAAAATAATGCAACAGAAGAAGGTCATGGTTTGGATCCTTATTGGGTTTTGAAGCTTTTTCTAAGATACCTCTTAATGGAATGGGAACATAAACAAATTGATTTCAAGTTGGTCGTAGCTACCATCCACGATGATGTCAATAGCATACACTCAAAGCTATATATCCTAGCTGAAGTTGTGAACACCCTGCTTCAGATTGGGCACCAACAATTGGAGAAAGTATAAAATTTTCCTCAAGTTTCTAGCACTTAATTTTTGGTAGTTTTGTCCTCTTAGCTCAAGTTTTTCAAATGAACTATATATTTGGTCTTGTTACATTTACTTCATCAAGAGAGTTATGTTTAAATTTGCTAGAACTGAGGGGAACATCTTGGTTTCCCTATGTAGGGAAAGATTCCCCTTTGTGAACTAATCTTTTTTCTTTTTGGACACTTCTCCTCTAACCCATTTAAGTTTCACCAATGATTGACTTGGTTTCCCAAGTGGAAGATCAACCATTGAAGCTCTTGTTTTGTACTCTATGTATTTTTCTAGTGATCTAATATAGAATTACTAGCTAAAAAACAAATCAAGCTCAAATGTTTAATTCATTGCACAACCATAAATTTTGGCTTTCTAAGCATATATTTTATCAAAATCAGAATATATGTGTTATCAAAGGAAATAAGTCTACATATATTTTATCAAAATCTCCAAGAAGATATGGTGGATACCTCTCGTCTCTTCATAAATGATCCCACTTGATGCACTCGAATATTTTTTATCTTGGTGAGATACCTGATGGAGGCATTTTGGATGCATAGCATGTTTTTATATCATATCACTTTCTCATGCGTTTTGGATTCACCCTTTCCAAACCCTTCCCTCCCTTTCCACGCTAAGACATCCCTCCTTGTGATTCTTGGCCTTAGTAATTTTTTCTAGTAGTATCCAACGTAGAAAATTTACAACAAGGATGGTGAGATGCCAACCCATGAGTGAAGTATGTAGTTATAGAATTCACATAACCAAACTCTCCCTTCAAATGTTCATCATTGGATGGGGATATGTGGAAATATGATGTTTTCCTAATGACCATGGACGATATATTATTGATGAGAATTCAGCTATGTGCAATAAAATACAGATTGGTCAAGTGAATGGAAATATCTAACATGAGTTTAAAAAGGAAGTAAAGGTTTCTAAATTTGCAGTGAAATTAAACACCCGGAAGATTAGGCTTAGTTTCAGCTTTGTAAAGCACTCAGATGAGCATTCCGAGTCAATTTTTGAGAATATTGTTTTGATTATCAACATTAAAATAATTTTCAGTATCATATTGGTGAACTTTGAACCTGAGTTTTGCAGTTTCGACAAATTAATGTCAATTCACTAGAAAATTGTTTTGAGCCTCTCCATAAGTTATTATTTTCAGTATATTTTTGTGTCTTTAGAGCAAAAGATATGGTATATGTTGGAATGTTGTTGACAATAATTGAATGAATGTTATTGATAGAGTGGATAATTAGAATCACATGAATCAACAAAGCATGTTTTTGTGCAACAATTTTGAACTTATTCTCGTGGATTTTTCAATAATAAATATGATTACATGTAGAATTCTTGTCTTTTCTACCTTTTTCCTAGCAATAAATGTAAGGATATAGGATTTTTATGTTGGTATGCATGTCTAGAACGATCTGGACGTTTGGTTTTGCTATGCATGCCTAGAAGCATCTTTGGCTTAGCTTTGACTTCAAGGGCCCATAAAGTTCCATGCAAAATGCCTAGCCATATTAGTCTCCAGCTGTAATTTCTAAGGCATGAACTTATTTATTGTTGCAAGGAGACTCTCCTATTCATATACGTATTCAATATAATATTGTATGCAAAAACACCAAGGATAGCATAATATTACAAGGTTGTCACCACAATAAATGTTTCCAATGCCCCAAAAAGTAGAAATAGTATAAAAACCATGCTAGTACGAGTTCCTTGAGGCATTGCCCATAATGATCAAAGTCCCTTCCACCAAATAATTGTAAGATAAAAAGCATATGCATGAACATATAACCACGAGATCTAAGCTATCTAAACTCTTATGGAAAGCATCAAATTAGAAAAGTAAGCTCTAAGAAAAGAGAGACACAAGAGGGATGGGATAAAATTTACATGGTAAAAACTCAAGGTGGGGAAACATCCACATATGCAAGCCTTCTATTCTTTATGTAAACACTCCAAATTACAACACATGCATCCACCACTTGTAACAATTGAGTATCCTTTACCTCAATTACATAGGCTAGAGGGAAAGGATATCATATTGCATGATGAATGTGGGATCAATTCACTTTACAAATGAGTGAGTTATTGAAGAATAGCATGCCCATTAGTCTAATAACAACTCACTGTGTATACAAAATGCCTTATCATAATGACAAGTTGTACAACAGTAAATGAGAACACTAGACAAACATTATACACATTCTTACATTCCCCCTTAATGTTGATTATAGGGTTCAAACACATTTGGAGGAAGATGTCATTATGTTAACAAGCCCCCTTGATGGCAACTTCTAGCATCCCCAATAAGTTGTGAAGGTGAAGGAACTTCACTTCTGTCGTGGATTTGGTGAAGATCTCAGCAGCTTGTTGTCTAGTTCGATAATACTCTAAATGAATAACACCATTTGCAACCAAGTTTTGAATGTAATCAATATCAAACCCAATGTGTTTGGTTTTGGCATGATACACTAGATTATAAGCAAGGTAAATACCACTTTCATTGTCACATCTCAACTTAGTGGCTACATTTTGAACCAGCCCAATCTCTACAAGGACATTTCATATCCACACTACTTCTTTACTTTCTTCCTTAGCTTCCATATACCTTGCTTCACTAGAAGAAAAATACAGTGTTCTTAATCTTACTAGACCAAGAAATTGGACATGAATCAAGTTGAAAGACATATCCTACAATTAATCTTTCGTTAGTTGTTTCTCTTCCCAATAAAAATTGATATAACCAATATGTGAAACGTAATCCTTGTTAGAATAGAAAACATCATAATTGAGAGTTCCATGTAGATATCTGAGAATATTTTTAGCTGCTTTCCAATAGCTACCATGGTGATTTTGCATAAACCTTGAAACCACATTATAGCAAAAGAGATATTGGGCCTACTACGAGTCAAATAAATCAAACTATCAACATGTTGGAAATAGAGTGTGGCATCGACAAGAGGAGATTCACAATAAACCGCTAATTTGAATCCTAATTGAAATGGTTCTAGTGAAGGCTTACAACCACTCATGTGAAACCAAGCTACCAAATCCAAAGCATACTTAGGCTAAGAAAGGAATATCCCATCATCCACATGCCAAACTTGAAGACCTAAAAAGTATGGAATAGGCCTAAGTTTGTCATTTCAAAATTATTCCTAAAATCGTTCTTTAATTCCTTAATTAATAAAATCCAGTTGCTTGTGAGAATAAGATCATTCACATAAAGAACAACTATGAGGACATCAACTTTAAATAATTTAACATACATATTTGGATCATATTGACACTGCATTGAACCACTCTTGAATAATTGAGTATCAATTTTCTCACACCAAGCACTAGGTGCCTATTTAAACCATACAAGGACTCGTAGAACTAGCATACCAATTTTGATTTGCCAGGGATGATGAAATTACATGGTTGTTGCATATAAATTTCTTCATGAATATTACCATTTAAAAAAACACTCTTGACATACATTTGGTGAATTTCCTATTGAAAGGATGAAACAAGATAAATGATGGCACTAACTGTGTTCATTTTAGAAACTAAACCAAAGGTTTCAATCTAATCAATTCCTTATTTCTATTAAAATCCTTAGGCTACTAACCAAGCCTTATGCTTTTCTATTTGTCCATCAACATAAACATTTTTTATGACCCATTTACGGCCAACAAGGCCCATTCTAGGAGGAAGTGGGACTAAAATTCTAAGTGCAATTCTTCATCAAATAATCATATTCAATGTTAGTGATTAAGAAAAATATGAAGAAACTTGAACTTTAAAACTTTAATCCAGAATAACGGTGCATATAAATCTCATCAATAATCCAAAGACATAAATCAAACCATAGAACACAAGATATACCCTGGGAAAACCCTCTACTGATTCAGAGGATAAAAAACCCAAAAAACAATCTTAGAGTATGATAGATTAGTAGCAGAGAATGATTACAACAAAATAGCAGATTGCTTTCACCGAGAGCACCAGAGAATGGAGATCGAATTGAACACCATATCTAACTTGCCAAGTGCATAGCACTTTAATAACAAGTCAAATTAGGTTTTACAACAAAAATATAATGGTTGCATGTAGCAACAACTTGTTAACACTTAGAACACTGATTCATCTTTAATCATGCACCCCATACTAATCTGGTATCATGCTGGCACACCATAATTATCTTTCACATGAAGACATGTGCCTTCCATTAATTAACTAACTCTAGCTCAGTGGTTAACTGAGTTGAACTGAATGTAACTAAACGTAACTGAACAGAACTGAATGTAACTGAACTGAACTGAATGTAACTGAACAAAACTGAAAGTAACTGAATGTAACTGAACAGTAACTGAATGTAATCGAACTGAACTAGTGCTTCTCCATCAGTGTTTATTTCCAACAATCACTTGCATAAATTAAGGCTCTTGATTCCTTAATTAACTGAACTTGTTTACCATAACTAATACTCAACTGATATCTAATCAATTCGAGTTTACTTGGTGGAAACATATGCAATTTGATTTCTCTCTCTTTCTCAGTGCTTATATTAAATATCTTTGCATGTTCCATATGTGTTTTCATTAAATAATCATCTTTATCAAATCATACTCATAAGATCATTTCCAAACCTATGATCATATGTATTGCCCCAGGTCATATAGTCATATGCTACAGTAAATCACTCTAGGGGTAGCTAATCCCTAAAGGAGACTTGTAGCACTTGTTGACCATGACTAGCCATACATTACATAGTATATCTACTTTACATAGTAAAGTACACCACCTCACAACATGAGGATATTCATAGGGCTACACAATCCTACTGTCCACCTCAATCATATGAGGATATTCGTAGGGCTACACAAGCCTACTTTCCAACTCAATTATATGAGGATATTCATAGGGCTACACAAGTCTACCGTCCACCTCAATCATATGAGGATATTCATAGGGCTACACAAGCCTACTATCCACCTCAATCATATGAGGATATTCATAGGGCTACACAAGCTTACTGTCTTGATATTACTCATAAGACTTTACAACATCACCACCTCAATCATATGAGGATATTTTTAGGACTACACAAGTCTATTGTCTTGCTATTACTTACAAGACTGGAGAATGACTCCTGATGTTGTAATCTCAAAATTCAAAATCCATCACTTTCTACCATTTTGAATTTCCTTTAACGTCCGCATAAGTGGAAGGAACATTTGTGACTAACACTTTTCCATAAAATCAAATTCTAATCTAGTACTATGAGTGTCAGAAGGAATACCAACATTAGAACCTACATATTCAAGTGTTTTTTTTTACCTTAACATGAATAAAGTTAGAAAAGTTAGGAATAACACTAACATCTTCGAAATCTTTAGGTGTATCACTAGAATTAGTATTTAACATGGGATCTATGACTTTTACATTGCTTTAAGAAGGATTTACAAACACATGCTCAATTAAAGACTAGGGTAATTTCAAGGCAACATGAGGTTCTAGAGAATTTGGTGGTGTAGAGACTTCATGTAACTGTGCATCTCTATGATTGATAACATCTTAAACATATGGATCAAATAACATGTATGCTTTAGAATCCTCACTGTAACCAATAAAAATAAATTATGAGATGTGGGCTCCAATTTCTTTTGTTTTCATCAAGAATATGTTCCCAACATTCACATCTAATTAACTTGAAATTGCTAATATATGGTTTTCTTCCACTCCAGTTTTATTCAGGAGTAACCGTCAAAACAGCTTTGATAGGAACCTTGTTCATAATGATTTGCACAACAAATTGCTTCATCCTTCTCTTCAATCCTTTTGAATGCAATATACATCTAGCCATTTCA
This sequence comes from Pseudotsuga menziesii, assembly GCA_001517045.1. Classification (NCBI taxonomy): domain Eukaryota; kingdom Viridiplantae; phylum Streptophyta; class Pinopsida; order Pinales; family Pinaceae; genus Pseudotsuga; species Pseudotsuga menziesii. The sequence goes on from LPNX010561090.1 coordinate 70,130, forward strand.
ACTAAGGTTCTATTTTTCCTTTCTGCAACCCATTATGGTGAGGTGTGTAATTAATATTTTTTTGATGTTTCATATCATTCTTAGATAAATATGTTGCAATTTCATTCTTAGTGCACTCCCTCGCATTCTCAGTTTAAAAAGTCTTGATGCATTTTCTAGATTATTTTTCCATTAGGGCTTTGAATTCTAAAATAAAATAAAGGCTCCACTTTTATGCTTTAAGAAATAGGTCCATTTTTTCCTACTAAACTCATTAACGAAGGTAATGAAGTAGATAGTGCATGATAACGAATGAGACTCAAGAGGACCACATATCTTACTATGAACCAGCTACAACTATTATTGGGTGTGTTGGGATTTTATCATTGTCAATTTTTTCCCTATGAATCCTACCAAGGACAGAACCTTCACAAACACACTTAGTGGAAGAAATTGGAGGTAAGCCATGTACCATCATAAACAATAGTTGCATTTTTTCAAAGTTCACATGACCTAATATGTCATGCTATGACTTACTTTGCTAATCAACATGAGCAACATAAGAATAGAAAGGTTGTTTGTTAGATGAAGTGAAAAAATAAATTTAAACAAACCAACACGATGATCAACAAGGCCAAATGAAACAATTTAGAAATATTATTGGAGACATATCTATCAATCCAAACTTCAAATTTATACCCTTTTTGACAAGCACAGTAAACAAAAATCAGATTGATGGGCATACCTTTTGTAGTGTCCCTGGCCCCAAAATAAGGCCAAAGGAACTAGAGACTTAGGAAAAAGGATAAACTGAGTATTACACATATGGATATAGAAACTAAGTATTACACATCTGGATATGGAGTCTTAAGGTTAGGCCATCATGCTATTTAACCCGAACTTAGCCTCATGAAAATGAAACATGGCAATTCCTTATGTACATACTTAATAGACATAATGATAATGTATTTCATAAAATGAATGCATGGTATTTATAATCTTCTATATGATGTAATCAACTGAAGTAATTGATAGTAATTATTAGTTTGTAAATATAGAATGAACTTGAGCAGTAAATATTGTAGTTAACATTTGCACGCATAACAGTTATCTTTCGTATAAGGGTTTCTCTCCAATTTGTGATGTGTGTGTTGATATTAGTGGTTAAGTAATAAATAAAAATAGCATCAAATCATATCCACAACCACACAACCAAATCAAGGCAAGGCATAGTCTTCCAACTACAGCCTCCAAAATCAATCATGTGGTTGTCCCCTACAACCAACTTTCACTAGTATAACTTAGATTAAATGATTTCCTTCCCTCCGGCCATCAATGGCCATTACATATCAAATTTATCATAGCATAAGAATATTTGAAACAACATGATCATATCTGCAAAATTACAATTAGATCTACAACAAGAGTGCCCCAAATCGAAAGATAGGGTGAGTTCCCTTTAGTGGTGGAACACTACTGGCCAAAATAGTCATAACTTGGTCATCCAGAAATCTTTCTAGTGAAAAATAAAAGTGTTTCTTACTGGAATTGTTGCTCCAAATGCAATAGAATAGGTTTCAAATCCCATAAATGAACATAAATGGGTGAACTGGAACCTATGGTTGTGCCCCTCTAATCACCATGAGAGTTATATTCATAAACCATGAAGGAGGAGAGAAAGAATAGAAAATAGAGGAGTTATGTGGCAATACAAAGTATCAAGAGTGATCCATCTTGCATATAAATCCTAGCACGTCATCCATAAACAATTTCAAAAGTCATTTCATCCTCCATGACACATAAACACAATAAAATAACATAAATAAGTATGTGAACAAATACTTATCTTTAATGCTAATTGGTTGCAGCAGGACAACTTTCCTCCCAGGTGTAGACACAGTCAATCCTACCTCACTTGAATGGGTCACCCCTGAGCTGAGACCACGGATCCACAAGTAGAGCTCACTTAGTCTATCAACTCTCATAACTACCTCTTCTGAGAACCACAATGCTTTCTGCTAGTACTTTCTTGTCCGTCTCCACTGCCTAAGGGATGCGGCTCCCTTACCTAACTCATCCCTCAAGATATCACCATCCCATTTTCTGGCTTCCTGTATAGGAACCTGGACTAGTAGAGCGATATAAAGGAAGCAAAGGGAAACAACTATACTAACTCTAAGTCTCAACACACGCTTAATACTATCAACATTCCCAATACGATTAGATAGCACAAGTTAAGTGATCTAAAGGTCAAGATTAGCTTCAACAAGGAAAGGGCATATGAATTTATAGCACAAGGAGGCCAACTCTAACCCAAGGGGATCAATTCGAATTAGATAGAGGTAAGGTTAAGCTTCATCATGGATACTTAACTCTAATTAGTGGAGTGGTGGCTTAGTTAGGAGATTCCCTTTCCCGTATTAACACCATGAGGAGGAGTTACCAAAAAATAAGGAGTGGAGCCATGGAGACCATAAGGAGGCACACTAATGCATAAATGGGGGTTACAAAACATGAAGGAGGGAACATTAGGTGAGAGAAAGAATCCAATATGGTCATAAATATATTGGAAGCACAAAAATAGGAGCATGAGTGCACTATGTAAGAGTGGAAGCTCTAAAATAGCTTACAACCCCTAAAAACTAGGAAAGAGGCTCATAAATGTCCAAAATCACATAAATTTGAGGGAATTTCTCCGAAGGAAGAAGCACTAGGAAAGAGGGGACCACTAATATGTGCATAGGATGCAATAGTGACTCCTTAGTCCTTTAAATAAAAAAATAGGGTATGTTGTACAATGTTTGGTTGACCATCATTATTAATGTCACCAAGCTACAATTATGAACTATGATAGACAAACTAAATCCAACGACAAGTTCTAAGGTGCTAGGTATGTCCCCATTCCCCCCCACTTTGTGGAATCCATGGTCTCCCATACTCTTTTAGTTGCATTTGTTGAGCCATTTGTTTATTTAATCAATAGTAACAACATTCAAAGATAGCAATAATGCCATAAATAACATTAATATTAATAATAGTGCCAAAGTCCAAAGTCACATTATTAAACAATGATCATAAGTCATTAATCACACTAACATGCAAAGGAACATAAGTCCACAATCACATAAAATACCAAAGTCCATAACGCAAAAGAACATAAGTCACATGAAAGATCATAAGTTTGGGGCTTAACAACTGGGGTATTACACCTTCAACATGAAAACGTCTTCTAGTACACCATTAGGAACATCAACATTGTCAGATCTAACTACAAAGATTATTACCATTACTTATTGAAAATTTCTTGGTCAAATGATTTCATTTGTCATGAGAGGTAAATAAGGAAAGCAATTATTTTTAGCATCATTGGTTTTTCCATGATGCTTTCATGGTTTCCACTATTTCTTCTTCAAAACCCCTAACAAGAGAATCATTAGAAATCTTATTGAAAGTACTAAAAGCATTAGTTTTAGTGTACTTTTAAGACATTTGATTATATTCTTCTTTTTATGTGCCAAATGGGCCTTCCCAATAACAATATGACCTAAATGGAGCAATCTATCATGTTCCCAAATCAAAAGTTTGTAGGAGTCTTCAATATTAGGTTTCATAGTTCCCTTAGAGATTTTCATTTCTCTATTGCTAATTTGAATGAACATATCATAAACTGGAGCAAATTTTTGCTCTAGTAGAATAATGAGTGATGTATCATTTTTCTTATAATTGGTACCATAAGCATTGAGCTTCTCAATTTAACTTTTTAGTTCACCAAGAAATTGTTCAATTCTCTTAAAATCCTTAGGATCTAGTTCATGCATTTGCTTCTCTATATAATAAGTAGAACACCATCAGATTTTCCATACATCAATGCTAAGATCTTCCATACCTCTATAGGATTATCTTCAACTTTAATATGCACATGTAAGTTGTCAAAGATAATTTGACCAATAAGCCTCTTTGTTGTTCACGATGCTCTTCCCTTGCATCCAACTCCTTTCCATCTATTGGTTTCTTGGTGTCACCATTGACAATTTGCCAAATATTGTTACCCTTGAGAACATGTTAGCTCAAGAACAACAACCACCTCTAAATCCAAGATGATACTATATAAGAAAATTGATAGAAGAATGCAAAATTTTAACAACGAATATGGATTCTCTACCACCACACAAGTTCACACAAACAAACAAATGCCCTACCCCAGTGATAGATAATGCATCAGTAACAAGAACAAGTTTGGAAAGTGATAAAAAACAATTGATATGTGCACATGATCTGATTATGGAATATGAGTCCATGATTTAGAGTAATGAGTCAATGTGAAATACAAATTGTGGTGCAACAATGCATTCAAGCCAACCAATAGAGGTTCCTACACACAACAAAGATTGTCACAATCTCAGGCAAAACAATTCAATGAACCATGATCTCTACTCTTGCAGAGTATCAAGATAGTACCCACAATGACGTCAAATAGTAACACCAATATTACAAGGATCCACGATCTAAAAGTTTTGATGCACCAATAGTGGTATCAATGCTAAAGTGGTTTGATGCCTATAAGTCTTGATTATATATATATATATATATATATATATATATATATATATATATATATATAT
>LPNX010561090.1:74953-94953 GCA_001517045.1 Pseudotsuga menziesii
TGTTTTTTTTCCATTATGGTGTTGCTTCATATCTTTACCACATGTTGTTTCATATCTTTACCATTTTCTGACATAGAAAACCATTATTGATAACAAAGCAGAAGAAGATTGGATGTTGCAGGGAACTTTTGATAGTGAACCACTAGTTACAAAGTTACAAGAGTTATAATAAATGGTCAATGCACTAATATATATATAAGTATTAACCACGTATTACCATATATAAAACACTCTTATGATGCTTCACCCCTGGGTTTTTTTGGGAAATGGTTCTCCCACTATGTGCTTCCCTCTCCGTTTTGGTAACATTGCTAAAATGCATGTTTGGTAATGATTTATAGGAAGCAATTTCATTATATGCACAACTCAGAAGTTGAAGTTGTTAGAGATTGATGCCTCATCTGAGCTATTATATCTGAGCTAACTAGTTACAAAGTTACAAGAGTTATACTAAATGGTCAATGCACTATAATATCTATATATATATATATATATATATATATATATATATATATATTACCCACGTATTACCATATATAAAACATTCTCATGATGCTTCACCCCTGGGTTTTTTTGGGAAATGGTTCTCCCATATATAATATCTAATATCTATAATATCTATATATATATATATATAGATATATATATATCTATAATATCTATATATCTATAATATCTATATATATATCTATAGATATATATATATAGATATCTATATATATATATCTATAGATGCACTATAATATCTATATATATATATATATATATATATATATATTACCCACGTATTACCATATATAAAACAATCTCATGATGCTTCACCCCTGGGTTTTTTTGGGAAATGGTTCTCCCATATATAAAACACTCTCATGATGCTTCATGATGCTTCACCCCTGGGTTTTTTGGGGAAATGGTTCTCCCACTATGTGCTTCCCTCTCCGTTTTGGTAACATTGCTAAAATGCATGTTTGGTAATGATTTATAGGAAGCAATTTCATTATATGCACAACTCAGAAGTTGAAGTTGTTATAGATTGATGCCTCATCTGAGCTACCAGTCTCATTTTTTTTCGATACTACCTTTTTTCTTTTTAGTTCAACATACAAAATAAATGATTGATTGAGATGAATAGTGTTGCATAAATATCAGGAGTGGAAACATGTGCAAGTTTTCTTTCTGTGGTATTTGTACTTGTGTTTGCAATCATGTTTTTATAATCTTCTAATGGTTTGGGGAGATGCACATACTATCCTTCATAATAACCTTTAACCTTTTTCAAAAATAACAGTTGTGTTCTGCTTTCTTAGTTTAAGAGGTCTAATGATGCTTTACCATTTGGAACTGACAGGCTTTAAAAACTGGGGCACTTCCTGTTTTGGATATGTGTAAACAGTGGCTGGCACAATATATGTAGCTCTATTTGTACAGTGGCAAGACAATACTGTTGTTCTACTAACAAGCTGAAAAACAATCGTTCTGTAGAATATTTTTATTTTCTTCACGGCAACGTCAATTTCTTGGGAAGAAATTTTGGAAAAAATTTCGAGTATATGTGTGAGATAGAGCTCTCATATTGGTTATTCTTCAACATGTAAGTTTCATGAATTTTTTGAAAGAGAATGACGTAAGCATATTTCACATGGAATTTATTTTTGTTTTGTAATTCATCTTTTATTATAAAAGAATGGGGAGACCATCAATTAGAATTGATTGATTCATGAGACCGTAAATACACTCATGAATTTTTTAAAGAAAATCAATGAAATCACTTCCATTTTTTCAAAAAAGAAAAAACAGTACTTTCTACTATAGAAAATAATATACAAAAGAGGGTGACTTTGGAGTACTAACATCAAAATTCCTAAATGAGCTTCCTGAAACAGTTTCCAAGAGTTACAAAAAACGATTTCAGTTTCCCAGAGTTACAAAAAACGAGTGGTAGTTTTTTTGTTGCTGCAATTTTCACTTTTTTCTACAGTTGCAATTTTAACTTTGCTAAACATGTCTAGAACAGAAAAAACATGAAAAAATCCAACAGTGACCCTAAAAGTGCCCACTATCCCTGCTATGTAAAATACTAGCCATTTGAAATGAAAAAAATCGTCTTTAATTCTAAGAATTTAAAGAATAGTGGTGTTACGCTGTATCTATACCTCAGCGCGCCTTCAAGTATGCCCCAGAGAGAAAGAGAGTCAGAACCTGACCAAAAAGGATGTCATTGAGCAATGGTAGTTGTGGTTGGGCACTTTGGTTCCTCCTTTGGGGGAATTCTGGTTTAATGGCGTCGCGGACTTCCTTGTGTGGGGTTTTTGACCTGGGGTTGGTGATCGAGGCCCCTAAGGGTTGGCCACTAGGTCTCATGGCTCCATATGTTGTCTGTTTGCTCTTAGGACACCCTCCTACACTACAGGTTCTCCTTCCCCTCGGCATTCTTCCTCAGCATGACATTCTCTCCTTTTACCATGGACCACGTGCCATTCGAGGGAGGTGTTGAGGGATTTACGGTATCTTGGGGTTAGTAGGGGTATGACACCTCCCTTTTAGCACATTCTAGTCCTTCGTTTGGAATGTTTAGCTCCATAAGGCTATTTTGTCACCCTCGAGAACCAATATCCCCAGTAGCTTACCTTAAGCTTACACACTAGTAATATTTTATTATTATATTGTTTTAACTTTAAATTGATATCTTAATTGATAAATTACTATATTGTAAGACATGTCAGCCTAAATGTTTTAAGTGAGTACATATAAATAGATCTCCTCACTTTCATTTTGAATCATGAGATAACTCGGATTATTATTATACTACTGTTTTTTCCCTAACTAGGGCTCTTTGGAGAGGATAGGCTATTCTTGATGATGATTTTGTTTGGGTTATCCAAGCTAGCTTTTTTGAGTTTTATGGATAAAGTTTCTTTAGGGTGATGCTTAGATTTATTGTCACAACATGAGCACGTTAAGATCTGGTTTTTACCTTCTTGTTTATTGTTGGTAGCTTATGCATATTCTTGGTTGAATGGTAGCGATAGGGCTACATTTAGATAGGACTAGGGTTTGCCATTTCCAGCCATTTATCACCTCAAAGGGAAGAGAGACGTTTCCTTTATGAAAGTTTCTCTATAATTTGTCCTTAAGGTTTCTAGACTAGTTTACCTAGGCTAGGTCTCCTCAGCCTTTGTCGTCCTCCTCTTTAGATGCCATAGGACTAGGGAACTAGTGTATTCTCACCTTCAAGCACGTGAATAGTTTTTGTGTTTTACTTTGTTTTCTTCTTCTCTGGCTGAGTTCGTTGATCCACACACACCTCCGTCCATTGTTGTGTTTCCCCAGCATCCTTCGTTGGACGCTCCTTTCTAGCAACCCTTTGGTTGTTATTTCAAACTCGCCAGCCTCCCCTAGCTGCGATCCCCGGTGCCAGCTCCCTCACCGCGTAACCATCCTCACATGTTCCTGCCATGAGCTTCCCCCCTTATCTCTTTCTCCTTCCACTCGAGCTCGTAACAGAGCTTGCGGACATGTGGCTAGCTCCAGCCTGCGTCTACCTTTTCCTATTTCCTGGCCTGGCGGAGACCTATGGTAACCTCCACCCGCAGCCTACCCTAACACCTGCTGCTATCCTCTCCTTCACTATCGTTGAGCCGCTTTTTTAAGCTCCTCGGTTGCTCTTACTCCTCTCCGCTCGCATCCACCCAGCTCCTCCTCCTTACCTGAACCCAATGGTGCGCGACCATCCAACGTGCGCTCTGCATAAACGCCAATACAAACACGTAGATAGGTGGATTATGGCCATGACGCTTAATGTTGCTATGGTTTAAAATAAGGTTATCGTTATTGCTACTCTAAAACTGGTTGTGCATAACGATCATAATTACACTCACTGCTTACGTTGTCAATTTGTTATTGAATTTCGTTTAGCAGTGTTATTACTTCAATGGTGTATTGCGGTGGAAGGAATCTTTGATGAACTAACTTTTTTATATATATAGTTAAACAAATTTTGTGAATGCAAAGAGCTAATTATATTGCATGTTAATATAGGTTAATGTACATACTCCTCCACAAGTATTTTATATTGATATTTGATAAACACTCATGGTAACTCTAAATAATACTCATGGGCAATATTTGTTTATGACCTTGCACATTGTCAAATAATTAGTTCTTAATGACACATGGCATGATATTTTTTACTCATTTATCATTGGATTAATTACATATGCTTCTTGTTGTAATTAGCGTTGCAAGAGGTCTTTTTGTTATTGATGAATTACACCCCACCTTTGTTATATCAGATTGATTTTCTCACAACTTTTAGACTCCATTAGGCACTAATCTTAAACCTCGACAGAGAATACTTTGTTTAAGTGTCTTTGCAAGGTCTAATAGGGTTGTCCCCTAGTAGGCTTAGGCTTCCAAAGCAATTAGGGATAAGTGACTAAGGTGACAGTGGTCACTTGTCTCGCATATGCTTACCAGCGGCTTGGACGGTCATTTCAACCGGTAACATTTTGGCCCTGTTGTCGGGGAACCTCAAACCATTGAGGCAATATCCAGGAAAGAATGACATTGTCGGGTAGATCCTCAACTACGTTCTCGGCATTTGAAGTTGTGTATTTCGCACCGATTAACCTGACAGGTCTATCTGGCGACTCCATGTATTGCCTAGGTACGTTCCTTGTTTTTATTTTCGTAAGACTTGCTCGAGATAACCGTGCAAGTCTTTCCTGCTGACTCCATTGGTGAATAATCCTAGAAGATATCCAGCAAGGACAAGTTTCAGAGGTACACTTCTTCCGGATCTGGGTCATATATTGTTAAGAAGAAAAGATCGACTTCGGGAAAGGTTGGTAAGTAGTGAGGTAGCTTTCGATACCTTACCTAATGTACACAAAACATTTTCCTATTCAAGTAATAAAGCAGACATGGCTTCCTTCTTTATGTTTGATTTCATGAATATTGCGAGATATCCTAACCAAATGCTAAAGTTCAAATATATTAGGGAATTTCTTATGTTTTCTGGGTCTAACGCAATTTTTGCTGCAGATCATTGGGAGGGTATGGAAAGGTCTTTTATGCTTACTAGCACTTCTCATTTGGATGTTAAGCTTAAGGCTTTTGCTTCTTGTCTAACCCATGATGCATCTGAATGGTTCAAATCTTTACCTGTTGGTACTATAGCTACCTATGTTGATTTGAAGAAAAAATTATTCGATAGATGGCAAGAAAAGAAGGACCTAGTGTTGTTGAACAATGCACTAATGACTATAAAATGGAGCAAAGATGAATCTATTGAAGAATTCGATCGCAGGTTTGAAAAAATCGTTAAAGAATTTCCTACATATTGCAAACCCCCACACATGATGGTCTTGTTGTATTATTTGAAGGCCTTCTCAGGAGATTTTATATTCCACCTAAGTCCGGATAAACCGGTCAATAGATTCCATCCGCAAAGAAAAAGGTAAAGGTTCTGGATGACAGTTGGAAAGCTACAGGGAGGCCAGATATGTCTCAGTATTTCAGGTCAAAACCCGAGCCAAAGAGCAAAGAAAAAATCCCTACCCCCAGCGAAGGCCAGAACCCGATGAACATCATAATTGAAGAAATGTGGCAATTAAGGATCGACATGGCTCAACAAAATACTAGCATGCAGAACAGAATCGTCCAATTAGAAAGAGCCCAACTACCTAGTTAACCCGGGTTTCCTCCAAATAACCTTAACAAAGGACTTCTGTAGCAGAGACCTCACTCCTCATTGGAGCCAACTAATGTGGTAAGTGACTTTCTATACTATTGATGGGCATGTCGTAGTTTGCACGATGAGAGAACATGTGCCCTTTATCTGGAGTATGCCAAAAATAACACTCTGTTTGAAGAGGACGATGCAAAGGTGTGTAATTTATTTGAAAAAAGGCAGTTTGGGTTGTGTAATGATGACATGCAGGAAGTAAGGAGAAACTCAATCGATGTCAAAAGAGTGAACAAGATACTCAGTTAAATTCCTAACCGAGAGAAAATCAGGAAATGGTATGAAAATATGACCCCTCGAAATGTTTATCAAAAACAAAGGAGGCTCACATCAACGAATACTGAAGGGACGAAGGCTTCTCCCATCGTAGGTTTAGGTAAGTCTTCTTTGGTTTATTTGGTTACTGATGAACCTTTGAATATTGATGTCACATGTAAGCTAGGTACCATGAAGATTCTGGTACTCTTAACAGAATTGGTCAAGGTCCCATCGGTCAAAAGACAAGTTGTTGAATTATTACATTTTCAAGGAGGAACTATAGAGAAACAACCAGTAGTAAATCAAACCGATGAAGGCGAAGATGCGCCAATCATATTATCAAACATGCTACCAACCGAGAATAAGAATCCTACACATAAACCTTTCTTTATTTTTGTATGCATTGGTGATTTGTTTTTGCATAACTGCATGTTTGACTCAGGAGCATCCACTAATGTTATCCCTTTGGCTATGATGAAAAGGATAGGATTGCAGGTGTCGAGGCCATACAGGAATGTTTGCGCCATGGATTCCAGACAAGTAAAAGTTTGTGGTGTGGTGGTGGATGTCCCCATGCGAATAACTGTTCATCCCAGCATAAGCCTAAATATGGATATTGTGGTGATCAATCTTCCAGAATCATGGGGAACGCTTCTTTCCATAAATTTTGGAGCAGACCTTGGAGGTAGCCTACAAATGGACCTGTCTTATGCAACTATCCCCACTCCGAAAGGCGGCTACATCACCCTTCAAAGAGAAACACCACGTAGAGGACCCCTCAGAACTGGAAAATGATTACATATACCAACATGATATTGGTTCCTATGCAGTATAGGCTACAAAAATTCCTCCTCATAAGGACATTGATAAGTTTTGGATACTATATTTTGACAGGGCCAAGTCTTAGGCAAGTATGGTATTAATATCTCCAAGGAATTAGCATCATTATTTCTCCTTTAAATTAGAATTTGATGGCACTAACAATGTTGTTGAGTATGGGGCTCTTTTACTTGGGCTAAATGTCGCTAAATATAATGGCATTCAGTTACTGCATGTTATAGGTGATTCTGACCTTGTGGCATGTCAAGTAAAGGGAACTTTTTCTTGTAAAAAGATGCAGTTGAAGAGATATAAGGATGCTATCATAATTGCTATAGAGGACTTTCAAGCTATTTCTTTGCAAGCAATACCGAGGGAACATAACCAAGCAGCATATGCTCTTGTAGTTTTTGCCTCAGTCTTTGATCTAGATAATGAAGTACAAGATACATGCAAAGTACAAGTAATGTTTCGTCCTTCTGTAATAGACAACTTCAATAATTGGGAAGTGTTTGATGATGACAAGGATATTCGTAGATTCATGGCCAATGTAGAGGAGTATGTGGGTAACCAAGTTGATTGGATAAAGGAAGGATCCACTGAAGAACCTCAGTATAACCCTATTCCAGTGGAAAGGGTATCTTTGGAAAGGAATTTCGATAGAGATCACAGGTGAAAAATTGAAGATACGACTTCAAATCCAAAATATGAAGAAGTAAATATTGTCTCTCAGGAAGACCTGTATCCTATTAAGATTGGTAAGATCTTATATCCTCAAGAAAGAAAGGAATTCATTGATTTGGTTCTAGAATTTCGAGACGTGTTTGCTTGGTCATACAATGAACTAAAAACCTATTACAAGGATATTATTCAACATGTTATACCTTTGGAAGAAAATGTGAAACCACATCGGTAGAAATTAAGGAAAGTGAATCCTAAATTGTCTCAGCTCGTCAAGAAGGAATTGGAGAAGATGGTGGAAGAAAAGATCATAGTCCCAATAAGGTATTCATAGTGGCTTTCCAACCCCGTCCCATCCAGGAAGAAAACAGGTGATGTTAAGGTGTGTGTTGATTTCAAGAACCTTAATGCAGTGTCAAAGAAAGATAATTACTTGCTCCCTAACATGGAACTCTCACTGCAAAGGATGGGGTTAGAAATGATGTCATTCCTATATGGCTTTTCAGGTTTCAATCACGTGGTCGTCAAGAAGGAAGACCAAGCGAAGACTGCCTTTACTACTCCTTGGGGCACTTACCAATACCTGCAGATTCCTTTTGGCTTGATGAATGCTAGGGATACCTTTCAAAGAGCTGTGGACTATGGTTTCAGAGATATATTACAGAAAATCATGGAAATATATGAACATGATCTCATGGTTTACTCCAAAAGAAGGAAGGATCACGCCAAACACCTTTGACAAGTATTTGAGTGTTGTCGCGGGTATGGAATTTCCTTAAACCCAAAAAAAAATTATTTTGGGTGTCATTGAAAGTAAGTTACTTAGGAATGTTGTTACAAAAAAACGCATTAAAATAGATCCAGAGAGGTAAAAGCTATCAAAGAAATTCCTTTACCGAAAAATTTGAAGGCTTTAAGGTATTTCTCTGGGAAAATAAATTTTATTCATAGGTTTATTCCTAATTTTACGGAGATTACTAAACCTTTGAATAAGTTTTTAAAAATGGATGTAGATTTCAGGTGGACCGAAGAAGCCAAGAAATCATTTGAATACGTTAAAGAAGCTATTAACCGAGCACCAATATCGGTAAGTCCATACTATTCTAAGCCATTTAATTTTTTTTCTTTCGCTTACACTAACACTATTGCAGGATTCCTCATGCAAAAGAATGATAAGAACGAAGAAAAACCCTTTGTGTTCATGAGAAAATATTTGAGTAATACAGAACTGAAGTATCACAGTATGGAAAAACATGCGTACGCGCTGGTGATGTCATTGAAACGTTTCAGAGTGTTCATTGGATATTCAAATATTATGGCATATGTTCTACGCCCGACAGTCAAAGAAATACTCAAGCAACAAGACGGTCTGGATATTAGGGCCAAATGGATTGCAAGGATCTAGGAATATGACTTGGAAATACCACCCACCAAGTTGGTCATAGGTAGAGGATCGGCTCATTTACTGACAGAAGGAAATGAAGAAGTCCTTGATTTAAAGGAACATCCATTGCCCATGGTCTCAGTAGTTTCAGAAGAAACTGCTTGATGTGATTGGTACGCAGACATAGTGTATTATTTGACTAACATGTCGTGTCCAACTCATTTTCCATATCATAAGAAGAGATATCTAAAGTTGAAAGCTTCCAAGTATTGCATCATGAACTTAGATTCAATATCATCTTGGGCGTTGGGATGGAGGAACCCTGAAGGCATCATTTTGACATGTATAGAACTAGTACGAGCGGAAGAAGTCACAAAAGAATTTCACCAAGGCTTATGTGGCGGTCACCATGTTGCTTCTACCACAGCTCACCAGATTCTGAGATCGGGATATTATTGGCTCGGTATCATCCAAGACTTATACAAGCATGTACGTAGTTGTCAACCTTGTCATTTTTTCACAAGAATACAAAGACTTGCATCATTGCCACTTCAACCAATCAATATCAAAGCCTCATTTCAACAATGGGGCCTTGACTTCATTGGTGAATTTAATCATAATTCGAGCAATGGGCATAAATGGATACTAACAGCTACAAATTATTTTACAAAATGGGTTGAGGCCATTCCAACAAAGCAGGCCACAACAAAGGTTATCACATATTTATTGGAAGACGAAATAATTAATCGGTTCGGATCCTTGGCCAAGATCATCACAGGAAATGCACCAGTGTTCAGTGGCGGGGAGCTATCCATGTTTTGCATTGACTATGGTATCATATAGTCACATTCCTCAAACTATTATCCCCAAGGAAATGGGCTTGTCTAATCAAGTAACAAGAAATTCATGAGTATTATAAAAAATCCTGTAGGGAATAATTAGAAGTGTTGGAATAGCAAATTAAGATATGCGGTATGGGCAGACATAATCACCATAAAGGATTCAACCAGGAATTCCATTTGAATTGGTGTACAACATGAACGCTACTTTACCGATCAACTTAAGATTGCCAGTATACAGAGTCCTTCAACAAAACATAGATGATCCGGATGTGTATCAACAAAGAATCAACAACCTGATAGAACTTGATGAGAGCCAACGAAAGACCTTCGATCATCTGATAGAACACCAAGAAATTATTAAGGAAAAGTTTGATAAGAATACTTGCCAACACCAACTACTAATTGGAGACCTTGTCCTACTATGGGACAAAAGAAGAGAGGACCCAGGTAAACATGGTGAGTTTGATAGTCTTTGGTTATGTCCCTATCATATTACTGACATTACGGGTCCAAATGCATTTTGTATGAGTCATCTAGATGGTGAGAAGATTCCTCTACCTATCAACGGGAAAGCACTCAAGAGGTACTTATCTAATGATGTTTGATATTTATATTCATTATATTAGTTACTAGTTTGTTTGATAGTCTGTTAGTCATTAGTCGTTTTGGAAAAGAAGAATGAAGTGTACGCCTCATGATGATTTGATCTCTTGTATATTTGATGTGTGTGTAGGTCTAAACTTCTCATGGCTCCATATGTTGTCTATTTTCTCTTAGGACGCCCTCCTACACTACAAGTTCTCCTTCCCCTGGGTATTCTTCCTCAACAAGACATTCTCTCCTTTCACTATGAACGACTTGCCATTTGAGGGAGGAGTTGATAGATTTACAGTATCTTGGGGTTGGTAGGGGCATGAAACCTCCCTCCCAGCCCATTCCAGTCCTTTATTTGGAATGTTTATCTCGATAGTTCTTTTTTGGTGCCCTAGGGAACCAATATCCCAAGTAGCTTACCTTAATCCTACAAACAAGGAATATTTTATTATTATATTGTTTTAATTTTAAATTGCCATATCTTAATTGATAAATTACTATATTGTAAGGCATGTAGACCTAAATGTTTTAAGTGAGTGTGAGATCATATAAATAGATCTCCTCACTTTCATTTTGAATCATGAGATAACTCGGATTATTATTATATTACTACATTTTCCATAACTAGGGATTTTTCAAGAGGATGCGCTATTCTTGAGGATGATTTTGTTTGGGTTATACAAGCTGGATTTTTTGAGTTTTATGGATAAAGTTTCTATACGGTGATGCTTATATTTGTTGGAGCAACATGAGCATGTTAAGGTATGCTTTTTACCTTCTTGTTTATTGTTGGTAGATGATGCATGTTATTGGTTGAATGGTAGCGATAGGGCTGCATTTAGATAGGGTTTTCCATTCCATCCATTTATCACCTCAAAGGGAAGAGAGACATTTCCTTTGTGAAAGTTTCTCCACGGTTTGTCCTTAAGGTTTATGGAGTAGTTGTTTACCTAGGCTAGGTCTCCTCATCCTTTTTCGTCCTCCTCCTTAAATTCCCTAGGACTAAGGCACTAGTGTATTCTCACCTTCAAGAACCTGAATAGTTTTTGTGTTCCTTTGTTTTCTTCTTCTCTGGCTAAGTTTGATGATCCACACACACTTCCATTGCTGGGAAGTTTTCTGATCCACTCACACCTCCATTGTTTCATTTATCCCAACAGCCTTTGCTAGACGCTCCTTTCTAGCAACCCTTTGGTTGTTATTTCAAAATCGCTAGCCTCCCCTAGCTCTGATATCGCCTACCAGCACCATCACTGTGTAACCATCCTCACATGTTCCTCCCACGAGCTTCCATCCCATATCCCTTTCTCCTTCCACTCGATCTTGTAACAGCCTGCGGCTACACAGATAGCTACAGCCTGCGTCTACCTTTTCCTATCCCTGACCTAGCACAAACCTATGGTAACCTCCACCCGCGGCCTACCCTAATACATGTTGTTCTCCTCTCCTTAATTATCGCAAAGCCACTTTTTTAATATCCTCAGCTGCTCTTCCTCCTCTCCACTCGCATCCACCTACAGCTCCTCCTCCTTACCAAACCCAGTGGTGTGTGGCAATCCAACATGCGCTCCGCATAAACGCCAATACAAACACATAGATAGATGGATTATCATCATGACATTTAATGTTGCTATGGTTTAAAATAAGTTTATTGTCATTGTTGATGTAAAACTGGTTGTGCATAATGATCATAATTGCACTCACTGCTTACATACGTTGTCAATTTTTTATTGAATTCCGTTTAGGAGTGTTATTGCTTCAATGTTGTATTGCGGTGGAAGGAATCTTTAAAGAACTAACTTATGTGTGTGTATATATATATAGTTAAACAAATTATGTGAATACAAAGAGCTAATTATATTACATGTTAATATAGGTTAATATACATACTCATCCATTAGTATTTTATATTGATATTTGATAAACGCTCATGGTAACTCTAAATAATACTTGTGGGTAATATTTGTTTATGACCTTGCACATTGCCAATTAATTGGTTCTTAATGACACATGGCATAATATTGTTTACTCACTTATCATTGGATTAATTACATATGCTTTTTGTTGTAATTAGTATTGCAAGAGGTCTTTTTGTTATTGATAAATTACACCCTACCTTTGTTTCATCAGTAGATTGATTTTCTCACAACTTTTAGACTCTATTAGGCACTGATCTTAAATCTCGACAGATAATAGTTTGTTGAAGTGTCTTTGCAGGGTCTAATAGGGCTCTCCCTTAGGAGGCTTAGGCTTCAAAGCAGTTAGGGATAAGTGACTAAGGTGACAGTGGTGGAGCAACCGAATCTGGTTGGTCTGTTAGTAGTCGAATCCGACTATCATTTTTAATAATGAAATATGAATAATGTATTAGATGATTAATATTACGATGATGTCTTGGCCTTAAATATGGCTTGGACATTCATGATGAGGAGACACCTCCTTTCATACTAACCTAGCTATAAATTATTTAATTATTTAATTATAATCTTATTTTATGTTCATTACATTGCCACTCCCTTTAAGGGAGCTTTGTCCTCAAAGCTTAGATTATTGTCTTTTCATTCTAGTTTTGTTTTGAAACAATGTCATTACTTCATTTATGTCTTTTTTAGAACTTGTATTAAGTATGTGCTTGTTCTTTACACAATAGTTTGTCATTTTCCTTTCATTTGTAACTTGAATTTGTACCCCATTATGTTTATTATTGTTGTCCCATTTTCCATGTACATGAATACGAGGAATATTTTTGTGACTGACCATATCAAGCGTTGTTTTAGAGATCGCTTGTCCCACAATACTCATGATGTCATCACGTAATGTTTCCATTTTATTATCCTTATGATTTATCTCAAGAAGTGGCATTTCATGAGGCTTCTCACACTCGAAGTCACCTGATAGTGTTACATTTAGGTTTCTCCGGGGTGGTAGAAGATGAATCTATGATATCTGATTACTTTGACTTGGATTCCTTTCCATATTGTAGGATCCATCTTTTGTCATTGTATGGATTGTCCTTATTGTCAATGATACTGGCTTGACTCTCATTATGATCTTGGTCGAGCTTATCTTTATCAAATATATTATTGGTATTTTGGTCATCCCTATGATATTTGGTCTCCTTATCTTGTTTATTGTCTTGATCAATTTTGTTACTTTCATTTTTGTTGACATATTGGTCCAACATATCGGAGTTACTGATATGGTTTGTATTAAACCTTAATTTTTGTAACATTTCAATTATCATGGTATTCTGGTTCTGTGTCATGATGCTCAAGCTTTGTGCCATGGTGATTATGTTCTGTGTCATCACACACATCTTGTCATCTAACTCTTTTCGTTTCTCGTGCATGATGTCTACTTTGTCATCAAGTTTTCTTCCTAGTACTAAAACAACATCTTCTTTGATTGCTTTCTTAAGTGCGTTGTTATTTTTCGTTTCTTCTCTAATTTTTTCTTGGTTGGCAACAAGGGCCTTGATGTCCTTCTCCAATTTCTCTAGTTTGTCTTTTAATTCTGCCATAGCCTCGGTCCTTTTATGCAAATGTGTGTATTTGGAAGTTTATTTTGACTTATGGAGGAATAAAAGACAACTAATGTCTTTGAAATAATTAATGAATTAATAATTATTATTATAATTAATTTATGTGTTGAAATAAAATAATAAATTGAAAAAATATTTTATTAAAATGTGGATTAATAAGTTTTAAAATATTATATAATATTATTAATATTATTATAATAATATTTGTTTTATTAATATTGTTTTTGTTTGTAGGGCTACTTGGAATGAGGGAGTGTGCAACCTAGGTTGAAGTTGGAAAGCAAAACCATGTGTTGGTCTTCCTTTATCTTTTTTTTACTTTCTTTTTCCTTTCTTTTGTATTTTTAATTTTTTTTTTTTTTATCTTTTCTTTTTAACTTTCTTCTTTCTTTTCAATTCTTTACCTTTTTTTTTTCTTTTTTTAACTTTTCTTTTCTTTTTAACTTTCTTCTTTCTTTTCAATTCTTTACCTTTTTTTTTTCTTTTTTTAACTTTTCTTTTCTTTTTTTTTACGTTTTTTTGTTTTGTTTTTGGACAATGTCCTATATTCTAGGGAGACCCTAAAAACTAAAATTACACAAAGTGTAAATAATGGCAAGGGAGTCCAGAAGGTGGAGCAGAGGGAGGAGCGTGAAGTGATATGGAGTGTGAGAGTGGAGGGGAGCGGAGCGGAGAGAGATATGGGTGAAATGGAGCAGCGGAAGAAATAAGGAATTAATGAGCCGAGTCCAAGCTCAATTAGGAATTGATGAGCCGAGTCTGAGCTCGGAGTGTAGGAGCGAATCCGCTCTGATACCAAATGGAGCAACTGAATCCAGTTGGTCCGTTAGTAGTCGAACCCGACTATCATTTTTAATAATGAAATAGTAATAATGTATTAGATGATGAATATTACAATGATGTCTTGGCCTTAAATATGGCTTGGACATTCATGATGAGGAGACACCTCCTTTCATACTAACCTAACTATAAATTATTTAATTATTTAATTATAATATTATTTTATGTTCATTACAGTTGTAGCAATAGTAATGGATATAAGAGGAGATTGTAGAGGATGTTATGCTTGAAATAAAAACTCCTAACATGTGACACATGTCATTTTATTTAATCAACACTACACCATCTTGCTTGAGTTTTATCGTCACAATTCTTAGTCATAGAAAAAAGTGCAAAAATGTCATTTTTACAAGAATTTGTCAAACATGTTATTGCAAAATTTTATTGCATTTTATACAATAATCCTTACAATGTTTCCTTGAACCTCCTAGTTGCTAGTTTTAAATGTAAAGGGATAAAAAACCTTTGGGGAATACACCCTTACAATTGTCTCCATGAGCTAAAGTCAACCTTTAAAGAGAATTGAAATAAAACTATATGTATTGTATCTAGGTGCAACACTAACTAACTATCTAAAAGATACAAAGATGCAAAAACAAATAGATAAATATACATAAAAATACTCACAAATGGAACCTACTATGAAATGGCAACAATATTAAAACTTGTTCTATTTGAGAGGTGGCAAGTCTTTATTTTAAAGCTAATTGGGATTATTCTCTGTCTCTCTCTCTCTCTCTCTCTCTCTCTCTCTCTCTCTCTCTATATATATATATATATATATAGTCAAAATTTGAAGCTTGGTAGGCCCAAAAGAATTCCATCCCAGATGTTAAACTAGAGTTTTCAGTTACTCCTCTATCTATCCTACTGACATTGTTGAGGAGATTAAAACCAAAATTATTTGCATAACATTAGTTTTGATAAGTATTGAAATGGAAATATCTACTAAAAACCTCAAAAAAATATAATCGTTGGAACATATTTCTACTTCTTAATTTCATCATTCAGAGTGGTATTGGTTGGAACCTACCTCTCTTGATTAGTTTGATGGTCATCGTGGGGGGAATCTGAGCCCATTGTAGATTTGCATATGCAATTAAGATTTTTTCTAGCCTTCTATTCTAAGATAACAACTTGTTATTTTGATCAATTACCTCTTCTATCATCATAACTAGGCCATTCCTTTCTTCCTAGGTTTCAAGTTGTTCCTTGCTTAATAGTGATTTGATATGCCACTTAAGAGATATTGTTTTGAAGATTTTGGTGTCTCTAGCTCTGGTATTACCATGGTCTTGGGTATATCCCTCCATATTCTCCATAATTTCCTCCTCTGGGGTACATTTATACTATATCAAAGTGTCCTCTTCCAAGTCCTCTTCCAATTCTGTGATTCTTCTCTAGATTCAAGTTGGGGTGAGGCAAAGGTAATGAGAGCAATTGACTTCAGTTTCTTTCTTAATTTTGAAATCAGAGACCAGGGCCTTTCCATTTTGAGGTTCATGGGAGATATGAGTTCTTGACATGGTGGTGGAGGATTGGAGGAGCCTCTACAAAGGAAACAAAACTGGGTCTAAACTTTTAGAAGAGGATAGAGGAGGTTGCCTACAAATGATAGGATCCATAAGGGTAGACACCTTAAAATTTGAAGTGTCTGGGGACACTAGGCTAAGATAAATTTTGGGAGATGGAGCAACCCAACGGGAGTCTGTTGGAGAAAATGGGAGTAGGGGTCTAATTAACAAAAAACCAATAAAGACCAACATAGGGATGAAAAGCTCATTAAAAAAGATAAGCTCGTAGGCTAGAGGCCATGTAGAGTACCTTCCCAAAAGACTCATGTTATCATGCTTGTCCAGCGAGATATATATATTTTTTACCCAACTATATTCATGATGATGAGAATGAATGCTTGAGAATCTAAATTCTCTTGTTCTCGCTACTATTATGTGCATTGTACATGTTCTAAGAGGGATGTTATGCTCATTCTTCCATCCAATCCAATAACCATCATAATTACCAGCATATTATTCCTCGAGTCTAAGAGATGTTTCCATTATTTTCGTATTCAAATGCTTGAATCAGCATGCATTCTCACTCTTCGATGAGGCTTGGAGTGGGAAAACATTTGTGGTATTCATTATAAGAGTTGGTTGGTGGCCGTCATGTTAGAAGGAAGACGGACATGTGGTAAGGGTCATTCCTTCCTTTGGAACTTTCCATGTGATGCTTTGTTCTCCTAGTGACTGGCAATTGCCTAATCCAGGGGTGATGGCAACTCTTTAACAAACAATTTGAATGTACCGTTTTGAGGTGGTTTCCTTCAAATAGTCTTAAGTGCATATGATACAACACTAAATTTATGATGACTTCCCTTCATTATTTATAGATTTATGAACCCAAACTTAACCTGACAACTTGTTGACCTTATTTAATGATGAGACTAACTTACATCATTGATAGCATGCACATACCTACCCCTAACTAGTACAAGGTCGACCTTGTTAATGGTGTAGACCTTCACTACTACAATACAATGCTAGGATGCCCCTTTTTTCATCCCTCACTTATGTATTTTTTCTCTAAATGTTAAAGATGCAAAAATGGATGTCATATGTGGAATCCTTCTTTGTGTATATTTAGCATATTCTTTGTATTCTTTTGTGAAATTCTAGTTTGCATTTACTTGCGTCAAACATGTGTCTAGTTTTCCCTATTTGTGTCGACTTTGCATCTTTATGATGTCTTTTTTACGTATACTTCATGCCTCCCTTGCAACATAAGAATGATGTGAACGTAACATTAAAAATACACAAAAAGGACACAAAAGAGACATAAAGGAACAAAAAGGCCGCTAAGAAAATATTGTGCATCCAAATTAGGTATCAATAGTGTATCATGATTTGAACTTGTAACTAGCCTAGTGAATTATCAATTATCCTAAAACTGCAATTACAAGGGGTAGAGTAATTATGGCTTTTTTCATAGTGTACCTACTACAAAAAATAATATGGAAGTTTATTTGATATACTTATGTTTTTCCTTTTTATTTGTATTTAACTTTAAAGTGTGACCCTCATTTCACGACAATGGTAATCAACTCAAACCCATAGGATGTCATACATAGAAAGAATAAACCAAAGCATTTTCCAATTTTAAGTAGAATTTAACAAATTTTCAACATGTTAGAATTGTGTGACACAAAAAAGGATATAATTTATTTACATGAAATATCTTTTGGATTTGTTGGGGTGGCGGGAGCGAGAGGGGTAATCATTGACCCTGAAGGAAATATAGTGAAGATGTTTGCATGGGGATTGGGAAGAATAACAAATAATCAAGCATAATGGTTGGCCCTACTGCAAGGCATGGAAATTATAACTAAACTAAATATTTCAAGAACTATCTTATTGAAATATCTTTGGGGATTCCAAAATTGTGAAATACCTAGAAGGAAAATCCCTCCAATTATGGAAGTATGTAAAAAAGAATTCAAAACTCCTCATTATCTCAATCATGGTTATCGTTTACCACATTAAGCAAGAAAATAATGGGTTGGCTGACAATCTGGAAAATCATGCAACTAAGCTAGACTAAGGAATGGTAATTTTTTATAATAACCTCTCGATTAGGAAATAGATCTCATTAAAAAGGAGTGAAGTGGTCATTCATCTAGAAAAGAACCAAGGTAAATTCATGGTAATTCATGTGAGAAAGAGAATTACGAGGGGAGCAATTACCCCCATTTAGACATACAAAAAATGATGCATTTCTCACACAGAGGGAAAGTAGTAGTATTCAAATGAGACATGCATGCTCTAAAGTCAATTTTTTGGGCCTTTGAAATGAAAGTGGAATTAAGGCCACTGTAGGGATAGTCCTCTCCTTGACTCGAATGGTGCAGTCTCGCATAAGCATGGATTTGACAATAAATATGGATGATTTCAAGGGAAAGATGTTAGATAAGAACTGGGGTAAAATAATGAAATGGGGGAACCCACATTCTAAGGATCAATTTGAGGAGGGAAATCTCTATAGAGACTTGTCCAAAATTGGGTTTGTAGAGTGGAATATTCCTTATCCTTTGTGTGTTTACCCTCCCTTGGGGACAAAGGAATATTTTGTACTTTTTTCTTCTAGGGTTTCAGATAAGTTTCTCCTTCTTCCTACAGATAATTTCGAACAATTTGTTCTCTCAGGTGCAAAGAAAAGAGGGAATTTGTCCATAGATTGGAGATATCCTCTCTTATTCACAGTGGACAAAGGAGACATGCCCTATTGACATGAAATATGTGTTATTTTCAGAGGCTACGTGGAGGAATTCAAAAGAATGACGAGGGTGGTTCAAGAAAGGGGTTGGGGGGAGTGCATTAAAAAAATAAACCTTAACCAAGGAAGCATGGAGCAATGGGAACAATATAACTTATATGGAGTCTTGAGTATACGAATTGGATGGTAATATGCATGAGCAAATTTGTTTGATAGAAAAAGTAAGAAAGGACCTTAAGCAACTGGAGAAAATGAACCATTGTAGTCACTGTCAAGCATCTCCCTCAAATGAAGCCAGGCCCATGGACGGATTTTCTATTATCCAACCAATTCAAGGAAAAATGAATATGCGAGGATTGCCTAGATTGAAATCTTCAACAACCCCTCTCGATATGTTTTTTACTCTATTTTTTGTAATCAATTTGTTAGGCTATATAGTACTCATGCGATAGAAGTAGATTGAAAAACTATTGGAAAAAATTTGTATACATCACATAAATATCCAAAATGGATTTTGATTGTATCAGTTAGAATTTTAATGTTGTTAAAATCTCTATAAAGGATCTTTGTGCTCAGTCATTTAATATAATTTCTTTTTAGTTGATGTTTAAAAAGGTTCTTTTGGAGTTGTGTCCAAGGGATAATGCTTATGTGCAAACAAAATAATATCTTATACAATACAAATACATATTCTGCACAACTGAAATAGGTTAGATAAATAGGGTTTTTTTTCTAGTAACTTGTCATTATGAACGATGAATAGTGACCATTAGAATGAGCGCTAAAACTCAAAATAAAAATTTCTTCTAATGCGTTAGTCTTTAGTTATGAAATTATTGGATATGTGTTAAGTGGTTATTGCCAATTGGGTCTAGTCAAAGTGGTTATGGGATGAAGTCTTATCCTCCCCACTAGGCCCTTTTCCTAAAAGTGGCATGTTGAGCTCATAATGAGTATATGGTTGTAATGGTTTTAATCATTGTTCATGACTTGAAATTATGCCCTAAAGAATCTAGGGTTTACCCT